>JAJQQW010000003.1:31524152-31939152 GCA_025583905.1 Ia io | reverse complement strand
CGGGCAGTCGGACATCCCTCTCACAATCCAGGACTGCTGGCTCCCAGCTGCTCACCTACCTGCCTTCCTGATTGCCCCTAACCACTTCTTCCTGCCAGCCTGATCACCCCCTAACCACTCCCCTGCCAGCCTGATTGATGCCTAACTGCTCCCCTGCCAGCCTGATTGTCCCTAACTGCCCTCCCATGCAGGCCTGATCACCCCTAACTGCCCTCTCCTACCAGCCTGGTCATTCCTAACTGCCCTCCCCTGCAGGCTTGATCGCTCCCAACTGCCCTCCCTTGTAGGCATGGTCCCTCCCAACTTTCCTCCCCTGCTGGCCATCTTGTGGCAGCCATCTTGTGTTGGAATGACAGTCAATTTGCATATTACTCTTTTATTAGATTGGATATGAGAAGAGGACTGCAGGCAAGATCAACAAACTCTCCAGGCCATAGGCCATGTGTATGAAGCAATCATCATAAATTACTTTTCAAAACAGAGGTTGTACATGCTGTAATTTACCTTGATCTCCAGGGATGTTTTTTCTTTTATATTTCAATATCGCTTCTTAGTTTGTTAAGCAAATGAATATTGTTAAACATTTCTCCCAAACTTTACTTTTGAACTTGGGGTTTGCTTTTAAATAAATCTTAACAATTGTCATGAATGATTGTATATAATTTCACCTATGGATATTTGAGAATAGTGCAGAAAATAGTGGTAGGAATAGAGAGTATTTTCTCCATGTTTTCTGAAATAGTTTGATCATAACAATGAATATGGAAAATGCTGTATTTTTGGCTCTGAGAAAATATGCTGGTGTTAATGCACTTAAAACTCTTTGCCTTGACACTAGACTATGATTTCCAGTAGAGATACTAGTCATCATCTACAGTTCTTTGCTAACCTCTGGTATGCAATTTAGTTTTTTAAAATGCTGCTCTGTGTTCAGATGTCTTGGTAACGTTTAAATCATTTCAAAGCAATGTTCTATTTCTTGAAAGTCAAACAAAACTAATGTGATAGACAGTTTTTTGTGTGAGATTTTTCTCCCTGTGTCAATAGGAATTAGATGAAATTTTGATGACAAAACTATAGACAGAAAAAAGGGTGTAACTATACACAATTTTTTTAAAAGATTAAAGTTTAATGTTTTTGAAAATTAAAGATGTATATATTCAAGTCTTTTAATTATTTTTGCTATATTTCTCTTAAGAGAGTAATACTTGTAATAAACAGGTTATTATATCCTAATTGTTTCTCCTTTTAAAAAAAAGTTCACTTTTCATCTTATTTCGAACTTTCTGCTCTTCATCATTTGAAATCATATCTATGTCATGGTGTCATCCCTGGACAGCTTTCTTGGAAGCAATCTATAGCCACCATGAATGGTATAGTTTGGAGCCATTAATTTTTTTCTTAACCTCCAAACTTGACTTAGAATTTGCCATTTAAAATTAAAATCATCATTCTTTTTATCCAAATTTTCCTATACCACTGCCCAAAATACTAAACTACCCCTTCTCATCATCATCTCCAGAATGCTTTGGAATTCTTCACCCTTGACCCAAACTTATACCTATTGTCTTTTTAAACTTTTGCATTGTCATCTCTGGAAATATTGCTTGATAGTTATTACTCCCTATATCCTTCTTCATTTTTTTTTCTTGTCAGGCTTATCTTCCTCTACCTGGCTCTTAAACGTTGGAATTTCTTAAAGCTTAGTCTAGCATTTCTCCTATTGTTACTCCATATTCTTTTTCTAGACAACCTCATCCATTCCATAGCCTGAGTGCCACATACAAAATGATAACCCTAAATATTTATCTCCAACTCAGTCCTCTCCTCTGAATTTTAGACCTAACTGACTGACTGCTAATTTAACATAGCTACTTGACAGTCTCAAAGCATCTCAAATTTATAAGGTACAAAACTAAACTCTTTATCCAAAACTATTGCCCACTTTGAAAAATGACATCTTAATTTATTTGTTAAAAAGAACACTGAGAGCAATCCCTGACTCCTTCACTCCCTCAACTGCAATATCAAACCCAATCTATTTTACTAAATATTTTATGAATCAATCTAGTTCTTTTATCTCCACCATGATAATCCAGGTTACCCTTCTCATTTGCCTATGTATTAGTCAGGTTCTCTCTCTCTCTCTCTCTCTCTCTCTCTCTCTCTCTCTCTCTCTCTATATATATATATATATATATATATATATATATATATATATATATATATATAATCTCTGAATGCATAATAATCTGGCCACTCAGTATATATGTATATAGTTACAGGAATAGATTCATGTTATTATTGAGGATCTGCCATGCCACCTGCAAGATGGAGAACCAGGAGAGCAAGGGGTATAATTCAGTCTGAATCAAAAGATGTGAGAAACAGGGAAGTTAATGATGTATATCTCAATCCAAGTACAAAGGCCTGAGAATTAGGTGACTAATGATGTAAACCCCAGTTTGAATTCAAAGGCCTGACAGCCAGGAATAAAAATATCTGAAAGCAGGAGAAGATGGATGTTCCAACTCAAACAGAAAGCAAATTTGTCCTTGGTCTGGGTTTTTAATCTATTTAGTCTCTCAACAAATTGTGTGATGCCCATTAACATTGGTGAGGGTGATCTTCTTTACTCAGCCTACCAATTCATATACTAATCTCTTTCATAAATGCCCTCACAAACACACTGAGAAATATTGTTTTACCGGCTATCTGGCATCCCTTAGCCCAGGTAAGTTGGGACATGAAATTAACCAACACAGCCTAGAATACATAAGTGACCAATAACTGTTCTCTCCATATCCTGTCTTTCCCCTGCAACCTAAATTTTTAAAATACCAATCAGGAGACACTTACTACTAAGCTTAAAATTTTTAATGAGATATCATTGACCTTCGTAAAAAGGGAACAAAATCCTTATAATAGTTGGGAAGACCCCAATAGTCTGGCTCCTTACTACTCCTGCAGTCTCTGGCCTCCCACCTGGGTTTCTGGTTTTCACTATATTGACCTTGATACCCTGGGATCTGCCTGTTCATTTCAACCACAAGGTTTTGCATACACTATTTTTCTCTGGAAGGCACATCCCCTTATTCTTCCTTCTTAACTTATTTATTCTTAATATTACAGCCAATTATTTTTTTTCAGGAAGCTTTCATTGACTTACAGTATCAATCAGCGGTATGTGATATATTCCTCACATAACTGTGATTATTTCCCTCAGTAAGTCTATCTCCATTCATAATTATATATCATCACTGTGATTATATGATTAATGTATAACTCCCTACTATATTTTGGTTCATTGGGAATAGCTACTGTGTACTTTTTTATGCTTTTATTTTCCCCCCATCACCATTTAGCATCCCTCATATCCTTTTCCATCTCCCTCCCCTTGAGATGTCTGTGTGCTCATCATTGTATCACCAGCGCATAGCATAAGGCCATTACATTATATAGACATTCTATAAATATTTTTATCATTAATAAATTAGTTTAGAAGATGATGCAAATTAGAGGGTCAGCTACTTAAATTAAGGTAAACTAATTTGGAAGAAAAATTAGCTGGCAAGAAAAAAGTAATTACTAAATTCAGCTCCTGATGCAAAATGATTTTTGGCTTTTTCTACTTTGTTCCAATATATCAGTGTCCATTAAGGCTGGGTCTATATTGGTGATTTTTAAGTAGGGCAGAATAATAAAGAATTAGTAGAGGAGTTTTTTAAAGTTTTTCCCTTATCCATGCCCCTACAAAATAACGTAATCTTGCTGTGAGGTGTAATGAGGTGGGGAATATGGGAAGTGACTGAGAAATCTATTGCTTTAGGGTGGCTTGATAAGTAATCCATTTGTCAATGAATAAAATATAAAGATGACTATTGGGGAAACTGAATCAAATTACCTTGTAAGCAAATAATTGTTATTTTTAACTACTCAAAACCATTAAATTACAGGCAAGTGTGTGTGTATGAATGTGTGTATACTGAAGACAGTTCTGTAATGCTGTAGGGTACAACATGAGCAGGCAGTGGTGATTTGAAATTGGTTACATAAACATAGATCTGATCATTGATAGCCATCTTAAGGAGCCACTAATGGATTTTCAATAGGGAAGTAATAAAGTAAATTTTGCTCAGAATTCCTGATTCTAGCACAGTATGGCTAGTGTGAGATAGAGGTAGAAGGTGATGCTTCAGAATTAGTTGGTGGATTTAGTCAAATTACCTATGCCTCTAAACATAAAGGATTTTTGAAATATGGTGAGGTTAAAAAATTATTGATCTTTGGGAACCATTTAAAAAATACTATCCCTCCATTGGCTCAATGGAGATAGGATTGAGAAAATAGAGAGACCATGTGTTTATCCCACAGACATTTGTTGAGGGTCACCATATGCTAATTAACATGCAGCTACTGCCACACCTATGACATATTTTAATATATCTGCCTTCATGGAGCTTACATCTTCATAAGAAGATAAATAATAAACAAGTGAACTCATATAAGTGAAATTTCACATTGTGATACATGCAATGAAAGGAATAATGAGAGTATTGTTAATGAGAATAAAAGGAAGAAGTGAGGACTTCTTTATAAAAGATCTTTAAGGAGAACAAAAGTCTATTCTTGTAATTGAAGGACAAAAATCCATAGGAAAAAATGTGTTCAGAATGAACAGCAAGCTTAAAGTTCAGCACAGGAAAAGAAGTTACTATACTCTAATAACTGAAAGGCCATTGTAGCCTATGACACATTGACCTGGAGCTCGAGATCAGGGAGCAAATGTTGTGTACTGAGGCAGAAGGTGATCAAGAACCTGGCCAGTGGGTTTAGTTCAAGGTGGCCAGTGTATATTAATTTCTAAGTGCAAGAAACAGCCACAGAAGAGTTTTCAGCAGTGAACAATTGACATTTGAGCTTCTGTGTGGCGAGTGATTTGGAAAGGACAGGAGCAGAAGAACAAAAATCAATTGGAATTTATTTCGGAATTCCATGAAAATTATGAAAGTGGCTTCGGCCACAGTGGAAAGACTGGCAGTGTGACTCAGCAGTTGAGCATTAACTTATGAATCAGGAGGTCCTGGTTCAATTTCTGGTCAGGACACATGCCTAGGTTGCCTCTTTGATCCCTAGTTGGGGCATGCAGGATACAGCCGATCAATGATTCTCTCTCATCATTGATGTTTCTATCTCTCTCTCCCTCTCCCTTCCTCTCTGAAATCAATAAATATATTTTAATAAAAGAAAAGAAAAATAGCTGGTAGGTTAAGAAATGGCAGGATTAAAAGTGGGAAATGGTTATAATAGCTAAAATAGCTTTACTTCATTGAAATGGAATTTTGTTTTATAGGAAGAGGTGAAATGATATAGAAGCATCAGGATAGCAAGAAGGACACTACTACATCTCCTTATAGAGACTGAAAAAAAATCATGTACTTGAAAGGGCTAAAAAAATAGTGACTTCAAAAAATATTCTGGTTAGAATTCAATCAAAATGTAAGGGTTATTCAATAAGTAATAATCTATTCTGTCTCATAAAACTTACATATACATTCAGGGTAATATTAATAAATATAGATATAAAAATGTAAAAAGACTTTTGTCAGGAAATAGAAGGTTGTGAATTGTGGTAATGTTTGGTAATACAGGATGAATACTAGAGATAAAAGTAGAAATGGAGTGTCTTCAGTAAATTTTTGCTTTAATTAAGCAAGAAAAGATGAGGTCTACACTTGATCATTTACTATAAGAAGGGAATGAATTTAAAGGTATATTTTAGAGATTTACTTTGTCAAGAGTTGGTGATGTGGGATGTTAGAAAAGAAGAGGAATTTAAAAATGACTATTTTTTCTTATCTAACTGGGTAATTGGTATAAGTTTACATTTAAAAATATAGGTATAGAAAAAGATTGAGGAAATGAAGATAATGAATTCAATACTTGATATGTTGATTCTTTTCAAACAACAAAGTATTAAGGTATAATTTACATGTAATAAAATGACTCTTATGAGGTGTACAATTTTATGTCTTGACAAATATATAGTCATATAACCACTATTAAAATCAAGTTAAAGAAGACATTCATTACCCGATATATTTCCTTATGTCCTTTTATAGTAAATCCCTTTTATAGTTACTCAACATCTGGGAAACACTAAACTGTTTTCTGTCCCTAAACTTTTGTCTTCCCAGAACATCATAAAAATAGAATCATAAAGTATACAACTTTTTGTGTCTGCCTTCACTGAGCATGATGCTTTTGAAACCCATGGATGCTGTATCAGCATTTTTAGAAGATGAGTAATATTTCACTATATATTTAGGTTACAATTTGTTTATTCCTTCTATAGTTAATATTTATGTTTTTTCAGTTTTTAGTGGTTATAGTATAAACATTCATGAAAAGGTCTAATCTTAGAAAAGAAACTTGATCTGGGCTTATTAAAACTTTAAGAGCTACCTATAAGCTTAAGTGAAAAACATAAAACCTATGAAGTATGTGTAGAGTAAAATGAGTAAAGGCTCAACAAAAGAAATCTCTAGAAAATAAGCTTTTTTAAAAAAAATTAAATCTTTATTGTTGAAAGTATTACATATGTCCCCTGTTTTCCTCCAGTGACCCCTTCTAGTTAACCCCGGTCCCCTGCCCAAAGCCTTTACCACCCTATTGTCTGTATCCGTGGGTTATGCATATGTGCATACAATTTATTTGGTTGGTCTTTTCCCACCCATCCACCCACCTCCACCTTCCCTCTGAAATTCCAGAGTCTGTTCCATGCTTCCTGTCTCTGGATCTATTTTATCAGTTTAATTTGTTCATTAGATTCCACATATGAGTGAGATCATGTGATATTTGTCTTTCTCTGACTGGCTTATTTTCCTTAGCATAGTACTCTCCAGGTCCCTCCACGCTGTCTCAATGGGTAAGAGATCCTTCTTTTTTAGTATTTCATGGTGTAAATGTACCACAGCTTTTTTATCCACTCATCTACTAATGGGCACTTGGGCTATTTCAAGATCTTAGCTATTATAAATTGTACTGCAGAAAATCAGCTTTTAAAAGGCAGACAGGAAGAAGAGTCAGAGAAAGGATAATAATGAGATGATAAAAAATGTTGGATCACAGAAACCCAGAAGGCAGAGTTGTAAGAGGTCAAACAATTTTTAAAAAGAAAGAGATGCAGAGAATGTCTCATGAAGCAAAACCCAAGTTACAATTAATAATGGTGAGCATAGTTGGGTAGTTCTATCCATAGTAAAGAAATGAATTTAGAACAATTTAATGTTGGGAATCAGGGTATCTTTAGGTTTAGGCTACTGCTTTCAGAAGACAAGTTTTGTTTTTTGGCGTTGGGACTCTATGTTGCTACTGGATTCATTGTCACCTGACTGAGACTCAGGTGTAATGAGAGCAAGTTGGACAACTCCAACCGGAAGGTACAGCATGTGCCGGAAACTGCCCTTCCTGATCGGTCTTTAACTCAGGGAGGCAAGGGTTCCAGTGAAAAAGACTCATCAAGTTGGAAATGAACAGGAAAGGTATTGTCTTTAAGAAGACCAAATTCCAACAAACATGTGAATGAATTTAGAAATGCATACATGCTCAGTTGAAGCTGGGCTGACAGCCTTATAGGAGGCCCTGAGCAGAGGACCCAGTGAGGCCAGGCTGGTTTCTGGACCAACAGAAACTGTGAGTTAATACATGTTTATTTTTTAAGCTGTTAACTTATGGGATAATTTGTTATGCAGCAATAAATAATTAATATGCCTCCTGACTCCACTTTTATTGCAGCCTCTTTGATAGCTTGAAATTGTTCAGGGTGGACATTTTTGCCATTAAAAATGGTAAAAATGACCATTACTGATAACATATGACATGTTTTTTTTCATATGATTTACAGGAAAGTAACAAGATCTTCAGTCAGTATTTTCTAATTTCTAAAAAAAACCCAGAAACTATATGTCAAAAATCACAAAGACAAAATTGGTTCAGTTTAGCAATATGAATAACATTGTTCATATGGGACTAAACTATGCAGGCCAGAAGGGAGTGGCAAGAAATATTCAAAGTGATGAACAGCAAGAACCTACAACCAAGATTACTCTACCCAGCAAAGCTATCATTCAGAATTGAAGGTCAGACGAAGAGCTTCACAGACAAGAAAAAGCTAAAGGAGCTCATCACCACCAAACCAGGATTACATGAAATGCTGAAGGGTATTCTTTAAGAAGAGGGAGAAGAAGAAAAAGGTAAAGATAAAAATTATGAACAACAAAATGACAACAAATACATACCTACCAACAAGTGAATCTAAAAATCAAGTGAATAAAAAATATGATGAACAGAATGTACTGATGACTATAATAGAATCAGGGACATAGAAAGGGAGTGGACTGACAATTCTCAGGGGGAAGGGGGTGCGAGGGGTGCGGGAAGAGATTGGACAAAAGTCTTACACCTATGGATGAAGACAGAGGTGGGGGGTAAGGGCATGGGGTGGGGAGGGGAATCAGGTGGAGGGGAGCTATGGGGGGGAAAAAAGAGGAACACCTGTAATAATCTGAACAATAAAGATTTAGTAAAAAAAATAAGGGGTAAATGCTGTAGCTCAGGGTTTTACTCTCCTTCGAGAGCTGGTTGTTAAATATTTACTAGCACACCACTGCATACAAAATAAAGAATTTTGTAAGTCAGAGAACTGGAATTCTTTAAGTAGATATGGGAAATAAAGATCAATAATGAAGTGATACGTCTGGGAAAGGAAAAGCATTGGCCTCATAAAGCTTTTGAACAATAGACAAAGGATGCCAACAATAGAGCTTAAAAGAGGACTTAAGATGTACTATACACTTCATGCCCAGGGCCAGAAATGGTCTCTTTAGGTAGGTGTGTTTGGCTAAAGTGTGAGAATACAGTGGCAAGTACCAAGCATAATTATGTGGAGCATGAACAGTGAGCAATATAATATTTCTTCTGTTTTTTTTTTTTCCCCTAACAAGCAAAATTATTACCATTAAATCATCATTTTAAAAATAGCACTGATTTATTGCATTGAGTGCAAACTTCCAATTATTATTAAAAAGAAAACCTGAATGTAACAGAAAATTGCCCCAAATAGAAAAATCTAAAATATTAGATAATTAGTTCAGAATAAAATAATAAAAAATCAATGAATTTATTTCCCTAGTGAAAGTAAATTAGTAAATGCAATTTGTCTAATAGCAAATAAATATGCTATATTCATTTAAAATTATTTTTCTTTAGTGTGGGATATTTTATTTTAATTTCATATGTACTATTAGTGATAATTGTGAATTTAACTTCACACTGCTGTCTCATTAAAATTAGAGAAGCATTTTTGTTGTAATTTTGTTTATTAATTGCAGCTATGTATATATTACTTATCTTTTGTGGTGGCAAACTGTTGCTGTTAGATTGAAAAATAGGGTTTCCAACAGAGAGTTAGAACACAAAAATATAGAATGTTGGAGCTAAAAATATTGATACTCAGGGAAGCAGATAGATAGCCAGATAAGCAGTGTCAGAGATATCTGTCAGCATGAAGCAGAATTTTGGATTTAGAAACAAAATTTGCTAGTTCCCAGGGTGAGAGGAAGATGAATGGCTAGCAAGAAGGAAAAACTCATGCCATAGTCATTGGAGAACTGTCTAAATTGTAAAGATGGGACTAAAGCCAGAAAAATGGAGAAAAGTGGTAAAATAGCTTCAAGTGAGACTCAGGACGAGGACAGAAAATTACACAAGTCGGCTGCAAGGATAGAGCCCAATAACAGCGGGGATCCGGGCTGTAGATCTTGTTTATAGTATTGGATGGAGCTTCTTCCAGGCCCACAGGCTAGAGCCACAGGAGTGTTCTTCCAAGACTGCAGCAAAGCTGGCTCTGCAGTAAGAGTTCCAAGTGCTTAGCGGTAAAGAGAAGTGGATAGTTATGGACTAATGAGTTTCATGTCCTAATCCTGAATTGAATTATTTGCCTGCTAATGTTCTGTCCACCTAATACAAATTTTGCTTTAATCTCTTTGGATAAAACATTAAGAATACTGTATTGATGAAATTTAAACAGAATTCACCTTTGTCCAATTTCCTTGAAATTTTAGGAAGTGATATCTTTGCAGTATAAATTTTAAAACATTATTTCATGACCTATTTATTGAAATAAATTCTATAGAAGTCCTTTGTTTTAAGGTTTATTTCTGGGCATTTTCAACTTTTTATTCTGGACTGACACTTTTTATAGATTGACTTTTGGATTTAATGGCTCCAGGGACTTAATTAACATGTCTCTTCTTTCCTCCTGATCATTGATGAAGCATTTAAGGAGCCTAAAAGGACCTGCCATTGGCCCCAATGACACCTACACCACACTTCCAATCAACAATCTACTGCTATTGTCACTACACTTTAGTAACTTCTCAAAGAGCTTTTCAATTCATGTGTTAATGTCGGCTTGCAAACTAGTGTTTATTTTGCAAGTATTACTTCTTGAGACACCATGTTAAATCATATCCTTAATTCACCATCTCCAAAATATGGCTTCTATAATTATTAATAATGTCAAATACAAACAGACACTTCTCAGTTTATAAAGATTTAAGAATTTTTAGATATCAAAATGTACATTAACATATAAAGGCAATTTTCATGAATATTATCAACACTATGTTGTATATAATACAATTAAATATGAGTTAATCTAGTAAAAAGGTTATAGATAGAAATCCTAATAAAAACATAGACATTCTGATTCTTGGTTCAACGTTCAATTTATTAGGTGAACTTTATAGTTGAGAAAAATAAGTTTTATGTAAAATGTTTAGAATGCAATTAAAAATCAGAAAATTATTTGAAGACTATTTTCTAATTAATAGTTCTTATGAAGACCTCTTATATCAAATGCATCCTTCTTTAGCTATTTAAAATCCCAGAATCCTTTTAGGTGATATCTAAATAGGTAAAAAAAAGCAATATGCACAGTTATTTTTCATGAGTAGTAGGAGCTGATTAATAAATGCATTATTACAAGCTGATTAATAACTGCATTTTTGAAGAAGAACGGGGGCAGTGGTAGCACCCAAGAGTATGCTATTTTAAATGTTTTCTTTTGTAGGCAGAATAAACTTGTCATTAATTGCCAAAAGAAATTCACTGTTTTTAAAAATTTATTTATTGCCATTTATCTGCCACTGTTCTGACCTGACTTATGTAGCCATTTTATGAATAATGGCTTTTTATGTCAGAGACACAGTTTACTAGTTTGACTAAATAGCCAAGCATTAGTCTGCATTAAGCTTTATTATCTGTTTTAAGGTTTTATATTCCTATGGTTTTAAATACATTCTTGGTCATTTTCCAATCTCAACACTATTTTAAGAACAAGATCCTTGCCAACATTAGAAAATTTACAATGAAATGCACACTCTGCTGTTTCAAATTACAATATTTTCTACTAGTTATCCTAAATTATAAATATAGTTTTTAATTTTATTGACAAAGAAGTAATCATATCTGAAAATAAATTAGAAGCCTGTACCTTGGAAATTATCTTTCAAGATTTTTATGGCTGCTCATTTTTCTGTGAATAAGCAATTCATAACCAAAAAAAGATTTACAATATTAAATATTTAGTGTTGGTTGATGTAATAAAAACTGCTACTTCCTAGTGCAAAAGGATAATAAAAACATTAGAAAGGGACTTGGTAATGGAGACAGAGAAAGATGTCTTTTAGATTTTTATCATCAAATACTACAAGCCTCAATGTGCCTAAGATCAAAGAAAATGTTTTCTAGCTTGTAAAGAAAATTATTTTGTATATTTTAAGGTATCTTTTTATGAATTACAAGAGAGAACAATGCTAATGAGGTAAATATTAATTGACTGGAATGCTCTCAGTTTATTAACCTGGCCAATCACATTGAGTTTTGTCTCATCATCCAAACAGTCCATAGCAGAGAAAATTGTCAATAATCAAAAAAATTCAAGGTAGAAAATTGATACTTATTGGACATTTGGAGCAACACAGGTCAGGATATCCTTCAAGTACATGCTAACAAGATGATTCAGAAAAGACACTGTCAATTTGGTTGTGGAGTGTCATTCTTCTTTGTTAAAATTTTCAAAAGACTTTAAAACTAGACAAAGTATTGTCTCAAGATGATAATAGGTCCAGGATTGCCTTTTACTGTCTCTCTTTTCACCGTTTCCCCCCCACCCCCGTGTTTTTCTGTCAATAAATATGGAACAATCTTATACATATACAGTTACATAAATAATTGAGCATATTGTTATTCTTTTCTTTAAATTAATATTAAATAGCACTAGAAGGGAATACTCGTTGGTACACCTTTGTTATATTCTCCTCAGGCATAGAACTGGGCTGTAAGCACAACCTTATGACAGAGGGGACGGTAGACTTGATTCAGGTCCTTGTACTACTTTGTGTAGTTTTAGGCAAGCTACTCAACCACTCTAAGTCCCAGTTTCCTTATATGTAGATTAGAGGCTGCAATACACACCTTACAGACTTTTTATGAAGATTCAGTCGATGAGAAATGTATAGCATTTAGTACATATAAAGTCACTTAAGAACATAGCTCTTATTGTTAATTGTGTTGTCAATTTCCCTGCTCTGAACTTTATATCCTAAATTGGCAAAGCATTTCAAGCACACAAGTTCTCACCTCCAAGTACTAAAATCTGCAAGCGTAGTGCAATGGCATAGTAATAAATGCACATGCAAAACATTAAAATAAAGACCTACAGATGAACACTTTATTCTTTGACTTCAACTTTAGACCTACAGTGGAATAGAGATAAGTTTTTGGTTTGCCCATGTTTTTCCTTTAACTGGGAGTTATCTAAGTAATCTTAATAAGCATTGTTTTATAACACCTTACGGTTTGAATGTATAAACAAAATTATAAAGCAAATCTGAAGTGTGAGATATAGTTGAAATCCATTTGTGGCATGTGTTATAAGTGTTAGGGAAGTGATAGTCATGTGATTTGCTCAGGAGACATCGTATTTCATCTTTGGTATAACAGTTAGAGTGTTCTTCAGCTACTGAGAAAACAACACATAATGTTGGCTCTCCTCTCACTTCAGTAATCAACAAGTGTACAATAATACCACTGCCTGAACAACACTGATGCATCAGTATCATAAGGGTGTTATACTGCTGCTCCATACATTTCACTGATTAAGACACTCTTAAATCAGATTGTGTTCAATTCAACAAGGAGCCTCATATAGCACCTACTTTTTACATTTCAAATAACACCATTGTGCTGTTAAGTGATACAGTTTAGGCAGAATATTCATTGAGGGCAAAAAGACCCACACAAACAAGTATGCACAAGTGTAGCACAGTTTCATGAATAATGATCCCGTCCTATCTAATAAAGAGGGAGTGTGCTAATTGACCCTCATGCTGTCACAAAGATGGCAGTGCCCACAGCCAATAAGGAGGGAATATGCTAATTGACTGCCCACCATCAAAGATGGTGGCGCCCACAGCCAATAAGGAGGGGATATGCTAATTGACTGCCCTACCCTCAAAGATGACGGTGCCCACAGCCACATGTTGGCGGTGCCCAGTGCCCTCAGCCCTGCCGGGGCAGCAGGCATGCAGCAAGGTCAGGCCCACCCCCAGGTGGGCCCAGCTGCTCTGTGTGCCTGCCTCCAGAGTCCCCCAGTCCCCTCAGCCCACCAGCTGCCCAGGGCTGGCCCAAGGTGCAGGCTAGCCTCAGATGGCAGCTGCCCAGCCACCCAGGGCCGCCTGAAGCTCAGGTAACCAGGGCTGGCTGAGGCTTGCACTGCTGGCAGTGGCAGCAGCAGAGGTGTGATGGGGGTGTCATCTTCCCCTGATCGCTGGGTCACCTCCTGCCCCGGAGGGCTCCCGAACTGTGCTTCTGCTACATAAATGAAGTGAGATGCAAAAATGAGCACACACATCTTTGGCCTTAAAATAATTAAGAATTGCTACATTTTGTTCATAATCTTCTCTTAGGAAGAGAAATGAAATTATGACACATAAAACAAGTTGAATTTTATTCTCTGTACAATTTTTAAGGTGAACATCCTCCAAGAATAAGATAACATAGGTGGTAATATACACTTAATGTCTACTACTATAAGAAAGGGGATAATGCTACAGCACTGAATCTTAGCTCTATTTCAGAGAAATTTTGTTACCATATTTCCTCAGGTCTGTATTTATTTCACATATGATGCATTTGCTATAATTTTAACTTTATAATTCCTACAAGGGAGATTTTCTTACTGAATCATTGTGTCTGCTCATCCCTTGTATGTATTGCTTCCATCATTTCTCCTCACTGTTTTTGTTGAAAATAATTTTTTTCCTGGAAAGTATCCTTATTCTAGGTGTGAGAGTAACATGTAAATAATGGATCACAAAGTTATAAGAGATCTGAAGAAAGTTATGGTGAGAAAGCTGGCATAGACATTTCCACCTGTGGTAGCTGTGCAAAACTTCACAGCTGAAAGATGAGTTTGCCAGATGGAGAACAATTGGGAAGAGAGTATTCCAGAGTATAGGACTTGGATTTTGACAGTAATTGTAATACTTACTAAGTATTGGGGAATATGGAACCTTTGTTTATGTAGGTAATCCTAGAAATAAGTTAAAAAAAAAAAGAAGCAAGGGCATAGATTGTTTTACATAAAATAATTGGTTGTATCTGTGCACTATCAATAGGTCAAATATCAAAGGGATTATTGGAATAAAAAACTACTGTCTCACAGACTTTCTTATCAATTTGGAAAAAGGCCCAGTCAGTCCTTTCTCAAAATATTGAAAATTATTTTTCAAATTATTGTTATTGTTATCTTAACCATTTTATTATCTTTTTTCCATCACCATTGATCCACCCTATACCTTTTTCCACTGCCACCTACCCCTTCCTCCCCACAATTACCACACTGTTGACTGTGTCCGTGAGTTCTTACTCTTTTTCTTCCTTTCTACTCAATCCTTCCACCCTCCAACACCCCAACAACTCCCATCAGAACTATTTGCCTGTTCTTTATCTATGAGTCTGCCTCTATTTTGCTTGTTAGTTCAGTTTGTTCATTAATTTCGTATATGAGTGAGATCATATGGTACTTGTCTTTCTCTGACTGGCTTACATCACTTAGCATAATGTTTTCCAGGTCCATTCATGCTGTTGGAAAGGGTAAATTTTTCTTCCTGTTAAGGCTGAGTAATATTCCATTGTGTAAATGCACCAGTAACTGTTTTATCTACTCATCTATTGATGAACACTGAAGTTGCTTCCAAATCTTGGCTATTGTAAATAACACTGCAGTGAACATCAGGATGCATATATTCTTTGGAATTTGTGTTTCAGGTTTCTTCGGGTAAATTTCCAGGATTGGAACTGCCATAAGGCAGTTCCATTTTTAATTTTTTGAGGTAACTCCAAATTGTTTTCCACAATGGCTGCACCAATATGCATTCCCATCAACAGTGCACAAGGGTTCCCTTTTCTCCACATCCTTGACAACACTTGTTGTTTGTTGATTTATTGACAATAGCCATCTGACAGGTGTGAGGTGATATCTCATTGTGGCTGCAATTTGCAATTCTCTGTCGATTAGTGACATTGAGCAACTTTTTATATGTTTATTGGCCATCTGTATGTTCTCTTTTCTTTTTTTTGTTAATCCTCACCTAAGGATATTTTTTTGATTTTTAGAGAGAGTGGAAGGGAGGGAGAGAGACAGAGAGGTAGAGAGGCAGAGAGAGAGAAACATTGATGTGAGAGAAACACATACCGTAGATTGGTTGCCTCCCGCACGTGCCAGGGATGGAACCTGCAATCGAGGTACATGTCCTTGACCTGAATCGAACTGAGACCTTTCAGTCCACAGGCTGACATGCTATCCACTGAACCAAATCAGCTAGGGCTGTATGTCCTCTTTGGAGAAATGCTTTTTCAGGTCATTTGCCCGTTTTTTAATTGGATTGAATGGAATGTAAGTCATGCAAGTGGTGATCTTATTGTGCAGGTGAGACTGTTAAGCCAAGATATATAATATGTTATTCATTCTTCAAAATATTTAAAATGACATAAAAATTTGAGGATACTAGAAATGAGAAGCATATAAAAATTACTAAAGGGCCAAACTGATGTTAGTTCAGGACACCTGTTGAATTTGTGCATTACAATAAATGAAACACATCATTTGTTGCTACTCATTATCTGATCAAAGAAAGTGTTCAGCAGTTTGAGTATTGTTTTTTGCCTTAGTTTCTATATCATAGTATGACACCATAGAATTTATAGAATCTTGGAATTCCAATTCAGAAAGTAAGATTCTGCAGGGCAGTGACTGAATCTTAATCACTAAGGAGTCTCAGGTTCTTCCTAGTACAGCATCTGACACTTGAAATCTGCTTATTCAATAGTAATGTAATAAATTCATATTTTTGAGCTTCCTGGGTTGCTCACTACAAGTTTTGCCACCCTACTACTAGCCCAGGTAGCTAAATTAATAATCCTGTTGGTGGACTTCACTCATATTTTTCATCTGCGTGATAGAGTGTCTGTCTAAAATAATTTTGGTTTTGGCACAGTAGATATTAAATTGACAGTGTTTAGCCAGCAGGCTTAGTAGCTTATTAAGGCAGCTCCTGGAACTTAATGAGAAATCCATGTCATCAGCACAGAAGTAGGTGCTTGTCTTCTTATTTCCTGTGGCAGGGAGGTGTTCATTCAGATCATTTTAAAGCCGTATCAAATTATTTTGAAATAAATTAAAAGGAATTAGGGCTAGGGCACCAGTCTCCTTCTTAGCTTTTGATTGGAATTTAATGTTGAGAGTCCATTCCTACCTGCTCTGATTCTCACAGTGGTATTATGGTTCAGACTTTGAAGGAACCTTCATAGCCTGAGATCTGTGCTAAGATCACGTAGTTTGTCCCATAGTGATTCCTGTCTATAGAATCAAAGTCTAACTGTAGATCAATACAGCTTACAAAGGTGTACATTGTTCTCAAATATTTTCCCAGTAAGGTAAAAAATTTCTCCACAAAGCACAAGGTGAAAGTAGAGTAGATGTTTAGCAATGGTCAACAATGGAATCCCTTTTTCTAAGACCCACATATCTTTTATAAAGGGATTTTTTTGTTGTTGAGGGACCCAGTTCTACAGCATTCCAAAGTATAATTCTCCCCTTATTCATCCTTTCTAAATTAAGAGTTGTCTGAACATTGTAAATATTTGAAAGATTTTAAATATGCTTATAGAAAAGAGAGCTCTCCTCTCAAAACAAATCTCATATCAAATTATTTGGATTACTCTAAATACTAGAACTTGATACAGTGCTTTAGTACCCACAATTAACAGATGCACTTTATCTGTTATGATTCCTTGAGTTGTGAGTGAGGAAATATACAACTAAAACCAGCATTACATCAAATAATGTATTGGCTCACATATCTGAGAAGTTCCATGGTGTGGCTAATGTCAGGTCAAGCCTAATTCAGTGCCTCAAATGAAAGCTTTCTCTTTCTCCTCTGCTTTCTGTTGTGTTGGCTTCAGCTGGGTCCTCACAGTGTCCCACTTCTTGTCCACGGAAGTGTTGCTCTTCTCCATACTCTTCTACCTGGTCTATTCTTTATCCAGAGACAATTGGTGGAGTAATTAATCAATTTTCAGTGATTCTCTACATTTAATCCATGACTTCAGTTTATAGTCTTTCCCAAATGAACAAGCTGTTACTTGACAGCTTTCAAGGCACTTTTAGATCCATGATTCAGCTGATCCTGACAACCATTTGTTAATAAAATTTAACTCAGTAAATTTGAAGATGTAATTGGCTTTATTAAATGATTTGTGAATTGGCAGCATCTCCTCTAGCAAGCGGAGAGATATTCTGAGGTGTTATACCAGATGGGAGGCTTTTATAGGAAGGAGGGCAAGCCAAGAGGCTTATCAGCAAAAAAAAAAAAAAAAAAAAGAAAGGAAGCTCATTGGAGGAAAGTAAGAGTTTAGGTAACAATGGCTTCTCATTGGTTGAGCTGTGATGCTTGCATTGGCTGGGCTTGTTGCTGGGCTGGAAGAAAATCTTGCCTCCTGCTAGAGTGGTAAAGCACTGTTTTGGAGTTCAAGTTGTGTCTGTTATAATTGGGGTCTGTAAATGAATTAACTCATCTTGTAATTGACATTTCTTTTTGTTTGGGGTAATTGATGATAAGTGATAAAGTATGAGAGCTTTTTCTACAGGCCTTTCCAACTCCAATTTTAATTAAGGTTTTGTACTTATTTATTTATTATTGTTGACAATATTATAGATGTCCCCTATTTCTCCCCCTGTAACCTCCTCTTCCCAGCCCCTGCCACACCCCAGACTTAGCCACACCACTGGGTGTGTCCATTGGTTATGCACATACATATACTGGTATAACGTAATTGCCACAAATCCCATAAAATAGGTACAGCTGTTATCATTGTCCTCATTTTAAGTCAGTTAATTTCTTGTTTGAGGTCATAGTTAATTAGGGTCTAAACAGGTATTAGATAAACTTTCTTATCCTAGATCATATATACTTTTGCCTTTACCGTGATATATCTGAATTGTTCAGATAATGAGGTGACACTGTTGTACCAACAGGATCCTAGTTTGTGACGGGCTGATTGTACTGTTCTGACATATGCTGGCAATGAACTTGACAGTTCCTCTAATGACAGCACCTCCTGTTTCACGTTTGAAAAGAAAAGAATAAAAAGGTGGATAAAAATAAATAAAACAAAGCTACATTGACAGATAGTACTTTAAAGGAAAATGAGATGAAACAGTATAAGCAGACAAAGTAAAAATACAAAATTCAACTGAACAGACAGAATACCCTCAAAGGCCTACATTAAGACTTTTGTCTAGATTTAAAATAGTTAAAAGCAAGAAGTTTAGCGCACTGCCAGTACAAGGCTGAGGGCTATTGGAGCAATCAAAGTGTGGGGTTGTGCTGAAGACCATAGGTGGAATTTTCTAATCTGATATCACCAAACATTTGCAGCAAGTGAGGATGGACGCAGAAAAGGCACAAAGAAGAGAAAGAATTTTTCCAAAGGCTGGAAACTTAATCGGAGTGAAAAGAAAAAAAGCTTGAGTTTCAAAAATGTTACAGATTTGTATTTCCTATAGTTTGAAACAATTTAATCTAAACGTTAGGAACAAGGTAACCACTAAAATCTTGTCTAAGAATGAGAGCATGGCTGTAGGAAATAAGATTCTTCTAGGGGTGTAGGCATTAGCTAATGGTGGTTTCAAACCCCAACAAAAAAAGCAGCAGCAGCTGGAACTCTTGTTAATAATACAAATGCTCTGGATTTATCCCTGAGGACTTTGATTTAGTACTTCGAGAAGTGGCCAAGAGAGAATTGGTATTTTTAACCTAGACCTTAAGAAATTCTTCGTAATTGGGTCTCTCCTTGTCAGGAGGGAACTTTGGGTTAAGTGAAGTCTCATCTGTGACAGAGAAAACAGTATACAGAAGGGAAGTGCCCATTGGAGTGAAAGGATTTTGAATTCAGAATTGAGATTGTGCTATGCAATTCTCAGAGGACTATCCATAATATTGTCAACATATGCAAAGTCCTTGTTAGCATTTTATCTAGGACTCAAATAAATAATGACTGCAATAAATGTCTAATTTTTTCCTTAGGACATTGATTTGTCCATTTTATCAAATGTTGTCAAATGTGAGGGCAATGCAATGTTTTGTCATTGTCAGGCATCCTGACAATCTTAGTGGCATGTTCGTGCTTCTGTGCGTAGAGCTTAATGTGTTTCTGTGCTTATCTTGATCCTGAGAGCAACAGAACTTAATAGTAAACCTTTGGATGCATATGGCTCTTTTCTTTTTCTTAACGCTTTAGAAATATTAACTAATCTGTGCCCCTTTGCACAAAATGGAGCACAAGCCCTAGTACTGCAGGGGAAGAAAGTCTGTCAGCAATCTGCCCTGGGAGCTGTTTGTTGCTCAGCACGCCTTGGTTTCTGCAGAGTCAGCACTTTGTCAATCGGCCAGTGGACACTGACAGTGAGCGAATATAATTTTGAGAGAAATGGCAGGAGAACCATAGAACTGGCTGAAGAGAAGTTGTGGGCTCTAAATAATATATATACAACCTTCATTTAATATTCTATTTTTTCCCCAAACTTGGTATAATAAGTGCATTATAAGGTGGATTCAAATCCAAATCAAGAAAAGAGGGGCCCAGCCATTGAGGACAGTTAAGGTCCCATTACAAAGTCTTGTTGAGTTTTGCAAGGAGAAAACAGTTACATATTAAAATGAAACTTTTCTTTCAACTGGATATTCTTTTTCTTTTGTTTTAACTATCATCGTGGGAACTGATCTGAAAGTTTCCAGTTTGGGAGAAACTATTATAAAATACTCTAGAACATTAGTATTTTCTATATCCCCAAATTACCTTTAACTCTCCATCTTGGTTTAAAAGTTGTGTTTCTATCAAACTGAGTCATATTTCCCAGAACTTCTGTTTGGCTACTCTACAGCCAAGTTTGTGTTCTAGTTTATCTTTAACAACCTCTCTAGACCAATCTTACAGAAAGGTGAAATTTGAATGGCATATGATTTTATAGTATTTCTTTCACATAAATATTCTTTTGTTAATATATTGATTAATTTATTTATTTGGTCAGTCAAAAGTTTTCTATGATGATGTCGGTGTGCTCATTGGTTGGAGCGTTGTCCTGTGTATGGAAGGTTTGTGGGTTTGATTCCCAGTCAAGGACATGTATCTGGGTTATGGGTTTGATCTCTGGCCTGGTTGGGGCATGTGTGGGAGGCAACCAATCCATGTGTCTCTATCACATCTATGTTTCTCTCTCTCTCTCTCTCTCTCTCTCTCTCTCTCTCTCTCTCTCTCTCCCCTTCCTGTCTCCCTCCACCTTCCTTTCCATTCTTTAAAAATAAATGAAAAAATAATATCTTCAGGTGAGAATTAAAAAAATTATACGATGAAATAATATATACAAAATACTTAGCGCAGTCACAAAGTGTGTACTCAGAAAAGAAATGTTTCCTATTATAATTATATAATATGTAATGAAAAATATTAAGTACCCAGTAGCTATCTGCCACTATTTAACTTGTATTATTTCTTTACAATATTCCATAATCTTTTTACTCTTATAAAAATAACATGGGGTTGAAAAAATTATTTAAATACCTGGATAATGACCCTGCTTCTATGACCTGCATCCTTATTTCTTTCTAAAAATATTTGTTTACTCTAGAACACATGCTTTAAAACATCTCTTTCTTACAGTCACAGCTTCCATCAAGTCTGATTCCATTTATTAATCCATGTGCCTCTTAGCTGGGGAATGCCATCAGTGCCTGGAAATCCCCTGGTGACTGTTAACCTCCTGGAGGTGAGCTTGTATCTTTAGATGGCCCAGTGTACTGAAGAGATGGATAAAGGGCTGGGAGGAGTTGATGGATCATAAAGCGTGCTTTCTAGTTGTGGGTGGCAGCTGTTTTAGGACCATAGGAAACCCTATTTAGGATGAAACTGACCCTGTTGATAAAAGAAAAAAAAAATTAAAAAATTCCTGAATAGTCCCTCTAAAACACTAACTCACCTAATTCTATTATACTTTTTATGTTTGAACTATTAAGATTGAAATAATTATATTTTCTTATTGAACCAGGTTAAGTGGAGGGGCTTGCTGCTTGAGCAGAACACTTGTTATGGCTCCGTTGTGCAGCACTCTGATTCCTCAGCCCTGGTGACAGGACACCTGAATCTGCAGAAAGATCCCTCTAACCCAACTGCCTAATAATTTGGTGCAGGGTGTAGACTGATAGGCTAAGGGACCTTAATGTCATTTCATCCAACCACCCATCGGACATTTGATTTTTTTTCTACATGAAAAGGCCTCTGAACCACACTGTTATGGACAATACACATCTTTTTAAGCTGATACATTTTATCTTTGAGAAAAAAAGCTCAAAAAATTTCTTTTTAGTTGAGCCAAGATAGATCCCTATGCTAAGAACTTTTAGTAAACTTTCATTTAATCTTCAGAACCAACATATGATGATGGTTATTGGTATTTTACTTGTTTTTTTATTTGTATTATAGAGTAGAGGAAGCAAAGGCTCAGAGGAGTTAAGTTGTCCATGGTCATAAGACTAATAAATGCCACAGCTCCTAATTTAGGTTAGTTATTTCTGTCAGATTCCTAAGCTTTGTGATGTTCTCTTTCATTTTTTTCTGGATATGGTTTTAAACCAGTTGCTAATTTGTTTGCTTTTTTCTTTCACAGAACTATAACACTTCATCCGTCTATAATTCTGTGTGAGAATCTTTGTCAATTGTCTTGATAACTAGTGAGGTACTATATCCATCACATTTTTGCAATCACAATTTTAATAACTGCAAAAATAGTTTGATAGTCTTTAATTTATAGTAATATAAGTGTAAAGTTATAAATATAATTATAATGTAAATATAATCTATCTTGGAGGCTGACAGTTGAAGAAAAAGCCAGGGACAGGATGTAATGGCTTCACATTTTATATGAATCATCATAAACACACACATCAAAAAGGGCATGTGTGTGTGTGTGTGTGTGTGTGTGTGTGTGTGTGTGTGTGTGTGTGTGTGTC
Source organism: Ia io (assembly GCA_025583905.1). NCBI lineage: Eukaryota > Metazoa > Chordata > Mammalia > Chiroptera > Vespertilionidae > Ia > Ia io. Next base: position 31,916,458 of record JAJQQW010000003.1, on the reverse strand, counting down.
AAATGGGGGAGAGCATAAGAGAGTGACTGTGTGTGTATGAATGTGTGAGTGTATTAGAATGTGCATGTGTGTGTGGGTGTACAAGAATGTTGGAATTAGTAAGAATCACTTTTGATCCTGCCATATTCCAATTTTAATACTTGAAATGTATATCCAGAAACTTCCAGGTTTTGCTGCCCTTATATTGTTTCTGTATGGAAATTAATAAACTAGTAAATCTTAAACTCCTTGTAGAGGCAAGGAAAGGTTAAGAATTATTTTGTCTCTCCTATACTCTAAATTAGCTTAGAAGTGTCAGATTATTTCCACAAATTGGCTAACATTTCTACAAATTATTCTGGAAGCCATGAGCATTCCAGCTTTTCCATCCATTTCCAGGGTCCACTTTCTACCCCCTGAGAGCTTGCTGAGCCAGCCCTGCTGGGTCCCAGAACTTGTCTGTCTCAAGCCCCTGAAAGACTTTCCCACACATTCCATTCCCTAGAGTTCCACTACCAACACTGACTCACAGTGTCAGTTGTAAAATTCAGCTCCTCTGGCCCGCAATTTGCATTGTTTTCTCACATTTTTGTCAGGTCTTGCACTTCATTCCACAAGCTAATTCCTCCTTTATCCCCAGTATACCTTGCAGCCAAAGCAGGTAAGTTATTAAAGGTAAATTAGAGCTAGGGACTTAGGGCTCACCTAATGCACATGGGATACAAGGTCTGAGGGCTCAGTGTAAATTATACTGCAATCTACCCAATAGTAGGGTGGAAAATTCTGACATATTTTGCCCTGGTCAGGCTTGGCTCAGTAATTTTGTGTGCGTAGGTGGACTGATTTGGAAAAGTCAGTATCATGTTACCAAAGTTCAATTTCTTTTTTATTATCCAAAAATATTCTGATTAAAATGATTGGAGAAAAACAGGACATATTTATATGTATACCTATTGACAGCACAGTGATATTCACAAGCAGGGGACCTACCTGACACTGTCTGAATAGCATCTTCAATGAAATAACATTTCTTAATTATTCTATCTAATAAAGAGGGAATATGCTAATTGACCGTCACACCCTCACAAAGATGGCGGCACCCACAGCCAATAAGGAGGGAATATGCTAATTGACTGCCCTGCCCTCAAAGATGGCAGTGCCCATAGCCACAAGAGGGCAGCACCCAGTTCCCTCAACCCCCCAGCCACCCAGGGCCGGCACGAGGCACAGGCAAGCCTCAGATGGCGGCTGCCCAGCTGCCCAGGGCCATCCAAGGCTAAGGTACCAGGGCTGGCCGAGGCTTGTGCTGCTGGCAGTGGCAGCAGCAGAGGTGTGATGGTGACGTCACCTTCCCCTGATCGCCGGGTCGCCTCCTGCCCCTGAGGGCTCCCAGACTGTGAGAGAGGGCAGGCTGGGCTGAGGGACGCCCCCCTCCAGTGCATGAATTTTCATGCACTGGGCTTCTAGTTGAGGAAATGATTCCAGATATTATTTTGTTAGTTGTATACCAATTCTATGAAGAAGAAGGGAAGTTCAGGGAACTTGAGTAAATTTTCCAAGGTGAAACAGGTAACTAGTGGCCAACCTTGCATTCAATCCAGGTTCTTTGAATGCAAATCCTATGTTGATAACCACTGCCTTTCTAAAGAGATTAGAAATCATTCCCTGACATATGCCATCCTTAGTTGTTGTTCTTGTCTTCAGGATGACTTCCTGTCATTCAGATCTTCCAGATGTTATATTTGGTTGGATTGATATATCTCATATTTAATTCTTCTCAGCTTCAGGATGTGTGCATCCATCTGACCTCCTATTCCCTTGGACAGATTTCAGGATGCTCTTCTGGACTCACGCCCATGCTGGTCAAGACCCAGAGTCAAGCTCTCCTACCTTTGCCCTTTAGTTTGGACCCTTAGCCTACATGGGCCTTGTACACCTGCCCTCTGCCTAGCCTGGTCCATCTGCTATTGCTTAAGCAATGATTCTGACAACCAGCATCCTAACCTGCTACCAGTATCCATTGATAATTACTATACATTTTTTATTATTGTTTACTAAAAAGAGAGTGCTAGCATTGTTGTATACAAAGTGGCAAAGTTACATCAAATCTAGGTCTAACAATACTTTTTGTCAATAACTCTTGCATTGTCACTTACAGGTTTCACAAAATAGAATGTGAGAGAGAAAATAATGACAAGTAATTGAAAGCAAATACTTTATTTCTCATTTCCTTTCTTCAAAATGTTATATGTAAAGTTTATAGGTACCTGCTCCATGAAGAGAAAGAGGTATAAATGTTATGTGTCTGGCTGACTAATCCTGTCTGATTAGTCTTCATTCCTGAAGACCAGAAACCACAAATCTGAGCAACATGGTATAGCTTATGTGATTTGTCCATAAGCTAAGAGGGAGCTCTTTTAGTAACCAATCTTATATCTTAAACTTACATTTTTTAATGCAGATGTTTGCTTTGGAGGCAAAATCATGGGTAGGGTTCAGGTCACCACTTTATATTACAAGGCATCCACTTTTCATCTGTGACATTCTGAATAAATTATTCAATTTATTCATCTTGTCTGTGCCTCTGTTTTCTCATCCATAAACTAGAGCTAAAAATAGTACCCATACCATGATGAGAATTAAATGTCTAAATTTCTTAGATAATTGGTATGCACACAGTGGTATTATTAGTATTTTATTAATGTGTTATTTATAAACTAGAGGCCCGATGCACGAAATCCGTGCAAGGGGCACGGCCCTCACAGCCCCAGCTGCCTTGGTGCTTGCAGCCCGCTGCCTTTTGGCCCTGGCTGCCCTAAGGCCCCACGGCCCCACCCACTGGTCATTCTGGATGTTCGCCCGAAGGTCATTCAGCTATCCAGTCTAATTAGCACATTAGCTCTTTATTATATAGGATGCTTATTATTATTAATATTTATTATTCATTACTAATTTTTGGTTTATATCAGTGCTTTAAGCTTCAAAAGCATGTATTATATTGCCCATGCAAAATCATCAGTCATTATAAAATCAACACCCCTTTCCTGAATAGATTCTCTTTTCTCTATACCTTCTATATCTGGCCTAAACGTGATTTTCTCTAATCTTTCCTCTTTCAGAACAGAGCTCCATGATTCATTCAATAGCTCATGCCAAAAATCTAATTGTCATTGTTGCCAATTCTCTCTGCTGCAATATAAACCCTTCAATCCGATTATCCATGTAAATAGGTCTCTATGTAAATAGGTCTCAAATCCATCCACTTCCCTCACTTTTGTTATTACCAGCCTAGTCTACCACTCAAAGTGTGGTTCATGGATTCATGCCAGCCCACAAACTGTGTCTTATTCTTAAGGAGATAAACATTGAAATTAGAGTAACCATTTAGAAAAATTTAATGGAAGTTTGACGTTGTGAAATATTCCAGCATGTGAACATTTTTCTAGTTCTTCGCTTATTATAGTAGTTTACAAAATCATTGATTTGTGCTGAATTTTAACGAACAGAAATGAACAAACAGAACCTGGGCATGTAACTCCTGCGCACTGTGGAGCACTGGTGGACATCGGTGCCAACTCTCTCTGCAACCACAGCCGTGCCTCCTAATGTCCCCACTTACCACACTTTGATCCAGACCTCACCGGAGCTGAGGGCTTCCAAGGCCTCCTCAAGTCTGCTCAATTACCTGTCATTGATGTTAACAAGAAATCAGAACTCCTTATCAAGCATCACTGGCCTCTGGGCTACTTATTTAGACTCCTTACACCCCACTTCCCTTCTCACCCAACATCAGCCACCCTGGCTCTCCCTTTTGGGGTCTTTAGAAATTCTGCTGCTCACCTGGAGTGGGCATTCCCTTGAGAAAGTCTCAAAACAGGTAAGATCCCACTCTGCTATGGTCTCATATCACCTGTAGATTCTTTTTGTGGCTCTTGTCACAACTTTAGATAATTATTTGTGCCAATTTATCTTCAAAAGCTAACGCTGTCCTTCTTGCCACAATGCCATTGAATGCACATACTGAAGACAGTGGGTACAATACTGTGTAGGAATTGGGAGCAGAGGCCCTGGAGCTCCAGGTGGGTACTTGTGCTCCAGCCTACTGTGTCCTTGGACATGTAACTTAATCCCTCTGTGCTTCACTTTCTTTGGGTTAAAATCAGGATGACAGGACTTTGCTTAAATGATTTTTACAAGGAATAAACAGATTAATTAAACAGACCTATTTACATAGAGACCTATTTACATGGATAATCGGATTGAAGAGTATTGTATTAGTTATGGTTAGCCAGAGAACCAGAACCATGAGATTTATTATAAGGCATTGGCTCACATAATTATGGAGGCTAAGAAGCCCCAAGATCTGCAGTCAACAAGCAGGAGACTCAGAAGGGCTGATAGTGTAGTTCTAGTCTGAGATCAGAGACTTCGGAACCAGGAGAGATAAAAAGTGTAAGTTTTAGTTGAGGGCAGAAAACTGATGCTCCAGCTCTAACCACCAGGCAGGAGAAGTTTCTTCTCAATCAGTGTTTCTGTTCTATTCAGGTCTTCAACTGATTAAATGAGGTCCACCCACATTAGGAAACAAATCTGCTCCGCTCAGTCTACTGATTCAAATGTTAATCTCATACAAAAACACCCTCACAGACACACTTAAAATAATGTTTGACCAAATATCTGAGCACCTCCTGGCCCTGGCCCAGTCACTAATATTTATGAAACTCTTTGTACAGTATTTGGCACATAACGAGAGGTAGGCTATTTGTAAATAAAGGGCTCTGTCCGCTTTACCTACCATGTAATTAGCACTTGCTGAAGGAATTAATCAAAAACAAAGGGAGCAAGCCAGATGTGCTTTTAAGCTACTCCATAAAAGAAAAGATATTCTGCCTTTGCAAAGGTTCAGTGAGTCATTTTATATACCTCTCATTCAAATGTCAGTATGTCTACCTGGATGATTTGGCTTTGCTATCATTTATTAGTTTGGGCCTGACTCTTGATCTCCATTGAATCCTTTTTTTTTTTTTTTTTTTTTTTTTCATCCTATGTAGCTCTCACATATTTCCCCTTAGCTTAGGCTCCCATATTTCTCTTTGGGACCACTATGGTCAGATTCTAGATTGTCTTTGGTTTCAAGTGTTGTTCTTTTTAATTTCTCCCCATAGCTGCTTAACTACTTTCCCAAGGCATATTGACAACCATGCCACTTCCTTGCTAAAACATCTTCTTTAGTTCCCCAATGCTCACCAAATGAAGGCTTGACATGTGGCATGAGAGAAAAAACTTCAAATTCTGGGCTCCACCCAGACTTTCTGTCTTGATTTTCAGTTACTCCTGCATATACCACGTCCAGTTCCACCATGCTCATCCTATTCCCTTTCATTGGAATCTTTTTCTCTCCATTTTTACTTTTAAAAAAATCAATATCTATCCTTTAACAGTCTGCTCAATTATCCCTCTTTTCTACTCTCCTAGGAAATATGACTTAATCCTTGTATATTCCATATCTCTTACTACATTTAACAAGAATTCTGTTATCACTGGCACATTGTATTTTAATACTATGTTCTTAGTTACAAATGCATTCTCTTATTTTTACAGTCCAGTCAGTTTTGAGCTTCTCAAGGATAATAATTATATTTTGGTTATATTTGACCACCCGTTCCCCCATACGTCTGTGCTGGTGCAATAGTTGGCATGCAATAAATGTTAGCTAAGTATGTGGTGAACACTTGTATACTGAGCTTCCCCATGCACTCTTTGTGCTCTCTCTCTCTGACTTTCCTCACTGACTACCTTGGCATCTTCCTTCATTTACTTATATTACTGTATCATTCTGGTATTGCTTCTGGAAGCTTCCCAGAGAGCTTCTCCAAATGCCAGAACTTGCATTTATCACCCACCTGCCAAATCTCTCCTAACTGGGAATTGGTAGTGACAGGGATAAGTCAAGTAAAGAAATTTTGCCCTGGTAGAGAAGCAGACATTAATTTTTTTATTTTTATTTTTATTTTTTTACCTGTTGTGCCATTCAGGTCATTAGAAGCAATCAAAAGTACCTTAACAGTTTTTAAATTTATTCTTTTGTGAACTTTAGCACATATACAATGTATTTCAGTAAACACATGTAGATACAACTTATTTCCTCTTCTCATTTGTCAACCAAAAATATTTAGGCTATAAAGAACAAAAAAAGAGCATTTATTTGAGCAATAAATTGCTGGAGGCACAGATTCAGACAGAAACCTAAATTGTGCTCTGAGGAGCACAGAAAAATGCAGGTTTATACAGGTGAAAATCTTAAGTGCTGTTCCTATTTAAGTTCTTCATACAAAAGAAGGGTGCTAAGTTAACAGGGATTGGTTAGGCCCAGTATGCAAATAAGAGAGGTGAAAACTATAGCTAATGTTCTCAATTAGGTCCTATATGTAAAGGAAGGATGTTGGCTGGCAAAACAATTAGCTCCTTTCAAAATGGAGACTGTAGATGGTCTAAGTTGCCACGCTAAGGAGGAAGTAGAGTCAGTACATGTCCATGTAATAGTTGTTTATCCAGGATGTTTATGGTTTGGCCTTGAGCTGAGTTTCACTGTAAGTTAGCTAGTAACTAGCATTTCTGAGAACTCTATGAGACTTGCAACGGCCCCACTTCCTCAATGACCTCCTGACTATTTTAAACGACTCTCTTAGCAATGCTTATCCATTTTTTCTCTGGTGTCACATTGATTAGTTTATTTTCACAACATGTAACTAAATACTATAATCACAGTAAGAAATTGTGAAGATAATAATTTTTCCCCTCAAAATAATCTGGGCAAGAAAATAACAATAATAAAAACTAATGTTTATTGTGCCCTTGCTATATGTCAGGCACTGTGTGCTAGCTGATTTATACAGACTGTCTCATTTTATAAACACACTAAGCCTTTAAGGAGAGCAGTGTTAGGATCCCCATTTCACAAATGAAGGGCCTGATGCTTAGTGAGAGTAAGAGAAACATGCAACAGTGGTAGAGGAAGAGGAGAGGATCTAACCCTGAAATTCCATTTGTTTTTAAATTAAATTTTGACAATATGCTTATTCTGCTATCTTTTGGGTATCTACTTTAAAGAAAATAATGCAACTGCAGGGGGAAAAAAACGCAACTACTATGAAATTCTAGTTTCTGAACAGACTAGCTTGATTAGAATTGCTGATGATGGGTTAAAAGAGCAGGAAGATTTGTGTCACAATTTATTTGCTCACTAAATTAGCCATTCAAGTCTTTATAGAAAATGTCTGCCTCTCTCAGTATTATACATCTCTCATGTTAAGGTGCTAAGACAAAATATATATATATATAATACCATCTACAGGGAGAGGAAAAAGTTAATTTTACTGTGGCTCTCTTCTTTGTAGAGCCAGTTCCTTGATTTAAGATCTGAGGCACTTCAAAAGCATTGTGAATTTGGAGAAGTAATACATCAGCTGAAATCTAGAGGATTAAGGCTTGCACTTCCTCACCCCATCAGGCTTTGTGTGATATGTAACAGAAAATGTCTTTTCATTAGTGGAGTTGATAAAGTTAAAACTTTTCTTGATTAATATTCTCTTGCAAAAATCAGTTACTGCCATGGATTTACACTGCAGATTTGCCATAGCAGTTCTAATTTCTTTTGTGCTAACGATTCAGCTGATACAGATTTTATTTAATAAGGATAATTGTTGTTGAAGGGCTGAGTCGGTTAATATTCCTGAGGTATCTCTGTTTGCAAATCTAAGAAAACTTAGAATCTCTAATACTTGACAATGACCTTCAGTAATATTAGGGGGATTTTTACAAGTCTCAGTTGGAGTAATGGTGCAGGGAACAGGCTGTTCCATTGTTTAAAGCAAAGTAATATGTAGCAAAGGTACATGCCAGATAACTGGATTAAGTCCTGGAAAATAGCATGAGAGTTTCTGATACTCCACTATTTTTTTCAAATTGGCACTTTGTGTTAATATATCAACAAATATATTTAATTTCATGCATAAATCAATTTCATTTATTTTAGCCTTGGTGAACAAAGTATTTTCTGGAAGTAACTTTCTTCTCCCTGTAAGATAAAGTAACCCTCTCCAGGTACTATTGTTGTGATGGAACAGCTAATTCACAGGAGATCCACAAGACTAGATTCATTTTCTACCATTGATCACTTGCTTTTCTCTTCATTGTCTTATTAATTGTGACCATTTCTCTCCATAGTTTCTTCTGAACAAAAGTATAGTTTTCCCAAAGACAGATTTATAAAAGGAAGAATGATTAGCTCTTCAAAGGACAATTTTATCTAAAAATGAAATATTTACAATATTTTTGAAGGATACCTAAAGCTTGTGATCAATTATATTAAATCCTTAAATCCATAACAATCAGGCCAATGCATTAGGCAGGAAAGCATGATTCTTTCCTGGTAAATTCAATCCAAATTAGATTTGTTCTTATTTTATGGAATCAAATATTCTTAATGTAATTGTTTAGATAGTGTTTTCTAGGGAGACTCAAATTCACTCTTTTGGAAAGGGGAAAGTCTTGCATTCATGTTCCAATTTTTCTTTTTAGTTGGGAATTGAGATTCATTAAAGAAAGAAGCTTAACCCCAACCGGTTTGGCTCAGTGGATAGAGCGTCGGCCTATGGACTGAAAGGTCCCAGGTTGGATTACGGTCAAGGGCATGTACCTTGGTTGCAGGCACATCCCCAGTAGGCAGTGTGCAGGAGGCATCTGATCGGTGTTTCTCTCTCATAGATGTTTCTAACTCTTTATCTCTCTCCTCTTCCTTCCTCTCTGTAAAAATCAATAAAATATATTAAAGAAAAAAAGAAGGAAGCTTATCTTTGTCAGTAGATCCTTGAGGAGAGTTCTTGAAGAGGTGTTTTCTGTACTATTTCAAAAGCTAACATCAGCCCGAGCTGGTTTTGCTCAGTGGATAGAGCGTCGGCCTACAAATTGAAAGGTCCCAGGTTTGATTCCCGTCAAGGGCACATGCTCTCTCATTGTGGATGTTTGTATCTCTCTCTCCCTCTCCCTTCCTCTCTGAAATTTAAAAAAAAAAAAAAAAAAAAAAGCTACCATCACTCCTGTAATGCTGAGATGGCTTTCTTTCCTTTCCTTCAGGCCACCTATGTTGTAACTTCATAATAAACATTTTCTCTTTTCCTCCTGAACTCATTGAAGCATTTTTCCTTAACTATTTAAGTTAACTACTTACAGTAATCTTACCAAGTCAAGCAGCTTCTAAGTGCTAGTTTTCAATATATTATTGAGTAAGCCTCTTTTGAGCCCCTTCTAAGAAGTGATGCAACCTACGGCTCTGTATATACTAGTTGGCTATTTACACTTTTTAAAATACAACTTCAGGAAATCCATGAATCCTTTGGAGGTTATCTTTGGGCCCCAATTAAAAATGGTCATTTCAGGACTTTGTTCAGTCTAGAATATCCTAGGAATTCTATTCTGGAATAGCATTCTAGAGAGAATGAGGAGAAATTGAAAGAGTATCCATTATTCATTAAATAATACCATGACAAATGACAATAGCTACTATTTACTGAATACCTACCACGTACCAGACACACCTGCTTTATGCACACTCGAAACTCAATATTCTAATCCAGACTTTCCCTGTCCTCAAATATCTGCCCCAAATGAACTTTCCAGCCTTATGTTCTATAAACATAAGGGAAAAAAATCTGATACTTTTTCAGACTCCTAAAATATGTTACTCCTATTTCTTGAAGATGCTTTTTTCTTTCTGACTTTGTGCTTCTGCTTGTTGTTTTCTTTTTTTTAGTTTATATTTATTATTGAAAGCATTACAGATGTTCCCATTTTCCCCCTATTGACACCCTCCACCCAACTCCCACCCCCTCCCCAGTCCTTCCCACACTATTGTCTGTTCATGGGCTATGGATATATGCAAATAAGTTCATTGATTAACCACCCCCCTCCCCAAATATATCAGTCTGTCCCATGCTTCAACATCTCTTGATTCTTTTTGTTTATCAGTTTATTTTGTTCATTAGATTCCACATACTAGTATAAGTGAGATCATGTGATACTAGTTTTTCTCTGCCTGACTTATTTCACTTAGCATAATACTCTCCTGGTCCAATATTTTACCCATGCTGTCTGAAAGGGTAAAATATCCTTCTTTTTTTACAGCTGCAGAGTATTCTATTGTGAAAATGTATTACAGTTTTTTAAACTATTCATCTACTGATGGCCACTTGGGCTGTTTCCAGATCTGTAAATAATGCTGCTATGAACATAGGGCTGCATATTCTGATTGGTGTTTCTGGCTTCTTAGGATATATTCCTAGAAGTGGGATCACTGGGTCAAATGGCAGTTACATTTTTAATTGTTTGAGGAAACTCCACACTGTTTTCCATAGTGGCTGCATCAGTCTGCATTCCCACCAATAGTATACTGGCATTCCTTTTTCTCCACATCCTTGCCAGCACCTGTTGTTAGTTGATTTATTGATGATAGCCATTCTGAAAGGTCTGATGTGGAAACTACCTCATTGTCCTTTTAATTTTCATCTTTCTGATGATTAGTGATGTTGAACTTTTTTCACTTGGCCATTTGTATGTCCTCTCTGGAGAAGTGTTTAATTCTCCAGAGAGGACATAAGTGTGATGTCCTCTCTGAGAATGAGAATATCTAGAATGAGTATACATAGAATACCCTAAAGACTCCACCAAAAACTACTAGATTTAATAAATTAATTCAGCAATGTAACAGGATACAAAATTAATACCCAGAAATCGATGGCATTTTTATACACCAATAATGCATTCTCAGAGATACCAAAGATGGTGATGAGAGTGCGACCTAGGGCAGAGGAGATGGAGACGGAGAAGGGAGATAGACTTGAGAGTTCAAAGAGGTCATTTTGAAAATACTTGGTGACTAAAGCAAGAGTGGAGTGAGAAGTAGAGTTGAAGTGAATCTAGGTTTCTTCTGTCCATTTTAAAAAAAATATTTTTATTGATTTTTTACAGAGAGGAAGGGAGAGAGCTAGAGAGTTAGAAACATCGATGAGAGAGAAACATCGATCAGCTGCCTCCTGCAGACCCCCTACTGGGGATGTGCCCGCAACCAAAGTACATGCCCTTGACCGGAATCGAACCTGGGACCTTTCAGTCTGCAGGCCGACGCTCTATCCACTGAGCCAAACCGGTTTCGGCTTCTGTCCATTTTTTAATTGGGTTGTTTGTCTTCCTTTTGTTGAGTTGTATGAGTACTTTATGTATTTTGGAAATTAACCCTTTATCAAATGTATCATTGGCAAATATATTCTCCCATACAGTGGTTCCCCTGCCCCTTTTTTTGTTGAGCAGAAGCTTTTTATTTTGATGTAGTCCTATTTGTTTATCTGCAAATCAATAAATGTGATACATCACATAAACAAATTAAAAGACAAAAATAACATGATCATATCAATAGATGCAGAAAAAGCATTAGACAAAAATCTAACACCTATTTTTGATATGAACTCTCAGCAAACTGGGAATAGGGCGATCATACTTTAACATAATAAAGGCCACATATGACAAATCTACAGCCAGCATCATACACAATAGGCAAAAACTAAAATAATTTCTCCTAAGAACAGGAACAAGACAGTGTTGTCCTCTTTCACCACTTTTATTCAACGTAGTACAGGAAGCCCTAGCTACAGTGATCAGACAAGAAGAAAAAATAAAGGTATCCAAATTGGAAAGGAGGATGCAAAACTGTCATTGACAGATGACATGATATTGTACATAGAATACCTTAAAGACTCCACCAAAAACTACTAGATTTAATAAATTAATTCAGCAATGTAACAGGATACAAAATTAGTACCCAGAAATCGATGGCATTTTTATACACCAATAATGCATTCTCAGAGATACTAAAAAAATAATCCCATTTACCATTGCAACAAAATAATTAAGATACTTAGAAGTAAACTTAACCAAGGAGATAAAAGACCTGTACTCAGAAAACTATAGGACATTGAAAAAAGAGATAGAGGAAGATATACACAAGTGGAAGAATATACATGGATTGGTAGAATCAGCATCATTAAAAATGTCCATACTACCAAAAGCAATCTATAGATTCAAGGTAATCCCTATTAAAATACCAACAGCATATTTCACAGACCTAGAACAAATACTCCAAAAATTTATATGGAACCAAAAAAGACCCCAAATAGCTGCAACAATCTTGAGAAAGAAGAACAAAGATGGAGGGATCACAATGCTGGATATCAAGCTAAACTACAAAGCTACTGCAATCAAAGCAGCTCGGTGCTAGCACATGAACAGGCATATAGATCAGTGGAACAGAACAGAGACCCCAGAAATCGACCCAAGCCATTATGCTCAATTAATATTTGACAAAGGAGGCGAGAACTACAATGGAGTAAAGGAAGCCTCTTCAATAAATTGTGTTGGGATTATTGGATAGATACATGCAAAAAATGTAAATAGACTACCAACTTACACCATATAGAAGAATAAACTCAAAATGGATAAAGCACTTAAATGTAAGATGTGAAATCTTAAAACTCCTAGAAGAAAACATAGGCAGCTAAATATCAGACATCTCACAGAGCAGAATTTTCACTGATATATCACCTCAGGCAAGAAAAACAAAGGGGAAAAAATAAATACATGCTTGTTTTTTTAACTTCATTTTGCCTTTTCAAATTTTACACAGTGCTTGAAATACAAATAATCTCAACTAATATTTGCTTGTTGAAGAAGTAAAAATTGAGCTCAAATGCCCCATCCTTCATAAACTGTCTCCTGAAACTATTTTCTCCCCTTTGTGAATTCCTATAGAACTAACAGCAGTCACCATTTTCAAAATGCTACTATTTTCTTCAGAAGTCAAGAGGAGAATAAAATAAAATTTCTAGTAATCACTTGAGTAATCTAAAATTTTACTTATTATTTTAATTAATGCCTATTTTATTTTTTAAATTATATTTTTGAGTTCCATTTTACATTCAATATTGCTTTGTATTAGTTTCAAGTGTACAACTAGTGGTTAGACAATCATGTACTTTACAAAGTGTTCCCCCCCAATATTTCCAATACCCTCCTGGCACTATACATAGTTATTACAATATTATTGTGTAGTTAGATATCTTAAATTTGAGTCCTAGTTTTGTTAACTTTGAGGGTTTTCTGAGCTCCAACTTCTTTTTATAATCAATAAAATACATCCAATAATATTTTTATCACAAGGCTATTGTGAAGACTAAAAGAGATGATTGAATAAAACATTTTACAAGTTGTAAAGTGCTACACAATTTCAAAGGAATGTTGGTATTCACAAAATCAAAATTTTACTAACATTCTTGAAAGCCTGCTCTAGGCCAGGTACTTCACATGTTTGATCTCGTCTTATCCTCCCAATAGCTTCATATTACTATTCCTATTTTACAAATATGTACTGTAAAATTAAGTGATTAACTCAAAATCACAAGGCTATGAAGTTAAAGCGCTCACATTAAAATCAATCTCCTTATTTTAAATCCTGCATTCTTTCTGCCACCCATAGTGACAGCCTTCCCTTGGCAAACATTCACAGCATAGAATGTAAAGGTTTGCAGTGGTTCTCAACCTTACTAATGCCGCGACCCTTTAATACAGTTCCTCATGTTGTGTTGACCCCCAACCATAAAATTATTTTCATTGCTACTTCATAACTGTAATTTTGCTACTGTTAATGAATCGTAATGTAAATATCTGTGTTTTCCGATGGTCTTAGGCTCTACAGCAGCAGTTTTCAACCTGTGGGTGGCGACCCACAGGTTGAGAACCGCTAGCAGGGTAACCTAATACCATTGGAAAACACAGATACTTACAATACGATTCATAACAGTAGCAAAATTACAGTTATGAAGTAGCAACAAAAATAATTTTATGGTTGGGGGTCACCACAACATGAGGAACTGTATTAAAGGGTCGCGGCATTAGAAAGGTTGAGAACCACTGGTTTAGAGCATAATCTCTGAAGCTAGCAGTTCCTGGGATCAAAGCAAAGGTTTACCAAGTATGAGCTGAGTGACCTTGTCCATGTTCTTAATCCTGCTATGCCTCAGTTTACTAATTTGTGAAATGGGGATCATAGTTGTTATTTCCCCATAAGGTGATTGCAAATATTTAATGAGTTCATGTATGGGTCTTAGCTCTGATTCCCTAGAAGCAGATCTTGAGGCAGAGTTTATTGTACCAGTGATTTATTCAGAGAGAGATCTTAAGGAAAGCTGTGGGAGGGTGTAGGGAAGTGGAGAAGGAAGCAAAGATGGGCGCTCAGCCAAAGACTATTGCCAGCGGGATCCCGCTGGGAGCTGTGAACCACAAATTGCAGCACCTAGTTGGTCCTACTTAGGTGAGAGGTGGCCCGTTTTATATCCCTGTGTCAGTTAGCTGACTGCAGTTTGCTCCAGGGAAGTGGTGGTACATAAACTCCGAGGCTTGTTGGCTTTATTTCTATAAAGGGCAGTGTTTGTTTGTTTTTGTTGTTTTGTTTGTTTGTTTGTTTGTTTTTTGTTTTTGAGAATTGGCCAGCTTTTAGCAGTTTGCAGCGAAAGCATATGGCAGGTAGGTGTTGGCTGCAGAAAGCCACTACCACACTTCTGGGCAGGCCACCAACAGAATTCACTGGAACATGCAAAGTGCTTACAACTGTATCTGGCTCATTGTAAACTGCCAATAAAAGTTAGCTTTCATGACATTATTTTGCTTGTAAGTCTTCTCACATTGTTTCATATGTTTAGGATTGTCTTTCTAACCAGAATGCAAGTTCCTTAATGTCAGGAACCAATTCTCATTTTACCTACTGTGCCACTCACTTGCAGCTATAGATCGATGCCTTGTGATGGCCTCAGAGCAGCTCTGATTTATGTCTGGTGCTAAGGGTAGAACCTCTTCCTATTTATCCCCCTACCCAAATGCCTGCTTTGTATTATGAAATGTAATAATAAATTAGACTTGCTTCTATTTGGGAGGGATCCTCCCTTACAGAGTTATGTGTGAAAAAATATAATTGTATTTTTATCTGTACCAGACACATTTTCTGCTAACTTTGTGCTCAATACAATTTCCCCAAATTTGTTATTTTATTTGTGAACTGAGTTTGTCGATATTTAAAGTGAAAGTTATTAGACAAGGCAGACATACTCTTATTTTTGCCAATGCAGACTTGTCCTGGAATAATTACTTTTTAATATCTAAGGCAATTCAATTGATCAGAATATTGATCCTGTTCTCATATTTGATCATTGTGCCATTGATTTAACATTATCACTGACTTACCAACCAGAGTAGAATGCGAGGTGTCTTGTGCATCCTTCTTTATTAGAAGATAAATGCATGAGACAGCCTTTAAAAGCTTTTTAAAGTGCAAGATGCTGGAACTGCATTTTCAATCTGCATTCTCTCCTGCTGTTTTATGGAATTTATTGAAAATGTGCCTCTTAGAGGTCAGATGATTTCTTTCTTCAAGTGGAAAAAAAAGATATAAGTAATATATTAAAAGGCCTCAAGAAATTAGAACAGCCTCATTCTATATTCAGACACCCCTCCTCTTGAGTACTATGACTCATCAAAAATAAAAATCACAATTCATCTGTTTTTAGCTAATTTCAGACTTTTGCATTTTTAGGTTTTATTGGAATAAGAACACAAGCCACATTATCCCCTCTTCTGTCAATCCCCTCCCATAATGTAATTTAAAAAGCCATAGACTGAATTAAAAAGGCTTGAGAAACTCTTATCATCTTATTTTTTTGAAATCTATTAATTGATTAAAATTCTATTTCTGAACATATTAACATACTGTATTAGTCTTCATTAGTAAAACATTTTCGGTATGGCTATATTTAAAATATATCATCTGTATGATGCTTTCCAATAAGTGTAATATACAAATAATTGGTTAGAAAAAAATGGGACATTATGAAAATGACAGTGATTTATAAAATAAAAATGTAACTAGTCTAATTATTTATTACTCTAGTTTTCTAATCTACTGAGAGACTATAATAGATCTCTTTATGAATAAAATAATATATACTTATAATTAATTTTTTCAAGGCCCGTTGCTGCTCCTTATTTGTGCTTCTAGTCTGCAGAGAAGTTGTTAATCATTTCTGGTCACAGTTTGATGAAAATATTTCCACCTTTTTCTGATTGCCTATCTTTCAGTTTGAAGTACTTTAGTAAATCTTCCCTAAACGTGAACAGTTTGCTTTCATCTATGCAGGGAGAGTCCCCTTTCATTTACTCTAATTAATTGTTAATAGATTGTTCTCTCTTAGTTATTAAAAAGTAATGGTAATGATCTGAGGACCACTTGGGGAAGGATCTTATTTTTAAGTATTAAAGATGAGCCGAGCACGGAATGTCTGTAGACTTATACCAGTAGCAGAGCTCCGCAGCGGGTAGTGGGACCCACTGGGAGTTTTTAAGCCGAGGAGCTTTATAAAGCGATGCTTGAGGGAGTTCTGTCTGGTTGATGGTGGGGGGAAATTGTAGACATAGAGATGAGTTTCATGGAGAATGCACTAATACAAATGTAATGGGATATTAAAGATGGATTTCTTTCTCCCTTTTGGCATAAGGGCCTAAGATTGAGAACAATGGGTACCAAGTGCCTACAAGATTTGTTTGTAGGACTTGTCAAGGCACTATGCCCATACAGCCTTATGAGGTCCGTTGCTTCTCTCAGGCATAAATGAAGCAGGGCTAGGGTCTGGTCAGGAGGGCAATGGAGCTAATGCGTAGGATTTTTCTGGAGGAATTGCTGGAACTCTGGAGCATTTCTTCTTGCTTCTGAGGTTCTACCATTCAACTTAAACCAAATGTGAAGAGCTTTAAGGGAATACTTTGAAAAGCGTTATAGTTATTATCTAGGTCCTAATGTCAGGGATATAGGGGAATGTCCTTATACATATTTGGGAAATCTTAAGATGACAGGTTGTGGCTAGCAACTTAATATGGCAGAGTTTTGGGCTTCTAGTCAAAATGGCATGTAGATAAACATGGTACTAGCATTCTCCCACAACCTTGTCCAAATTACAACTAAAAAACATGCAACCATTTGAACAGAAGTCCTATAAATAAGGATGTAAAGAAGGAACCACATAGAGACTGGTAGAGGGGCAGAGACTCAACATGGAAGGGGCTAGTCTCACACCCACATGTGGCTGATAAAAATTGGGAGGGTATCTTGGCTGTGGAGGTCCCCCCTGAGGAACAAGTGGTCACAGCTCCACACCACGCCCCATAGCCAAGGGTTCCAGTTCCAGGGAAAGAAATCCCTATAATTTCTGGCTGTGAAAACCAGCAGGAATTATAATGAGATTGAGGGCTGTAGGAGTCTCAGGTAGTTTCCCTTACGATGCTGAGTAAGGCATGGACTTAACTCAGATTCACTCACTCTTGAGCTTTAGCACTGAGGCAGCAGCTGGAAAGACACCAGGGACATATGGGGAGGAATTAAACTGTCTGGCATCAGGGCAAGCTGGAGGGGCAGCTTTCTCCCAGATAGACGTACTGTCAGAGGCCGTTGTTCTTTCTCTGAGCCATCCCCCCACAGAGCTGGCGAGCGGGCACATATACAAGTCTCCATCAGCCTAGTTATGATTGTTCCCCCTGCCCCGATGATTCCCTGAGACCCACCTCCCAATGTTTGGGCCCACCCAAGCTGTTTCCAGTGTTTTTTCCATATGAATTGCCTGTCTTGGTTCATGCTTCAGATTTTTCTAAAATCTTCCAAACAAGCTGCATCTGGTGTTGGCATGCCCTCAATAAGTGGCCCAAGACCTAATGCTAGTAGCAGCTGGCCTTGGTTCATAGTTAGCCTCTACTGGGCACCTCTGAGCCCAACACAAGTAGAAGCCATCGTTAGATCACGTTATAGCTCTTTCGGGGTGGCCCTGGGCAGAGTCAGCACACTTGGTGGACAGCTTCAGACCATGTCAAAGCACCACCCAACCACCTCCACAAGCAACACACACAAGTGGCAAACTCAGTGGGCACCAGAGCCTACGGAAGTAAGCCCTTCTTTGTAAGTAAGCCCACTGCACAGGTGATCCTCCACAGTAGTTGCAGACAGTACTTGCAGCTGATTGGCCTGGGGGTATGTCCCTCCCATTGACAAGCCAACAGCAATCAAGGCTCAACAGGAGGATAAACATAGCCCACATGAGGAGGACAGCACAACTGGAGAGCCCAGCTCAGGTGAATGGGGACACTATAGGACACCTACTACATAAGGCCATTCTGCCAAGCCTGGGAGACATAGCAGCTCTACCTAATACATGGAAATAAACACAGGGAGGCTGCCAAATTAAGGAAACAAAGAAACATGTCCCAAATGAAAGAAAAGAGCAAAACTCCATGAAAAGAACTAAACTAAATAGAAACAAGGAATCTACTAGATGCAGAGTTCAAAACAATGTTATAAGGGGAAGAGTAGATGAACTTAGAGAGAACTTCAATAGCATAACATAGACATGGAAACCATAAAAAGAACCAGTCCAAAATGAAGGATACACTAACTGAAACGAAGAATAAGTTACAGGGAATCAATTGTAAAGTAGAAGAAGCCAAAATCTAAACAGCTATTTGGGATAAAACAGCTAATCAGAATAGCGAAAATAAAAAATAAAAATAAAAATGAGAGTAAAAAGCTTCTGGGACAACTTCAAGCATATCAAAATTCAATCATGGGGTGACAGAAGGAGAAGAGAGAGTGAGCAAGAAATTGGAAATGTTCTTGGAATAACAAAAACAGAAATCTTCCCTATCTTGTTGAAGGAAATAAACATAAAAGTCCAGTAAGCACAGAAAGTTCCAAACAAGATGAACCCAAAGAGGTCCACAATGAGACACATCATAATTAATATGCAAAAGGTTAAAGACAAAGAATCTTAAAAGCAGCAATAGAAAAGCAGTAGTTACCTACAAAGAGAGCTCCCATAAGACTTTCAGTTAATTTCTCAACAGAAACTTTGCAAGCCGGAAAGGATTAGCAAGAAATATTCTAAGTGATGAAAAGCACCAAGCCAGCATGGCTGAGTGGTTGAGTGTGGACCTATGAACCAGAAGGTCATGGTTTGATTCCTGGTCAGAGCACATCCCAGATTGCAGGCTCGATCCTCAGTGGAGGGGGGGGCGTGGGGCATGCAAGAGGCAGAGGATCAATCATTCTCACTCATCATTGATGTTTGTATCTCTCTCTTCCTCTCTGAAATCAATAAAATATATATTAAAAAAAGAAAAAGAAAAGCAAGAACCTACAACCAAGATTACTCTAACCTCACAGACAAAAAAAAAAAAAAAAAAAAAAAAAGCAGCTAAAGTAGTTTATCACCACCAAACCAGTATTACATGGAATGTTAAAGGGTCTTTTTTAAGAAAAAAAAAAATAGAAAAGATTAAAACTATGAACAATCTAGTGGCAATAAATACATATCTATTAACAATTGAATCTAAAATACAAATTAAACTAACAAGCAGAATAGAAATAAACTCCTAGATACAGGGAACATTTTGATGGTTGCCAGATGGGAGGTGGTTTTGGGGAATGAGTGAAAAAGGTGAAGGGCTTAAGAAGTACAAATTGGTAGTTACAGAATAGTCTTGGAGATGTGAAGTACAGTGCAGCATAGGGAATATAGCCAATAATATTGTAATAACTATATATGGTGTCAGATGGGTATAAGATTTATCGGAGAGATCACTTATTAATTATATAATGTCTAATCATTTAGGTGTATACCTGAAACTAATATAATATTGTATGTCGATTTAATTGCAAAATAAAAAAATGGCAGAGTTTTTAAAGAGAGAAAGAGAAGAGAGGAGGGAAATGAAAATAAATCAGAGATAGAAAAAGAGAGAGACAGAAAAGTGAATTCAGGGGTGCCTTTAGAATGCCTGAGGTCCCACTTGGAAGAAGGAAGTGACCCGGTAGAGGAGTGAGGCCACCTGAGGCCCAGGGACTGGAGGAGAAAGTTATGGATGACTTCCCAGGGAGGCTCTTTATGTTAAAGTCATTGCAGAAGAGCTGAATACAACAGCAAAGGAGTATCAATTTTGAATGCCTTCTCCTACAAACATTAGAACATCACAGTATAGGCCCTAATTCTTTTTTCCCTGGGAGCTAACCTTGGCGGGGTCTGCAATAGCAACATGTGAGTTGAGGGAGGAGCTGGCCAACTAAAAAACAATGAAGCCCCCCATGCCATATCCCTCACTCCACATGTTTACAGATTTATTGTACTGTCAAGACTATGGAGGGAAAAGACCTTGGAATTATTATTATTAGTAGTAGTAAATATGGAGTTATTATTACCAAATTAAGTGTTCTTATGAGTCAGAGTAACTGAGAAGCTATTTAACCTGACAGATTTCATTGAGAGGCTAGGTACAGTGATGGCGAACCTATGACACGCGTGTCAGCACTGACATGTGTAGCCATTTCTGATGACACACGGCCACTGAGGCGGCTGCATGCAGAGGATGAAACATTTGCTGCTCCTGAGGATGAAACATTTGTGAAATAATGTTTTTTTCCTCAAAGTGACACACTACCCGAGTTATGCTCAGTTTTTTTGCGAAGTTTGACACACCAAGCTCAAAAGGTTGCCCATCACTGGGCTAGGATGTAATTGATCTACAGAATGAGTGTGAAGAGACAGTGGGATAAAGGAAACAAAGGACTTTGTGAGCTTATTCTGTTGGATTTAGTTCATTTAGTACAATGACTATGCAGATATGAGTGACTAAAATTCAAGCCACAGTTAAGATAGTAAGAATAAAAAGTAAAAATAAGCAACATAAGAATTGTGAGTAATAATAAATGACATGCAATCAATGCTTGATATATTCCAGGAAACGGTCTCATTTTATTTTGACAACAACCCTGTGATGTAGGAAACACTGTCCTCATTTTAAAAAGGAGGAAACTGGGACAAAAATAATCAGCCTACAGCTGCACAGTTACGTTATCTATTACCTGGTAGACCACTAGTTTTTTAAAAAATGAATCATTGATTCCCCAACCGGATGGCTCAGTTGGTTGGGTCATCATTCCATACACCAAAAAAGTTGTGGGTTTGATTCCTGGTCAGGACACACAACTAGGTTTTGGATTTGATCCCGGGTCGGTGTGTGGAAGGGAAGCAACGGATTGATGTTTCTCTCTCACATCGCATCTCTCTCTCTCTCTCTCTCTCTCTCTCTCTCTCTCTCTCTCTCTCTCTCTCTCTCTCTTTCTCTCTCTCCCCCATCTCTCTAAAATCAATGAACATATTCTTGGTTGAGGATTAAAAAGAAAGCAATCATTGGTGAAAGAGATGTCAAGAGTGAGGCAGAGAGACAAGTTCATAGTGAGGCAGAGGTTTAGGGCTAGTCTGGATAAATAAACATTGACACTATCACCATAAATTAGAAAATATGGAGGGGAATAAATGTAGGAGTGAGAATAAAAAGTTTGGTTTTAAACATCATTTATTAAAGGTATTGAGGGACAGGTATCCAGCAGGGAGGAAGAAAGGTGGAACTAACTTGCATTAGGGCAGTAATGAAAACACACAAGTGCAAGACATCCAGTTGTAAAGGGGAAGTAATGTACAGCACAGGGAAAATAGTGCACAATATCGTAGTAACTTTGTATGGTGACAGATGGCTATTAGACAAATTGTGGTATCCTGTTATAAGGTATATAAATACCAATTCACTGTGTGAAATACCTGAAATTAATATAATGTTATATGTCAACTCTACTATAAATAAAAGAATTATAAACATTTTATAAAGGAGAGAATCCTTATGAAAGTAGTATTGTCATTTCTTCTAGAGGGTTCTCTCGTATTTGACTACATTTCCCTTCACCCATCCCTTAAATGATTCCAAAGCCGTGCAC
This sequence comes from Ia io, assembly GCA_025583905.1. NCBI lineage: Eukaryota > Metazoa > Chordata > Mammalia > Chiroptera > Vespertilionidae > Ia > Ia io. Next base: position 31,894,518 of record JAJQQW010000003.1, on the reverse strand, counting down.
AGCCATATTTATATACTTTCAGCTGTTATGTGTGTTTTCCTATGAGACCCTGAGTTCCTTGAGGTTAGGGCCTCTCATTCACCTTTTATTACCAGGTCCTAACAGGGTGCCTACCATCTAGTAAGCCAGCCAGTTAACTATTACCTGGTAGACCACTAGTTTTTAAAAAATGAATAATTGATTCTCCATAATATAAATAAGAGAAAAGAGAGGCTTGAAAACAGAATTTTAGGAGCTGCCACCAGAGATGAAGTAATAAAAGTACAAACATAGATAGCAAAGATCAAGTGGGGAGAATAGGAAGAATTCCAGAAAAGGAATACAGGAAGAGCTTCCAGATTATTTATGACACCATGTGCATCAGAGATGTCAAGGACTTCATGAGGCGTTGGTCATTTGTGATTTCCAGGAGTGCAGCTACTGTGGAATAGTGGGGACAGGAGCCAAGGAGCTCTTAAAAAGAGGAACATAAAAAGAATGATAGCAGAAAATTTAAAAATACAATTGGTGAAAGATATAGAGAATAACAGAAAGGTAGATTGCAGCAGTAGATCAGTCAAATAAAGGATTATTTACTAAATTACATGTTGGTTAATTAAAGAGGGAGAAATAAACATGTTTAAACACAGAGGGAAAGAGCCATTGTAACAGGGGATAATGAAATTACTGCTGAGAAAAGAATGTTAAGTGAAGTCATGTCAATAAGGAACTATTTTTTTCTAGTAATATAATACCCTTTAGAGAGGTAACTGATGTAAATATGGGCAAAACTAGGCTTGTGAGAGCAGTATTCTGTTAAGCTTGATAGTAGTCGGTATTTGCCATAATTTATCACTTAGCAACTTTTAATTACTTTCTTTATATTTTGTTAATTTTCTACATTATTAGACAGTCCTCATCTTCTCAATCTCCAGGGCAGCTGGGATGAAGTTTTATGATCTAGATTCAACAAGTCAGACACACTGGAACATCCAGGAGTGCTCTGCATTGCTACTGTCCTTACACAATCAACTGTGAAGAGGTGTCAGGTGTAGGAGGGGCGATCGTTGTAGGGATCATGCTCTTTATTTGATGGCTCTGGAGCAAGGTGTTTCCAAAGGGCAGTGGAAACATACCTGCCAGCGATGTGACCTATTAGTTCTAGCCAATTCTTAGCCCCTAGAGGACCTATGTTACCCAATTCTCCATGGCCCTCCATTCCTTTTCTGCATGAACTAGAGTGCCAACCAATGAACTAGAGTGCCAACATAATTTTCCCCATCTTAAGCTCCAGAGTCTTCAAATATATAATGAGGCAATGTTGAACCAGACCAGGAATTAATTATTAATAGTCAACCATGCTTTTCCTGGTTTTCACTCTAGCTATTGGTGGTGTTAGAATTGGGCATTAAGGAATTTTAAACATTATGGAGGTTTTAGGAATAAGAGGATAATAGGTATAAAATGATTTTTACCTTATGAAAAATTGTTTTCCTTAATAAAGAATATAAATAAATATTAATAGTTATTGTATAAAAATTTTGTTTACTATTCCTCATTTTCTAGAAAATTTTCAAGATCTTCCTGTTTCATACTAATGGGATGCTTATACTTTATTTTTCTTTATTTTGCAGAATAAAAGCCTGTATTTTTTAAAATCTAATTCCACATCAAAGTATCTTAAGCCTTTTAAGTTTTTATTACATGGAGGTATCAACATTTGTATCCTAGGAGTCCCTGTTTGCAGAAACAAAGTGTAGTTTGGATGATAGAGATAGGAAGAGTTTTGGATAACACTTATTTAACATAATTACATATTTCTAAAAGGCATGTGACAAGCCAATCCTTGAGGGTCATTTTATTTCAACCTTGCTTAGTACACCTCTCTAACCAGATGGCCTCATTCCTGGTATACATGGCTCCATCTTTTTAAACAGGGGCAAAAGTGTACATCTAGGCCCATTTTTCCTCACATTTTTTTTAGTTTAATTGCAATAACATCTTCTTTTCCTCCACCTTGTACTTTATCTCATAGTTCTTTCATCCTCGTTCTCTCTTTTAAAAAGTATTCCAAATAGTAATATGAGTGATTCTTAATGGATTCTCTCTCGGTGTGTGTGTGCACAAATGTATGCTTAAGTCTAAGTTTACCTCTATATTTATGTCTAAGTATATAGTGGGCTCTGGTATAACCTTTGAATTCTTTTTCACTAAAGGATTACTGAATACCACACTGAGCAGAGCTAGGAAAATATTTTCAGTTTGTTTTAGCCAATGAAACATCTCATACTATGAAAACAGAATGCTCTTCTTCTATCTATGCCTCGTTATGCTTGCACTGCCACTGTCTGCAAGAAATGTCACTTCTTTGTGTCACTATTTGCAGGAAATGTTTGGTTGTCACTTATGTATTCACTCAAAGGTCACAGAAAACAAATTTGATAAAGGTCACAATGTTCAATTGTTCTTCCTTTTAAAGAACTGATTTGGATAGTAATTACTTAGTTTTGTTATAATCTTTAGAATAGGACAATTACTTGAATCTTGAGTCAATAAAAATAGAATTATATGATATATAACTCATTCATTTATTTAATCAACAAGAATATATTTATAAATTATTCATACTTATTTGGAGCAAAATGTGACTTTTTAAAACTAAACAAAGATATACAATTTGTATTTCATGAACCTCTAGGGGTTCAAGTGTGAGGATTAGGGGGATTTGAAATGTCTTTTTGTCCCAAATATTTGAATAATTTCTTGTATATCAAGAGCTCATAAACCAAGGACAATAAGAAAATTTTTGGATGGATTTGAGAGGGTCTATGATTTCACTGAACCTATATAATATCATTTTTCTTTTATGGGAGAATGATCATAACTTCCATTATATTTTTCTATGGGTCGATATCTCAAAAAAGTTTTGAACTTTTTTGTAAGCTTAAGAGTGCCTTAAAATTTCACCAATACACAAAGTAAAAAGATGTCATTTCCTTATATCTGTATCCCTTTTCCCTCAATTATTAGATATTCTGATCAAGAAGGAGAGAGCTGTCTGGCCAGCATGGCTCAGTGATTGAGCACTGACCTATGATCCATGAGGTCAGGGTTTGATTCCCAGTCAGATCAGGGCACATGCCTGGGTTGCATCTAAATCCCCAGTGTGGGGCGTGCATGAGGCAGCCAATCAATGATTCTCTCTCATCATTGATGTTTCGCTCTCTCACTCTCCCTGGCCCTTCCTCTATGATATATATATATATATTAAGAGAATAGAGCTGGGAATAAATATTTGATTAAGCATCAATGCTGTATTCTAAATGCATTGTTTTCAAGTCAGTTGGCTTTATTTTCTGCCCTTGTACTTTCTGTTCTTGTGTAATAAGAATGATGGCATTATTTCTCACTTTTAATTGGAAGGATATTTACTACTTGGGGTCTGAGAAGAAAACAGATCATCCATGAGAAGCAATATAGATATCACACTTTCTGTTTGGATACCTATAGTACAATGTACTTCCAAGTTTCAATGATTTAAAAAGTAATTTTTAGAAATATTTCTATGCACAACCTTTTCAAAATTTATATTTTAACACTATTTTTATAATTACTATTTTTATTACTATATTAAATATGGCAATGCAAACAAACCACCCAAATTATTACAAAGGGAATTAAAACTTAATGAACACATATTAAGGTTTAAATACTGCATACATTAGTTTACATACATTATCTTATTCACTATTTCTAACACCTATAATGTAGATATTATTTCCCTAATTTTACAAATGAAGCAACAGATTCAGATAGTCAAAATTATTGTCTTATGTGACATTTCTGAATGTTTGAACGTGCTGAAATCTAAATTGAGTTGGTTTTCTTTTTCATTAAATTTTTTTGAATACAGTCTCATTAAACATGAAAGTCAGCAAAAATATATTCACTGAAATTAACTGAAATTTAATATGAGATAATATAATTGTGAAAGAATAAGAACCTTTATGGGTGATGGTTTAATTTGAATTCAAACATTAATTATTCCAAGGTATAAGATCACCAGTTGATTAATTCTAAGTTCCCTCTTTTTTTCCCACCTAAATTGTTATCTTGCACTTCAAAGCATTACAATGGTGCTGCTGAAATTTCAAACCTGTATCTGTGTGTGTGTGCACACACATACAAGGCTGTCTATGATTTGCAACAAATTCACATACATTCTTTATGCTGGTAGGAAGGAGAACAATTATTTCACAGAGCAGCTGAGGGATCAGGTGTTATAGGAAAGGGCATGTGGAGAGTGAAGCTTTGAATGATTCTCCCTTTGCTTTGGATAGTGTTGGTGTCATCAGAAAGAGAAAGAGTAGGAATGACTAAATTTACCTATTAGTTCACAGTTTCACCACATATCTCTGTGTTTGCTATTCTGCGACATCAGTGGATTATACTTCTGCACCTTTTTCTGGGTAATTACATAGTAAAAGCAAGTTAGATTATGAGAGCTATTATAATCTTGTCAGTATGTTTGGTTAAAGTCCTTTTATTTAATGCTTTTTCTTGTGAAGCATTTTCAAAGAACTGTATTTTTAAATATTGTTATTCTTCAGTGACCTAATAATGGGAAAAGACACCAAAAAATTAGACTATTTGGACGACAGTGAATATTTTTTTTGAGATTTAAAAAACCCAATTATCACAGAACTTAATTGAGTTTCCTTTAATAGTTTCACATATATTTGAGATGTCTTTTCCTATGGCTGATGTAACATTGTAGAAAAGTATCTATATTTATATATCTAAGTGCATTTGAGGAGCTCACACCAAAATTGATTGACAATTGTCATACTCAAGCATATTTTAGAGCCGAGCATCTCAGACAACATGGACTGGAAAGTTCCTCAGCTCAAAAAATAACCTACACTTGTTAATATCATATGTAGCAGCAACATTGTTATACATCCTGGGTAGGCAGAGGAACTCAGTCCCTACTGAAGAAAAATTTAAGATATACTAAGGACACTAGAGATATAGGAGAAATCAGCTCAGGCTAATTTTGGGAATGATCAGATAATGCAATGGCTTTCAAACAGAGCTTCTCATAGCCCTCTCCAAGGTATAGAATATTGCTGCCTTGCTCTTCCTTCCCTATTTAGCTTCAATCTACCCAATCCGTTATCTGATGTCATCTCTTTACGTATTGGGTTTAGATGCTCTGAGTTTGCAGAAGAAAACCTCAGAATTTTTGTTTCTTTTTATAAAACTAGAGGCCTGATGCATGAAATTCATGCAAGAGTAGGCTTTCCTTCCCCAGGCTGTCAGCACTGGCTTCCCTCTGGCACCCATGACCCGGGCTTCCCTTGCAGGCCCAGCTTCGTTCGGAAGGTCATCTGGAAGGAGACCCAGTCTAATTAGCATATTATGCTTTTAGTATTATAGATACTGTGACAAATATTTTTTGTGTACCTATCTTTACCTACTGATACTTTTATGAGTCAAATTCAAGGAATTGAATTGTTGGAATGAAGACCATGTGCATTTTATCAGATATTGCAGAATTACTTACACAATTGCACAATTTCTACAACAATATATGAGAACCTCTTTCATTCTTCTAGGCTTAGGTGCTATCTTTGTAACTTAATTCATATATTCCATAATGAGTAAAGACTGAGCATGTTTTCATGTCTTTCAACCACTTGGATATGCTCTTGTGTGAATTGTCTACTCATATCCTTTTGTCTTTCAGGCTGTTAAACTTATTGTAACTATTTTGCAAAATCTCTTTATGCATTGCAGATAGTCTTTTATCTGCATTGCAATATTTCTAAACTGACATATCTCTATCCACCTTATGCTAATTTAGTATAAAATATTTTTATAATATTTTTATTTATTTCTTGAAAAATCTCTTCAGTATTAAGGTTGTGAATAGAGTCTCCTAAATTTCCCTTAAGATTTTTTCAATGGATTTAAGTTTGTTATATGTTTACATAGTTTCCATTTTGTTTGCTTTTATAAATAGTTGTGTGCTCTAAAAAAAAGTTACAGTGTACATCCTTGGTAATCACCTCCTCCCCCAAACACCAGAACTTAAAATGGCTAATTATAAAGAAAAAAAAATCCACTCGCAGTCATAGCAACTTCTGAAAGTAATGTACTTAAACGTTTTTTGAGAGTATATCTTGATCAACTCAATGCTCAGAGATTCTCTAATCATTACTGCATAAATAAAATACTTAATAATTACATGACATAGGATTATCTAAACTGGGAATGTGTTATTGGATTTGAAGAAAGATAGGAAATAAAGATAAACCTACAAGTTCTCTTTTTCTATGCTCCCATAGTAGTCCCTGAATTTATCTTACCACACTGTGTCAGAATAAAGACTTCTCTGCTACAAAGAGCTAAGTTATAGTCTTTTTAATTTACTGGAGTAAAATTGATTAATAAAATTATACAGGTTTAAGGTGTACAATTCTATAATACATCAACTGTATATTGTATTATGTGTTCACTACCTCAAGTTGCTAAATTATGGTCTTATATCCTTTGTAGCCTTAGTGCCCAGAACAATATCTGAAACATAGTGGGAAGGTAGTAGATATTTGTTGACTAAATTAATAAATGAGTTAAAATGTATTCAGTGACAAGGTTGATGCTAGTAATGGTAGACTAACTTGTATCTGATTGATGTTCTTGAAGATAAAAATTATAAACTGAATAAATTAAGAACAGCAAAAAGTATTTGAAGTCACTGGAGAGTGATTAAAATAGACAAAAATCAGAGTGGAATTGAGACTTGAGACAAGGAAATTACATAGGTAATTTGAGATTATATAGCTTTTCTTTTGTTGGAGGCTAGAACTGAAGGAAAAAGCTGCAATCATAATAGCTTTAAGAGGTAGTGTGGGACATCCAGGACAGCTGAAAAGTAAGGAGGAAAATGTTAGAAATGAGGGACATTTAAAAAGGACAGCTTAAACATCTGTATATGATCTCCATATCAATCTACACAAACCCTCAGGGAACACTCCAACTCACTGGTGAAAAGCAACAGCAGGGAGGCTGGATGATATAAGCAAAGATTTTAGCTGATGCCCATGGCAAGGTAGAGAGAGTTTAAAGCTTTAGTACATTCAATTTAACTGACTGGTAAGAAGAAAAAAACATCTTTATAGTATATTAATGGAATCCAGAATCCCTTCAATATATTATCACCATGTTCAACATACAAACATCACTAGGCATGAGAAGAAATGAGAAAATGTCACTCATTGTCAAGAAAAAAAGTAGTAAGTAGAAACTGATCATGATGATCAAATGTTGGAATTAGCAGAAAAGAATTTTAAAACAGTGATTTCAAATATGTCCAAGGACTTAGAGAGAAACATACTCAAAATGATAAACAGATGGGGAATTTCTATAGAGAAATAAAAATTATTAAAAAAAAGCAAATGGAAAATCTAGAACTTAAAAGTACAAAACTGATAATGAAAAATTAACAGGATAACCTCAATTGTAAATTGGAGACAGCAGAAGAGAGGATCACTGAACTTGAAGATGGATCAAAATACATTACCCAACCTGATAGAGAGCATTTGTTAGAAAAACAAGACAAAGTCATTAATGGTATAGATGTGAACAAACTTTCAACCACCTTGATCTTAGTTATATTTATAGTACACGACATCCCTAATATTTATAATAGGCATATTTACTAGTATAAAATAAACTTTCACCAAAATAGAACATACTTTGGGCTCTAATAAAAGTATTTATCTTTAAAATATTATAATATTACACATATGCTATATTACTAAAAACAAGATATAAAAATAATAAGATATTTGGGAGTGAGTTAATGTTGGAGATTAAATAACATATACATAAATAACATATACATGAAAAAAAGAAAGGAAATTAGAAAAGATCTCAAACTGAATGATAAAGAAAATGCAATATATCACTATATGTAGGTAGTTACTAATGCAGTACTTACAAGAAATTTTGTGGCATTTAATAAAATTTAAATTGAATTATCTATATTCAAATTTAAGAAGCTAGAAAGAGAAGAGCAAAGTAAATGCTAAATAAGTAGGAAGAATGAAATGATAAGAGCAAAAATTAATGAAGTCAAAGCTAGTGTGATTCTAAAACTGTACAAACAATATGTGAAACAATTTAACAGTTTCTTATAAAATTAGATATATATTTACCTTGGGACTCAGCAAATGCATTTCTATGTATCGTCATTTCAGCTATGATGCTTGTTTTAAAAATGCAAACATGTTTTAATGTTATGATATTTTAGGGAACAATATGAGTATAACATATGTATTTTATTTGTGTATGTGCAGTTTTATCTATGATAGACACTGAGTGCAGAAAGCACTAAGTTCAGCTGAATCGAGCTGTGTAGAAATATATAAATACATATGAACAGATCTTAAGCATCTGCCAGTTACTTCACAATTCTTTAGTGTGTTACAAACCACACCCATCCACAACTGGTATTATAACTTTTCTTTTTATATCAGAAACATTTCATTCCACCACTCAAAATAACTCTCAAGTTGCAACCCTTCAAATACCCACTTCTACAAGCCAAATTTTTCTTTCTCAGGATAATGTGTCATATTTATTGCAGTATTTGTATTCTTAACCATTAACTACACGTAAAACCATATAACTGTTTTCATAATGTTGCTTTATTTTGTTTATGTTTCACTGACAAAAGTTTTGAGTATTGTACTCTTAACCTAATTTTCCCCATAAGCCTTGTGTTTTTTTAACTGAACATTTTTTTTCATAGTATAGTAATCTTAAGAGCATATATATATTACATTGTAGTAGAACTGGCTCTATTTATTTAATAGAAATAATAACAAATTACCACAAAGAGAATGTTCAATAAATGTTCATGAAAACTATGTTCATAATAGTAAAAAATTTGATATGTCTAAAATGTTTATCAATCAGGTAATGGGTAAAAAACTGTGGTATACAGTATTTATTTACATATAAAGAAACTAGAGGCCCGGTGCACAAAATTCGTGCACGGGGGGGGGGTCCCTCAGCCCAACCTGCACCCTCTACAATCCAGGAGCTTTCAGGGGATGTCCTACTGATGGCTTAGGCCCACCCCCCGTGGTTCTCTGCTCTCTGCGGGCCTGGAGATTTTGCTGCAGCCATGGAGATGAAGCCCCCATGCCCTGCTCTCCGCTCTCTGCCTGCCTCAGCCATGCACCATGCGCCATGCGCCATGTGAAGGAAGCCCCAATGCCCTGCAGTGTGCTCTGTCTGCCGGGCCTGGGGGCTTCGCCAACACCGACACACTAAGGAAGCCCCCTTGCCCTGTTGTCCTGGCTCTGTCTAGGGGGCTTGGGGGTGTTCCTGCTGCCACCTTGCTAAGGAAGCCCCCAAGCACTGCTGTCTGGGCTCTGTCTGCCATGTCTGGGGACTTCCCTGCCACTACCACACTAAGGAAGCCCCCAAGCCCTGCTGTCTTGGCTCTGTGTGCTGGGCCTGGGGGTGCTCCCGTCCCCACAGCGCTAAGGAAGCTCCCATGCCCTGCTGTCTGGGCTCTGTTTGCTGGGCCTGGGGCTTCCCTGCTGCCACCACACTAAGGAAGCCTCCATGCCCTGCTGTCCGGGCTCTGTCTGTGGGGTCTGGGGCTTCCCCTGCCATCACCCTGCGAATGAAGCCTCCATGCCCTGCTGTCTGGGCTCTGACTGCCAGGCCTGGGGGTGCTCCCATCACTGCTGCGCTAAGGAAGTCCCCAAGCCCTGCTGTCCTGGCTCTGTTTGCCGGGCCTGGGGCTTCCCTGCTGCCACGCTATGAAGCTCCCAAGCCCTGCTGTCTGGGCTCTGTCTTCTGGGCCTGTGGCTTCCCTGCTGCCGCCAAAGCCTCCATGCCCTGCTGTCCTGGCTCTGTCTGCTGGGCCTGGGGCTTCCCCTGCCATCACCCTACAAACGAAGCCTCCAAGCCCTGCTGTCCTGGCTCTGTCTGCTGGGCCTGGGGCTTCCCCACTGCAGCCGCACTAAGGAAGCCTCCATGCCCTGCTGTTCAGTCTCTGTCTGCCGTGTCTGGGGGCGGATCAAGCCTCACTGCTTGGTCCCCCCCGAACCCTGGTGGGGCTGACAGGCCCAGACACTGCAGCAGCGGTGGAGCAGGGAGGCTGGATCTGCCCCCTCCAGAGGTGTATCCAGCCTCGCTGCTCCTGTGGACAGGCCAGACACTCCAGCAGCGGGGCTGAGGGGACTGGGCGCTGCCATCTTGTGGCTATGGGGGCTGCCATTTTGTTGCAGAGTGATGGTTAATTTGCATATTACTCTATTATTAGATAGGATACTGCTCAGTAATAAAATAAAACTACTGATTATGTACAATAACATGTATGAATCTCATAGATTTTTTGATGAGCAAAAATGATAAAGACAGATTATTTTCATATTTATATGAGTTTTCATAGCAGATGAAACTAATTTATCTTGACTAATTTGAGGGGACATTTTAGAAGAAAGGTGCTGAGGAAAATTTTGGGATAATGGATATGTTCTGTATCTTATGAATGCTTGGCAGTTAATGGGAGTGTGTATTTGTCAAAACTCATTAAGTTGTATATTTAAGATATGTGCATTGTTCTGGATATGTTTTATCCCTCCCCCAAAAACACACAGCAACAACAAGGACTATAATAAATTTTGAGCCATACTTTGCAGGTTTGTATTTTGCAGGGTTACAGATTAATAATACTGAAAATGGTGTCTATGTATTATAGGCTTGATAAAATGACTGCATGAGGAGAAAGTTGCCGAATGTGGAAGACAAAAATGGATCCTGTGGTTATGGATTATATTAATATGAACTATATATAATATATACATGCACACATTATCAATACCCATATTTGTATCTATATTTAAATCTATATATACCTATAGATATAGATATACATGGGTTGAAAGATATATGTCCTAGCACTGTCTCCTGAGATAGCCTGAAATAAATAACATTACCTGATATCAAAGTATATACTACAAAGCCATAGAATAAAAACAGCATGGTACTGGCATATAGATCAATGGAAGAGACTAGGAAGCCTAGAAATAACCCCACACCTTTATGGTCAATTAATATTTAACAAAGAAGGCAAGGACACAAAACGAAATAAAGAGAGTCTATTCAATAAATGGTATTGGGAATACTGGACAGATATGTGCAAATAAATGAAATTAGACCACCACCTTATAGAATATGCACACATATTAAACATCTACCAGCTACTTCACAATTTATTATTATGTTACAGACCACATCCAACCACAAGAATAAACTCAAAATAGATTAAAGACTTAAATGTAAGACTGGAAACAATTAAAAAACCTAGAAGGAAACATAGTAAAACCTTAGACATTTCTCATAGCAATATTTTCTTTGATATATCTCCTTGGGCAAGGGAAACAAAAGAAAAAAATTAACAAATGAGACTACATCTAACTAAAAAGTTTTTGCACAGCAAAGAAAACCATCAACAAAATGAAAAGACAGCCCACTGATTGGGAGAACATATTTGGCAATGATACATCTGATAGGGGCTTAATAACCAAAATTTACAAGGAATTTATACAACTCAACACTAAAAACAATCAAATTAAAAATGGCAAAGGACCTGAATAAATACTTCTCCAAAAAGGAAGTACAGATGGCCAATATGAACAAATGCTCACCATCACAAGACATCAAATGCATGAAAATAAAAACCACAATGAGATATCACCTCACACCTGTCAGAATGACTACCATCAATAAATCAACAAACAACAAGTGTTGTCAAGGTTGTGGAGAAAGGGAATCCTTGTGCACTGTTGGAGGCTGTGTGAAATAGGTGAAGTGATTAAACAAATACTCATAGACACACAACAGTATAGTGATTACCAGAGGAGAAGGGGGTGGGGGCAGGGACAAGAAAGGTAAGAGGGGATAAATGATAACTGTGCTGTGGTTATGAAAGAGAGTGTCTTGCTTTTGGAAAATACCCATTGAAATATTTAGGAATAAAAAAAAGCAGAATGCCTCCAATGAAATTGCAAATGGTACATAAAAAAGAAAAGTGTGTGTGTGTGTGTGTGTGTGTGTGTGTGTGTGTGTGTGTGTGTGTGTGTGTGTGTGTGTGTGTGTGTGTGTGTGTGTATGTGTTTAGAGAGAAAGATAAAGCAAGAAGTGGGCCGAATTGTGTACTGGATCTGAGTAAAAGCTTTACGGAATATCCTTGTACTATTCAACATAAATTTCTTTTTCTTTTTTTTAAATATATTTTATTGAATTTTATAGAGAGGAAGGGAGAGGGAAAGAGAGTTAGAAACATCGATGAGAGAGAAACATCGATCAGCTGCCTCCTGCGCACCTCCTACTGGGGATGTGCCCGCAACCAAGGTACATACCCTTGACCGGAATCAAACTTGGGACCCTCCAGTCCACAGGCTGACACTCTATCCACTGAGCCAAACCGGTTATGGCTCAACATAAATTTCTGTTTGATACTGTAGTAAAAGAAAAAGTTATAAAAATAAAATCAAGGGTAATCAATGTAAAAATAAATGTATTGTCTTTTACAAAGCCAGTAACCAATCACCAGAAGCCAATGAGTTTCAAATAATAATTATTTCCTGAAAAAGTTGAGCATGATATATAGTAGCAAGTAAAAGCAAATTAATGATGAAGAGAAGGTACTTCTTTGGATGACTATGTAATTCAATGGCAGTGCTATAATAAAGAACCCTTTTATTTCCCAGTTGTGAATTGTCTCTTCTGAATAAAACCATTTGTTTTTCAATAGGCTTTTTATTAATTTTTTATTCAAAATGCAAACTCATTCTTCATTAAATCGAATAAAGGAGAATATAAACCTAAAATCCAGCTTATAAGGGTTGTCTGATACTAGTAGATGATTTTGATTCAGTGTCTGCATTTTAACTGCAGCTTCCTTTGGTTTGGATCATAGACTCTCAGGGCTGAATGGGACCTTAAAGGTTATCTTATTACCCTCACCTTTCAGTGCTTAAATTTCCTGTTCACCTTTTTTGCCAAGAATAATATGTTAATATTTCTCCAAGTATATTATTTTAAAAAGTAAGAGTATGTTTAGATTAATGAGAAAAATGTTGTGTTTTTATTAGATACAACCTCTTTCCCCCCTGAAAAAGTTAATAAAACCTGCCACTTTAAAAAGTATATCCCGCTTCCCAAAGGAAATGAAAATATATCAGTAGGAAGATACTTAGATGAACCATTTATAAAACTCACTACAACACAGCATTATGACCATCGTGGATTTTTGCTTGGATAGTTTAGCTGGAACTGGCTCTCTCTTTGTTTTATATTAAAAGTAAACTTACACATAATTATTAATTGGTCTATTTTTTTAAATCAAACGGTAATTATGTTGAATTTAAGTTTAACACCATTCCTTCTTCATAACATTATTTTGTTATGGAATCTTAGGTGCTTGGATTAGTCATTCCTGGAATATTTTAAATATCTAGTCTTTAGTTGTTTGCCAAAGTTAGAGAGCCAAAATTTTTTGGAAAGTATTAATCAGAAATAAAAATATGTAAAGGATAGAGAAGCCCTGGGTGTCTGGGTCCTACTGAAGTCTATGACAGCATCTGTATTTAATCACTGTACTTTCTGTTCTTCCTCTTTGGACTCAGCAATGCCAAATCCAAATTCTCCATGGTATATTTTAAAATATTAAAATTAGCTAATGAATATGCACTCATATTCCTTCTCTGAAGACCTGCTTGCTGATTGTGTTATATTACATCTCGGGTGCTAGGTATTTTTGTCAAGTACATAAGCTTATCTTTGGACTTGCAATTCTCCCTCCTTTTCTTTAGATGTTCTCACTCTATTTTAAAATTTTCAGTGTCTTCCTTTTCCTAAGAAAGGAACCAAAAATCATTTATCCGTAAATATAATTAATAATTATTTAAAGTGCTATACACTTTAGGGCATTATACCTTTTAATGAAATCAAAAGTTTAAAGGTATGTATGCTTTCAGCCATCAGTTACTAGATGGGTTAATACTTCTGGTATCACTGATTATCCCTTTCCTTCCAAATGTATAGAATACCATTTACTCTGCCTTTTGCAAAAACAAAATACTAGGAAAATTTCATAATCATGTTAATTAACAAATCATTAAAGAAAGTGGCACTTGGGAATGTTTACTTAGGTCTTTGTCAGATAAGACTTTCAAAAATACCTTCTTATTTTTAAACACATAATGTATGAAAATCCTTTTTTTGTCAGATTCAAACATTTCAGAAATAGGACAAAAACATTTAAGTTTCATTCAAATCTCCCTACTCTTCTTTCCCCCATAATAATTTGATATTCAAATTTGAGTACATTTTCATATGGAATTATTTATAAAATATGAATTGGAACATACTTTCCACATTGCTCTGCAACTTGCATTTTCATATAAAAATATGTTTTGGAGATCTGTCCGTGTTCTTAAAGTTGCAGAATATTCCATATTAAATATGAACATAAATCTTTTAAAAAACTTTTCTGAGGCAGGTCTTAAAATACAACAACCAAAGATCACCAGAAATACACTTGTAGTAAAATTATAAATACACACACACACACACACACAAATATATATACTAGTGTGTATATATATATATATATATATATATATTATGTGTGTGTGTGTGTGTGTATATATATATATATATATATATATATATATATATATATATATATATATATATTATTTTGCTGCAGCTTGGGAGAATACATCACATAACATCTGTACGTCATTTTGAAATGAACAGATACACTTTTTTGGATGTTTAGTTTTGGAAAATTAGAGAAAGTAGTTATTTTTTCAAATTTTGAAAGTAAACCCTTTTTAGTTTAATCAAATATTTATATCTTTCAAATGATCATACATTGCCCTCTTTTTGAATATAGAATACACTAGTGGCCCAGTGCATGAAATTCATGCACGGGGGGGTCGGGGTGTCTCTAATCCTGGCCTGCACCCTTTCCAATCTGAGACCCCTGTGGGATCAGGCCTAAAGTGACAGTTGGACAACCCCCTTGCAATCCGGGACTGCTGGCTCCTAACCACTCACCTGCCTGCCTGCTTGATCACCTCTAACCACTCTGCCTGCTGGCCTGATTGCCCCCAACTGCACCCCCCTGCTGGCCTGCTCACCTCCAACTGCCCTCCCCGCCTGGCCTGATCATCCCCAACTGCCTTCCCCTCCTCACCTGATCACCCCGAACCGCCTCTGCCCCGGCCCCGCCACCATGGCTTTGTCCGGAAGGACTGCTGGAAGGTCTCATTAGCATATTACCCTTTTATTAGTATAGATAGGATATGACATACTGCCATAACTATGACATATGTACCAGTATTACTCTATGAGAATACATACTTCATGCGATAGGAAGGCATCTAATACATTACATTGTATATGTTTGTAAGTAGTAGAAAATACTGTATTCATAGCGATAATATACACACTGTGACTTCCCTTCCTGATTTGGGAATTGTTCCCCAGTTCTTTGAACGTTTCCTGGCCCCTAATGTTTTTTTTTGTTTTTTTTTGTCATTCAGTGTAACTTTATTTACTGTTTATTGCATATGATTTGAGGTCTTTAATTTCTAACCACCAAAGATTCAAAAGACTATTTTTTCCATGAAGTTTAACATTAACATCAGTGAATTCATATATTCATGTGTTTTTATTGTAAACATCTGAATTATTCACATTGTCATAGATCCCGAACTCAGAAGCATGTACCATGCACAGTCTGGCAGCAAGCCAGAAAGCCACTCTGCAAGCAAACAGATACTCTTCATAAGGAGAAAAGTCATAGCACAACATTTAATGTTCAACCTGAGTCACCTCAGAATGTTATATATATTGACTTCTTAATTCATATAGTATCAGGAACTCAACCACTTGGTTGGTGACGGGGTTGACCTGGTTTCAGGAGGATTATTCTTGAAATAATTAAGGAAAGGAGGGCTCAATCTTTTCTTAGTTGCTTGCTCCTCCCCAGCACCTTCATCTTTCTTCTCATCCTCAGCTTCTGGGGCATCTTCTCTTTCACCTTCACCTCCTTCTTCTTCCTCCTTTGCATCCTCAAATTCTTCCTTGGCACCTTCTTCCTCTTCTTCTCCTTCCTCTTCGTCAGCCACTTCTTTCTCCTTCTCCTCCTCTTCAGCTTCTCCTTTAGAGGGGGGTTCATCCTTAGTTTCCTAATGGTCTCCTCCACCTCAATCTGCTCCTCCTGGACGTTGCTTGTGTATTAAGAAGGGAAGGAGCGAGTGGACATCAAGTAGGAGCTAGTCTGTAAACCACCTTAGGCAGATCCACCAAAGATATGGGAACTCTGGGTGTAGCCACTGGCTATGCTTCCCACGCCAGTGAAACTGAGCTGGGTCTCCTCACCTTCCAAGAGTTTCCTGTAAGCTGCAATGTCAATGTCCAAAGCCACATTGAGGAGGTCCTTGTATTCTTTTAAATATCATGCCATTTCACTCTCTGTAATTCTCAACTCATTTTCTAATTTGTTGATTGTGTCCTGCATAACACTAACATCAGAGTTCTGCTTATCCTCAAGCTCTTGCAGCTGCTTTCCCAGAGCTTCGTTCATGCCCCGGCATGCTTTGATCTCCAGGGTCTTGGCCTTGAGCAGGCGGCGGCTTTCAGACACCTCCTCCTTGGTGAACACCTTGTAGGTGTTCTTGGCAGTGCTCTCGGTCAGCATGGTGAGCAGCTCTCGTACCATTCTTCTGCATTCTGCATGTCCTTGGCAGCCAGCTTCTCCTACTGGGCACCGATGTCCTTGAGCGCTGCAGAGAGGTCGGACTTGGAGAACATGTCCATCTCCACGGAGATCTGAGTGTACTGGATCTGCACTGCAGCTCAGCGATCTCCTCTTCATGCACCTTCTTCAGAAAGGCGATTTAGTCCATCAGGCTGTTGATGCGCTTTTCAAGCTCAGCGCCAGCAAGAGCCACCTCTTTTGCACCTTTTCCTGCCTCTATCAGGCAGCCCTCTGCGTCATCATGGTTCAGCACCTCTTCCTGGTAGCATGCCTGCAGGTTGCTCCAGTCCATACCAAGCCCTGGTGCCTGCTAACTGCTCACTGCCCTCTCCTCACCAGGGACTGGACGCAGTGGGCTGGTGCACAGGCATCCCATTTTCACTAAAATGTTCAACCCCAGCCTGCTCCAACTGTGTTCACAGGAGGCCCTGGCCACTCCCGCATACCTGGGTCCCCGATGGCAGGCTCAGCCCGCCTGGCCTGCCCAGACCCAGATGGCTGCCTGGGAGGGCAGCATCAGGCGCTTCCCACACTGCCTGCCTGGTCCCCGATGGTGGCCTGGACCCCGCAGGTGGCGACAGGCGCTGTCTGCCGTGCCTGTCCGGTCCCCGATGGTTGCCTGGACCCCGCAGGTGGCGTCAAGTGCAGCCTGCCGTTCCTGCCCAACCCAGATGGCTGCCTGGACCCTGCGGGCAGCGTCAGGTACCGTCTGCCCGGCCTGCCCATACCCCGATGGTGACCTGGACCCCGCTGGCGGGGTCAGGCGCTGCCCACCATGCCTGCCCAGTCCCGATGGCAGCCTGGACCCCGCGGGTGGCGTCAGGCACTGTCTGCCATGCCTGTCCTTTCCCCGATGGCGGCCTGGATCCCTCAGGTGGCGTCAGGCTTGCCTCCATGCCTGCCCGACCCCGATGGCTGCCTGGACCTCGCGGGCTGCGTCAGGCGCTGTCTGCCCGGCCTGCCCGCACCCGGATGGTGACCTAGAACCCGTAGGTGGTGTCAGGTGCTGGCTGCCATGCCTGCCCGACCCCTATGGCTGCCTCGACCCCGCAGGCGGCGTCAGGCACTGTTCGCCATGCCTGTCCAGTCCCGATAGCAACCTGGACCCCGCAGGTGGTGTCAGGAGCTGCCCGCCATGCCTGCCTGACCCCGATGGCTGCCTCGCCCGCCATGCCTGTCTGGCCCCGATGGCTGCCTGGACCTTGCAGGTGGCCTCCGGCGCTGTCCACCAGGCCTATGCATATGCAAATTAACTGCCATCTTTGTTGGCTTAATTTGCATATTGCTCCTGATTGGCTGTGGCCGAAGTGAAGGTACAGTCAATTAACATTTTTCTCTTTTATTAGAGTAGATGTATATCCATACACAAACTCACACTTATACAAATTACCTTATCATATTATTAATTACTAGAGGCCCATGCACAAAAATTTGTGCACTGGAGTGGGTATCCCTCAGCCTGGCCTGTGCCCCCTTGCAGTCCAGGAGCCCTCAGGGGATACCTGACTGAGGGCTTGGGCCTGTTCAAGTTTTATTACTTTATAAAACTACTAGACGCCTGGTGCACGAATTCGTGCATGGGTGGGGTTTCTCAGCCTGGCTGGCTATTGGGGCCAGCCGCGGGGGGGGGGGGGGGGCGGGAGGGGAGGGGGAAGAGCTGTGGGAGGTTGGCTGGCTGTGGGAGGTTAGCTGTGGGAGTGCACTGACCACCAGGGGGCAGCCCCTGCCTTGAGCATCTGCCCCCTAGTGGTCAGTACGTGTCATAGTGACTGGTCAACTGGTCATTCTGGTCATTCGGTTAGAACAGTCAATTAGGCTTTTATATATATATATTTTTTTAGTTTTTAGATGGAGAGAATGTTTCAGCCTGATCCTGCAGGCCCGGCCGAGGGACCCCACTGGTGCATGAATTTGTGCACCAGGCCTCTAGTTTAATATATAAAATCCAGTAACATCACCAGGTTAGGTCACAATGCTGATTGTTGGGCATATATATTTCCAAGAGATACTATTCCCTTTGATAAGCACATTAAACTTTTTCTTTATTTTAGAAAATGTTTTTTATCTATAGAATTTAAAATGTTTTCTGTTTCAGTATTTCTGTTATTCTAATTTTCAGTTCAAAGATTATTTTTAATATGTTTATGATTTGGTATTTGTAGGCTTTTTAATCTATATGACTTGATTGTGTATAATGAAAGTCCCTTTTATTTAATAATCATATTGATAATCTGTTTTTCAAGTTTTATTGTGCTTTCCAAAACTGTTCTTAAACTAGTAAATGATGGCACTGACAATCCTAATTTTTAAAAATACATTTTTACAAATTTCAGAAAGGAAGGGAGAGGGAGAGGGAGAAACATCAATGATGGGAGAGAATCATTGTTTAGCTGCCTCTTGTATGCCCCACACTGGGGATCAAGCCTGCAACCCAGGCATGTGCCCTGACTGGGAGTAGAACTGTGACTTCCCCCATTCATAGGTGACACAACACTGAGCCATGCTGGCTTGGCGATAATTTCAATTTTAATAGGATTACTCTTATTTCTTTGGGGTTATAATGCTTACCTCATAAATGGCAATAGATAACTTTTATCTGATCCTATTCACTTCCCCTTCATTTTAAAATCAGAAAATTGGTGTTGCCTAAGTTTTCTTAATCTATTTACTTTTCTTCTTTAATCAGCTATGTCAAAAATTTTATTCACAGATTTCCTAGTATAACTTTCTATATATTCTGGGCTCACTATATGGGTTATGGAATATTATTATTTAAACTAAAGGCCCGGTGCACAAAATTCGTGCACGGAGGGGGGGTGTCCTTCAGCCCAGCTTGCACCTTCTCCAATCTGGGACCCCTCAAGGGATGTCCGACTGCCCGTTTAGGCCCGATCCCACTGGCAGTCAGAAATCTCTCTCACAATCCAGGACTGCTGGCTCCCAACTGCTCACCTGCCTGCCTTCCTGATTTCCCTAACTGCTTCTGCCTACCAGCCTGATCACCCCCTAACCACTCCCATGCCAGCCTGATTGATGTCTAACTGCTCCCCTGCCAGCCTGTTTGCCCCCAACTTAGCTCCTCTGCCGGCCTAGTCACCCCTAACTGCCCTCCTCTGCAGGGTTGATCGCCTCCAACTGCCCTCCCTTGCAGGCCTAGTCCCTCTCAACTGCCCTCCCCTGCTGGCCATCTTGTGGTGGCCGTCTTGTGTCCACATGGGGGCAGGATCTTTGACCACATAGGGGCAGCTATCTTGATCTTGTGTGTTGGAGTGATGGTCAGTCTGCATATTACTCTTTTATTACATAGGATAGAGGCCTGGTGCACAGGTGGGGACCAGCTGGTTTGCCCTGAAGGGTGTCCTGGGTCAGGGTGGGGTTCCCTTGGGGTGTGGAGAGCCCTGGGCGAGGGGCCTGTGGTGGTTTGCAGGCCAGCCACGCCCCTGACAACCCAAGCAGAGGCCTTGGTATCTGGAATTTATTTACATTCTACAATTGAAACTTTGTAGCCTGGAGTGGAGCCAAGCCTCCTGCTCGCTCCCATGGCCGGCAGCCATTTCTCTTGGGATTGATGTATCTTCTATAATTGAAACTTTGTATCCTTGAGTGGAGGCCTGGGCCTGCCAGAGTGTGTGGAAAGCTTGGCTTCCTCTGTTACCAGGGAAACCCAAGCCTCCCTTCTGGTAGCCAGCTTGGTTGAGGTTAATTTGCATACTCACCCTGATTGGCTGGTGGGCGTGGCTTGGCTGGTGGGCGTGGCTTGGCTGGTGGGCATGGCTTATGTAGCGGAGTGATGGTTAATTTGCATATTACTTCTTTATTGGAGAGGATACACTTATATTCAATTTATTAATATTTTATTTTGGTTTATAAATATAATTAATTTATTGTATTCTTGTTAGTTGGTACATTTAACAGCTTTTGGAATCTGATTGATGTTAGCTCTTTATTTTGGGCTTGGAACCTTTCCTTTTTTTTACTGGCTTTTTTTGTGTGTATTTTTTTTAAGTTCAGTAAAATAAAGGAAAGACCTTTTTGTTTTCTTAAATTGTTATACAACCACTCAAGCTTTTACTCTTTCTAAAATTGAATGTTAGTGATTTTCCCTCATTCTTTTTGAAATTCAGAAATTTTACCAGTGTGTGGCTCACTCAGTATTGATGATCCCAGATCAGCTTTTTCTGAGGAGTGATATAATGTTCCAATCTGTCTATTCAGGTCATCTTTGATTTCTGAAAATTTTAAAACTATTATCTTATAAAACTATTTTTAGAACTATTTAAAAAATTTATTTGTTCCATGTTCTTTCTTGGCTAACACTTTCTTTTGAATCTTATATATTTTGCCTTTCATTAGCTCTCCTTTTCCAAGTTCTCACTATGTGTCTTTTTAATTTTTTAATGACAGAAATGTATTGCCTCAGTTCTGAGAGGTAAATTTCTCTCTGAGAAAATCTGTCTCTGGGTAAAATCTGTCATTGACTCTACCTAGTTTCTGTTGGTGGTGGGAAATCCATTTCTTGGCTTGGAGATGTATTAGTCCAATTTCTGCTTCTCTCTTCACAGGGAGTTCTATTTGTCTTGACATTACTTCCTTCTGTGTGTGTGATCTTGTGTGTCCAAATTCCTCCTTTAAAAAAAAATTATCTTTGTTGTTGAAAGTATTATAGATGTGCCCCTTTTTGCCCCCATTGACCTCCTCAACCCCACTTTCACCTCCTCCCCAGGCTTTCACCTCACTATTCTTTGTATTCATGGGATCTATACTAATAAAAGGGTAATATGCTAATTAGACCAAGAGACCTTCTGGGAGACCTTCTGGACATACTTCCAGACAAACCTATGGTGGTGGGGCCAAGGCAGAGGTGGTTAGGGGTGATCAGGCTGGCAGAGGGACAGTTGGGGGTGATTAGGCCAGTGGGGGGAGCAACTGGGGGGTGAGCAGGCCAGCAGGGGAGGGCAGTTAAGGGTGATCAGTCCAGAAGGGGGGAACAGTTGGGATTGATCAGGCCGGCAGGCAGAGTGGTTAGATGTGATCAGGCAGGCAGGTGAGCGGTTAGGAGCCAGCGGTCCCAGATTGTGAGAGGGATGTCCGACTGCCGGTTTAGACCCAATCCCTATGGGACATTTCCTGAGGGGTCCCAGATTGGAGAGGGTGCAGGCTGGGCTGAGGGACATCCCCCCTGCCTGCATGCACAAATTTCATGCACTGGTCCAAGAGTATGTATATATGCATACAAGTTCTTTGGTTAATCTCTTTCCCCCCCGCCCCTCCCCTTCCCTCTGAGATTCCTGTCTGTTGCATGCTTCCATGTCTCTGAATCTATATTGTTTGTCAGTTTATATTGATAAGTAGATTCCACATATAAGTGAGATCATGTGATACTTGTCTTTCTCTGACAGGCATATTTTGCTTAGCATAATACTCTCCAGGTGTCTCCATGTTATCTCAAAGGGTAATATTCCTCTTTTTTTACAAGGACAATGGTCATATTACATTGGGGCCCGCTTTGACCTCATTTTTAACTTGATTACCTTTTAAAGACCCTATTTCCAAGTAAGATTATAATGTGAGGTACTGTGAGTTAGAACTTCAACATATCTTTTTGGGGGAATATAATTCAACCCATAACACATGGCACATTTGACCTAAAGGGAGATAATCCAAGTGGATCTTATCCAATCCTATAAGCCTTTAAAAGCTGAGAATTTTCTCTCTCTAGTGGCAAAATAGGAAGAGAGAGAAATCTGAACCATGGGTAGGATTTGATGTGATATTACTGTCTTGAAAATAAAGAGGGCCATTAGTCAGAAATGTGGCCAGCCCCTAGGAGCTGAGGGTGAACTCTGGATGGCAGCCAGCAAGAAAAAGGATCTCAGAATGATAGCTGTAAGGAAATGATTTCTGCCAACAACCTGGATAATTTTGAAAGTAAATTCTTCCCCTGAGACTTCAGGTAAGAGTCCAGTCCAGTCCAGTCAGCATCTTGATATCAGCCTTATGGAGAGTGCCTAGCTGAGTTCACCTGGACTTCTGACTGTGCGATAATAAACAGATATGGTTTTAAGTCACTAAGTTTATGGTGACTTTTTAATATGGCACTAGAAAACTAACACAGTAAGGTATAGCGTGCTATAAGCTTGTCTCTAGAGTTAATGATAAGAGAGCCACATTGACATCTGGAAACTTTCTTTTTCTTTCCCTCCCTTCCTCCCTCCCTCCCTCCCTCCCTTTTTCCCTTCTTACCTCCCTCCCTCCCTCCTTCTTTTTTCTTTCTTTCTTTCTTTCTTTCTTTCTTTCTTTCTTTCTTTCTTTCTTTCTTTCTTTCTTTCTTTCTTTCTTTCTTTCTTTCTTTCTTTCTCTCTTTCCTTCCTCTTCTTCCTATCTTTTTAAAATTTCACTTTACCATGGTGTTAAGAACACTTAATATGAGATCAACTCTCTTAATTTTTACTATACAATACATTATTGTTTGCTATAGGGTCATATAGCAGCATTGTTTAACACAAACTTATGCCCCTTAATTAGTAACTTCCCAATTACCTTATCTCTAGCTCCTAGCAACCCCCATTCCACTGTTCGATTTTATTAACTTTAATATTTTAAATACCACATACAAGTGGAATCATGCAATATTGGTCTAATTACTGGCTTATTTCACTTAGTGTAATGTCTTCAAGTTTTCATCCATATTGTTTCATAATGCAGAATTTTCTTCTTTCTAAAAGCTGAATAATAGTCTGTTGTAAGAATATACTACATTTTCATTATCCATTCTTTGTGGCTGGGGATTTAAGTTGTTTTCACTTCTTGGCTATTATGAGTAGTGCTATAATGAACATGAGAGTGCTAGTATTCTTTTGAGATTCTGATTTTAATCATCATATTATGTCCTTCATTGTGTCTCAACACAATTTGACTTAAAGTCTATTTTGTCTGATGTAAGTATAACTATCCCTTTTCCTTTTTGGATACCACTTGCATGCAATTCCCTTCGGTTACCATTTGCACATAATATCTTTTTCCATTCCTTTACTTTCAGGTTATTTGTGTTCTTAAGTTTAAAGTAAGTTTTTTGTAGCCAGCATATAGTTAGGTGTTATTTTTAATTAAATCCATTCAGTCACTTCATATTTTTAAATTGGGGAGTTAAATCCATTTAGATCAGGGGTCCTCAAACTTTTTAAACAGGGAGCCAGTTCACTGTCCCTCAGACCGTTAGAGGGCCAGACTATAGTTTAAAAAAAAAACTATGAACAAATTCCTATGCACACTGCACATATCTTATTTTGAAGTAAAAAAACAAAACAGCAAAAACACCCGCATGTGGCCTGCGGGCCGTAGTTTGAGGACACCTGATTTAGATGAAAAGCAATTATCCATAGTCCTGGGCTGTGTACCTCAGTTGCTTGAACATGGTCCTGTGCACCAAAAGGGTGCTGGTTTAATTCCTGGTCAGGGCACATGCCAAAGTTTTGATTTTGGTCCCCAGATAGGGTGTGTGAGAGAGAGAGGTAACCAAATGATGTTTCTCTCTCACATCAATATTTCTCTCTCTCCTTTCCTCTCTATCTCAAATCAATTAAAATATACTTTAAGAAGTAATTGTTTTTAGATAAGGATGTATTATTCTCACTGTGGTTTTTTTGTTGTTGTTAGTCTCATAGTTCACTTGTCTTTTCCTATCTTGCTGTCTTCTTTCGTGTTTTCTTGATTTTTAAAAAATCAATACACTTTACTCTTATTATTATTTTGCTTTGTAGATATTTTGTGTCAGTGTGTGGTTACTGTTGGGCTTACATAAAATATCGTATAAACAATCCATTTTAAATTGGTAATATCTGAGTTCAATTTATACAAATATTCTACACTTTACATTCTTCACCACTTGCTTTGTTACTATTGTCAGAATTTATATCTGTTCATATTGTGTATATTTTAATATATATTTTAGTTATAGTTATTTATAATATGTTTGTTGTTTAATTTTTATACTGGAATTAAAAGTAATTTACCCACCACTGTTACAGTAATATAGTATTCTTTCTTTGTCTATATATTTACCTTTACCTACAGTTTGGTCTAGTATTGATGAACCCCCTCAGACTTTGTATTTATGGGAAAGTCTTTATTTTATAATAACAATTTGACACTTATAATATTCTTGGCTTATGTTTTTACCTTTCAGCAGTCTCTATATATCATTCCACTCCCTTTATACCTGCCAGGTTTCTCCTAAAATAGTCTGCTAATTATGTTATGAGGGCCTCCTTTGTATATTTCAAGTTGTCCTTTTCTTTATGGTTTCAAAATTCTCTTTTTGATTTTTGAAAATGATTATAAAGTGTCTTGGTGACAGGAACCAATTCCAGCATGTCATAATTACAAGAGTTTCATCAAAAGGTTGATGAAGCTTGGGGGCTCAACAAGGGCTAAGCCACATATGTAATCATCTGTTAGAATGGCTAAAAAATATTTCCCCAAAACCTGAATAGGATAATCGTTTGCTGCCAGACAGCTCAGGGCATCTTAATCTCCATGTTATTGCCTCCTGTTGGCCAAACACTTGAACAGCTGTAGGCTAGTCCCCGATCTGGCAATGCTTCTGTAAACTCTACCCTTTGAAACCCTACCCTTTGAAATGTATTATCTCCACCTTGCCTTAGGACAAATTGTGTTAATAAAAAGTAAGGGTCTTGAGTCACTGAGATAGTTTTTAGCTCCTTTAGCTAAAGCTCCTCTGACCCCCCAATGCCTTTTAAAACTATCTTTCGTATTTGGACTCCTTATTGAAACTATGCACAACCTTTCTCCAGATTGCTGCACCCTTCATAATGCTGGGACAAGAACCCCAGCATCTTGGTTTAAATTTCTTTTGCTTCATCAAAATTTAAGTCCTTTAAGCTTCTTGGATCTGTATGCTCATATTCTTGCCCAGATTTGGAAATATTTTAGCCATTATTTACTTGAATGATTTTCTAGTTTTTGTTGTTGTTGTTGTTTTTCTTTTTCTTCTGAGACCCCCATAATGCTTCCATTTGTGTTTGATAGTGTCACATGTTTCTTTACTCTTTTTTAAAAATGTTTTCTCCTGTTTAAAAAATATATATTTTTATTGATATCAGAGAGGAAGGGTGAGGGAGAGAGAGAGAGAGAGAGAGAGAGAGAGAGAGAGAGAGAGAGAGAGAGAGAGAGAGAGAGAGAGAGAGAGAGAGAAAGAGAGAGAGAGAGAGAGGAACATCAATGATGAGAGAGAATCATTGATCAGCTGCCTCTTGCACACCCCCAATGGGGTTTGAGCCAGCAGCCAGGACATATGCCCTGACTAGGAATCGAACTGTGATCTCCTGGTCCATAGGTCAATGCTCAATCACTGAGCCATGCCATCTGGGCAATTTTTGCTCCTTTGAAGTATTTCTAATAACCTG
This sequence comes from Ia io, assembly GCA_025583905.1. NCBI lineage: Eukaryota > Metazoa > Chordata > Mammalia > Chiroptera > Vespertilionidae > Ia > Ia io. The sequence goes on along the minus strand of JAJQQW010000003.1, from coordinate 31,868,250 downwards.
TAATTAAGTTTCCAGTCCTTACTTCTGCCTGATTTAGTCTGCTGTTAAAATTCTCTAGTAAATTTCTCAATTCAGTTATTGTGTTCTTCAGTTCTGTGATTTCTGTGTTTGTTTGTTTGTTGTTGTTGTTTTATCTCCTGTTGCAATTCTCATTTTGTGCATGCCTTACTCTCTTCACTTTGGTGAGCATCTTTATGTCAGTTATTCTGAATTCTCTATCAGGTAAATCATATAACTTCATTTCATTAAGATTTGTTTCCTGGGATTCAGCTTTTTCCTTTGTTTGGGATATTTTTGACTGATTCTTTATATTCCTTGACTGTCTGTGTTGGTGTCTGCACATTAGACAAAGCAGGCGCCTCTCCCAATTTTATAGACTAGCCTTTTGGGTGTAATCTACCACTTATAAGCTCAGCCAGAGATTCTGGAGGCTTCTACCAACCGTTTTTCTTTCCAGGGAGAAGTAAGCAGTTGTACACTTTATCTACTAATTCTTTGCCGAGCTGAGGTTATAGCGGAAGCTATGGAATCTCACAATCCAAACTACTATCTTCCTTCTCCTACACATAGTAAGATTATGCTGGATCTGTCAGAACTCTAAGGTAGATGCTCATTATTTGGGCAGCCCCATACAAGTTGGAATATTGGATGCATGGATCAACTCTTTTCCTCCTAAGGAGGAAGCTGAGAGTTTTTTTTTATTTATTTATTTATTTATTTATTTATTTATTTATTTATTTATTTATTTATTATTTATTATTTATTTTTGTCCAGTTGCCATATGGTGAGCAGTGTGGAAGATCTATGTTGCATATTAGTCTATGCCACTGTCTCCATTTTCCCTCAAATGACTAGATTGTGCCTTTTCCATCAAAGATCCTCTCAGAATGATTGGCCACTGATTGTATGAACCAACTCCCTCCCTTTCTTGGAAGAAGCTGGAAATTAGAAGTCTTGATTATGTGGAACTGTGCCAGGGGTGAAGATTCTAGTGAGCGGGTGTCCCAAATCTCCCTAGAAGTTTCAGTGAATCTGGTTGAACATTGCCTGGGGTACAGGAACCTTTTTATTTCTTGATGTCTCACAATGAAAATTGTCCATAAGTTGTTGCTGAATTGGTGAGTTTGTGTTAGGTCTTCCTGCTCCACCATCTTGCCTTAGTTGTGTCTTTTTCTTCTGTACTGCTTCTTGTGAGATCATTTTTTAAAAAATAAATCTTTATTGTTCAGATTATTACAGTTGTTCCTCTTTTTTTCCCCCAGAGCTCCTCTCCCCCCAGTTTCCACCTCACCTTCTACCCTTACCCCGCCCCCACTGTCCTCATCCATAGGTGTACAATTTTAGTTCAGTCTCTTCCCGCACTCCCCACACCCCCTTCTCCCCGAGAATGGTCAGTTCAGTCCTTTTCTATACCCCGATTCTATTATATTCACCAGTTTATTCTGTTCATCAGATTTTTTATTCACTTGATTTTTAGATTCACTTGTTGATAGATATATATTTGTTGTCACTTTGTTATTCATAATTTTTATCTTTACCTTTTTCTTCCTCTTCCTCTTCTTAAAGAATACCTTTCAGCATTTCATATAATACTGGTTTGGCAGTGATGAACTTCTTTAGCTTTTTATTATCTGTGAAGCTCTTTATCTGACCTTCAATTCTGAATGATAACTTTGCTGGGTAGAGTAATCATGGTTGTAGGTTCTTGCTATTCATCACTTTGAATATTTCTTGCCACTCCCATCTGTCCTGCATAGTTTCTGTTGAGAAATCAGCTGACAATCGTATGGGTACTCCCTTGTAGGTAACTAACTGTTTTCCTCTTGCTGCTTTTAATATTCTCTCTTTGTCTTTTGCCCTTGGCATTTTAATTATGATGTGTCTTGGTGTGGTCCTCTTTTTTTTGGGTTCTCTGCACTTCCTGGACTTGTAAGTCTATTTCTTTCACCAGGTAGGGGAAGTTTTCTGTCATTATTTCTTCAAATAGGTTTTCAATATCTTGTTCTCTCTCTTCTTCTGGCACCCCCATAATTCAGATGTTGGTATGCTTGAAGTTGTCCCAGAGCCTCCTTACACTATCTTCATATTTTTGGATTCTTTTTTGTTTTTGCTTTTCTGGTTGGGTATTTTTTGCTTCTTCATATTTCAAATCTTTGACTTGATTCTTGGGATCCTCTAGTCTGCTGTTGGATCTTTGTATATTATTCTTTATTTCAGTCAGTGTATGCTTAATTTCTAATTGGTCCTTTTTCATATCCTTGAGGGTCTCACTAAATTTATCGGCCTTTTCTATAAAATTCTTGAAAAACCTTATAACTGTGGTTTTGAACTCTATATCCAGTAGTTTTCTTTCCTACATTTCTGTCATTTGTGATCTGTTTCTTTGTCTCCACATTTTGGCTGCTTCCCTGTGTTGATAGAGTGGCTTTGTGTGCTAGGTGTCCTATAGGGCCCAGTGGCTCAGCCTCCCCAAATACCTGAGGTGGACACTCTTGGTGCACACCTTTATGGGCTGTGTGCACAGTCTTGTTGTAGTTAAGCCTTGATTGCTGTTGGTATCACTGGGAGGAATTGACCTCTAGGCCAATTGGCTGTGAGGATCAGTTGTGTCTATGATGAGAGAACTTCTGTGCTGGAGACACCCTTATGGGGCAAGTCTTGCTTAAGTGGGGCTTTGACACTCACTGAGTCTGCTCCCTGAGTGTGTCTCTTATGGATGTGAAGAATTGTAATCTGGATGGTCTCACTCTGACCACTGGGTACACTGGCTCTTGGATCTCCAAGGAGGTGCAAAGTCAGCCACTGCCTGAGGCCACCCAGCAAGAGCTACAGAGAGATCTGCAGATTCCTCCTCTTTGTTTGGGATTTGGAGGTGCCCAGATGAGGCCCAGCTGTGAAGCAATGCAAGCTGTTGTGGAGCCTAGGGCCTTCTTTTGGAAGTTTTGGGGCTCTCTGACCTAGCTGCAGTTTGTTAGATAATTTTAGATTGCAAAAGGCCAGGCCATTCATATCTAAAAGTCTCTGTGCACAGCTTGGGTGGGGTTGTAAATTGGGTGGGGCGGGATCTCAGGGAATCACCAGGGTGGAGCAAACAGCAATGGCTGACCACCAACCCTGCCCCGAAGAGGCCCCCGGGTCTCTGTGTCCCATGGCACCATGCAGGAACAATGATCACTGCAAGCACCTCTGAAAGCAGCCCTCATGTTCCGGCCCGATGCCAGACAGTCTAATTTCTCTCTGTATGAGTCTGGGTCCCCAGTGTCTCGCCCAGAACTCGAGTTCAAAGCAGTCGTGAGCTTGTGTCTCCCTCCCAACTGAAAAAGACAACAGGGTACTCAGTTGCCAGCCCCTTTCTGTGCACGTGTGCCTGCATACCTCCACACTTCACTTCTGCACCTCTGCACCTCCTCCGAGTCTCAGTGTGCTTTTCTCTTTCCTTCTAGTGGTAGAATCTCCACTCAGCCAGCCTTCCAGTGGTTCTGGATGATATCCATTTTGTCTTTTAGTTGTAGTTTTGAAGTGGCTGTGCGAGGCAGCAAGTTCAGGTACCTATGCTGCCATCTTGGTTTCCCTGAGGTCATTTTTATTATATTTTATTTTTACCTCTAAATTATTTCTTAATATCTTCCAATTTATATTTTTGTTTATTTGTGTGCTTCATTTCTGCTGTTTTTCTGTATTTTTTACACTTTTATATCTTCTTAGAGATACTCTATTTTTAAAGTTGGTTTATTAATTAAAATATTAATTTATCATGCTGTTTGATCATAATCTTTATTTCTTCAATGCCAGTATTTTTTTTCTTGTTTTATTCACCTGAAATATGTTTTCTTGTACCATTTGTATTTTTCTCTTGTGTTATAACTATATTGCTTTTGTATTGTTTCTTTTTAAAACTTTTCACATATTTTATAGAAGTAAACTAGAGGCCCGGTACACAAAATTCATGTATGGAGGTTGTCCCTCAGGCCAGCCTGAACCCTCTCCAATCTGGGACCCCTCGAGGGATGTCCAACTGCCCATTTAGGCCCGATCCCAGTAGGGATCGGGCCTAAATGGGCAGTCAAATATCCCTCTCACAATCCAGGACTGCTGGCTCCCAACTGCTCGCCTGCCTGCCTTCCTGATTGCCCCTAACCGCTTCTGCCTACCAGCCTGATCACCCCCTAACCACTCTCCTGCCAGCCTGATTGATGCCTAACTCCTCCCCTGCTAGCCTGTTTGCCCACAACTGCCCTCCCCTGCAGGCCTGGTCCCCCCAACTGCTCTCCCCTGCAGGCCTGGTCCCCCCCAACTGCCCTCCTCTGCTGGCCATCTTGTGGCCGCCATCTTGTGTCCACATGGGGGCAGGATCTTTGACCACCTAGGAGCAGCCATCTTGTGTGTTGGAGTGACGATCAATTTGCATATTACTCTTTTATTGGATAGGATTATTGGACCAGTATTTGCAGGAGGACCACATGGGAATTAGGATAGAACCATGTTTCATACTATCAGGTGTTCATCCTGGTCCATAATGAAGTTAGTTTCCTTACACCAGCGTTAGGGTGTATCAATTCCTTTGGCACTTATTTTTAGCCAGCCCACAGAAATCCAAAGCTGTAGGGCTGCCAAAGATGCAAATCTTTCTTTTCTCTGCCTTGCTGACTGGCTGCTTCCAGCAAATTGTCTTTCCACTGCAACTCCTCATTCAAGCTGAACTCTCTGGCATCAACTTGTTGCCAATTTAGGTCCAGAAATCTTCCTGACACCAGCTTGTTCCTATTTTGCAAATAACAGATTGCTGGATTTCTCCCACGTACCTTTGAAAACTACTTTGCTGGATTTGTCTGAAATCTACAACCTCAATATCCTCTTTCAGCATGTTTCTGCACTAATATTTGACCTTCACTGGGTTTGGGGTTACAGATATGTTTTGGCTACACAAATATTAAAGTTCATATTTTTGTTATATTTTTACTTTACATTGTAATATCCGAGGACAGAAAGGAGAAATTCAATTTTTGTTTTGTTATCTGAAAATAGAAATTGAAAATGTAAATTAAATATGTATTTGTAATATGATATTTTATGGATACAATTTACTTAGTAATCCTCTAAGTAATAGAAATGTAGATTATGTACAGGTTTTTCCTCTTCTCAAATCACATTCTGAAGAATTATCTTCTAGTTAAATTTCTATAAATTTAATTATATGACTAAAACTCATGAATAATTAAGAATCACTAAGATTGACAAAATAAGCATTAACTTCTGCTTTGACCAAAAGTATATAAAAGGTGTATAATCTCCATTTCCTCATTACACTGTGTATTATTACATGTTTAAATGTTTATTAATTTCAAATCAAATGTTACCTTGGATTTAGGTTTGTATTTATTTAGTAACAAAAACTGTGAAGACATTTTTCACATTTTACTAGACTGTATTTTTTTTTCTTTTGGAAATTGACTTTTCAGATCTTTAGCCTTTCTCTATTCTGTTTTTTCCTACATTTTATGACTTTTGCTTTTATGACTCTCAATGCTTTGTAGATATAAGTGTTTGTTCACAGGTGTTATCATTTGCATCTTAAATTTATTTATATTTATTTGTTTTTTAAAACTTAAGTATCTATTGATCTTGTTCTTCAGTATTTTTATACTTAGTTAATGATAAGATCAGTCATAACTGACAATAATTAAATTGGCTCTTATACATATAACTAGAGGCCCGGTGCACGAAATTCATGCATGGGGGTGTGTGTCCCTCAGCCCAGTCTGCACCCTCTCCAATCTGGGGCCCCTGGAGGGATGTCCGACTGCCCGTTTAGGCCTGATCCCAGTAGGATCACTAACGATTATGAAGTGTGCTCATAATAGCTTAGAAACAGAAAATTCTTCCATCTTAATTGTTATCTATTACATATTTTACCAATTTTAGTTGTACTTCAACTTTTCACTAGATTATAAACAAAAAAAAAAAACCCCATGAATTTATATGTATATATGCATAACACATGGACACAGACAGTAGTGCAGTAGGCTTGGAGGGTAGGTATGTGCAGCGTGGAGAGGGTCAAGGGGGAGCGGGGGATATCTGTAATCTTTTCAACAATAAAGATAAATTTTAAAAAAAAAAGCAAATAAAAGTTTTAAGTAAACACATTTTTTCTAAAATACTAGTTTCAGCATCCATACTTTGATGTTGATTTTTAATTTTTATTATTTATTTTATTTTTTAAAATATAGTTTATTGATTTTTTACAGAGAGGAAAGGAGAGGGATAGAGAGTTAGAAACATCGATGAGAGAGAAACATTGATTCAACTGCCTCCTGCACACTCCCCACTGGGGATGTGCCCACAACCAAGGTACATGCCCTTGACCAGAATTGAACCTGGGACCCTTTAGTCCGCAGGCCAACACTCTATCCACTGTACCAAACTGGTTAAGACTGATGTTGATTTTTTAAAAAAAATAGATTTATCCAACCTGGCTGGGTCATTGTTGGTTGGAGCATCGTTTGGTACCCCAAAAAAGGTTGTGGGTTTGATCCCTGGTTGGGGCATGTAGGGGAGGCAACTATTTGATGTTTCTCAATCACATCAATGTTTCTCTCTCCTTCTCTCTCTCTCTAAATCAATAAGCATATCCTTGGGTGAGGATTTTAAAAAAATTGTATTTACACTACATGTAATTGACACATAAGTTCAAAAGCAAGGCCTTTATATATTTTCTCAACCTTGTTGGCCTCATGCTGGTTTTCTAGAGTGTATTTTACTTCCTTCTTCATTGTCTATTATGCCTTAGCAGTTTTAGCAGATACATGGGGATCACTGCCTGTCCATTGTCATTAATAGTGTTTATGGATATGATGTAATTGCCAAAGCTTTTCTATAAACTGGTAAAAATGTCCTATGCAGTATATATAACACAGACCTTGCTTTAAAATATTGACCCAACATAAGTGACTTCAAAAGACGTTATCTTCAATGCAGTCAGGAGGAGGAAATTCACAATTAAAGAGCAGACTCGCAAAACTAAAACATAATAGGGCACTGAGCAGATAGCATGAAGGTGGCACCCCATTGGCTCTAGGTATAGGAGGCTTTGAGCCCTGACTATAAACTTATGTTGACAGTAGAGGCCCAGTAAATGAATTCATGCATGGGTGGGGTCTGGCCAGCCCAGCCCCAATCAGGGAGGGTCAGCACTGGGCCTGTCAGGAGGAGGAGATGGTGGGAGGTTGGCCAGCTGGCCCACCCGGATTGGGGTGAGGGGTGGCGATTGGGGTCAGGGGTGGCTGTGGGTCGGGGCTGTGGGTTGATAAGGGTGGTGAGGTCCCATGGGGGTGGGGCCAGCTGGGGGAGGGGCTGCAGGATGTTGGCTGGCCAGTCCTGCCCCCTATTGGGGTGGGGGGTGATCAGGGGTGGGGCCAGCCAGAGGTAAGGGCCATGGCGGGTGGGTATTGGCCAGCTGCCCTACCCTCGATCAGGGTGGGAGAGGCAAATCAGGGGCAGGGCCAGCTGGGGGGAGGACCATAGGAGGTTGACCGGCTGGGTCCCCCCCATCAGGCCAGTTCTTTGGCCACAGTGAGCAATATAGCGACCAGTCATTCAGTCGTTACAGCGTTCAGGCTGCTGGCTTTTTTATATATATATAAATTGTTCAGAACCTACATTTTTATTTTATTAGTCTTCTGAATTTTATTTCTCATTTTACTCCATTTAAATTAATAGAAAACCTTTCTATACTATGCCTAAAGCTTTTTGTATATCTATGTTCAATGGAGCTAAACCTGTGATTCTTTTATTTTTTTAAAAATTTATAATGCTTGAGGACATGTTTGTTTATTACTCTCTTTTCAAGTTTTTTAAGGCCTCTTTAAGAATCTCCCTGAAGAATTGTCCTTTCAATAAGATGGTGACTATCTCTCCAATCCCAGGGTTTCCTAGAGGTCCTGAGTTCTTCCACTAGATATTTAGCTTTGATGTAATGTTTTCATATTTGAATTTGTTATAACCTGACCTCTATCCATTCCCCTGCAGGGAGATTCCTTGACTAGTCCACTTAACCAGCTTCTCTATTATCTCAATACATTTTTGTCTTATATGCTGAGAATTCATTTGGCTTGATTACTTAACCTTGTCTTTCTTTCCCCTGTGAATCTTACATGTGACTCACTGGAGCTTCTCTTACCAAACTGGTTTCCTTCTTTTATTAAACCCTACCTATTGTCTGGGTCCACTTTTTCTTTTGCCTAAGAAATTCTAGTCATAAACCTTGGATCCTCTGACTTAACTATGGTTCTAGTGGCTTATCTGAACTCAGAATTTTTGGAAATTTTGCTTGCCTAATACTTTAAGCAATGGTTCCAAACCTAACACCAGACTACTAAGTTCCTCAAGGGTAACAGTAAGTCCTAATAGCACTTCAAAAATATTAGGTATGATGAACATTTCAATTCAATAATGGTGATCTATAATTCTAATTACTTTCACTTAGTTTAGAAAAATAGGAGACACAAATTATTACTTATGTAATTAGTACAGAAAAAAATTCAGAAAACAAATATCATATGGTGAGTGGATAAGAGAACTATTAAAAGGATTTCTTCTTATTTTGAAAATGCCTGTATTGACTGCACTCCAGAATCAATAGTGGTACTTACTAGTTTAATTCCATAATTCGGACTTAAATAGAATGGATTCAAATACATTGTCCCAAAGTGTCTTCCCTCTGTTTTTTTTTTTTTTTTTTCTGTCTAGTTTTGAGGTTCATTTACTTTTTAAAAACGGTTCATATCCTTTGGGAACATCTATGTTTGTCCCTTTGACAATTGTCTAATCATTGAAAAATCACCTTTGTGGTCACATGTGTGTATATTTAAGACCCAGGGCAAAGGGAATCATAAGAAGTTAGGGAACTTAGCATGGATCCTTTCCAGACACTGGTTGGCTGTGGAAGGCCATATGCAATCAGCTGACCTATAAGTCATAGCATGTGTTTGATGTTATTTATATTTTTTGTTATATTTGTCTCACTTGCATATTTTGTTTTTCAAAATACTTTTCAAATTTTATGTGCTCCCCTTTTGTTTGACACTTTTGTTATCTGAAAGCCATCATCACTGAATTTCAATTTATATTTTTCCTTTATAAACATCTGCAAGTCTGCATTTACCCGTTAGAACTTAGTAGACTACTACCTATATTGACTGTGTATCCCTCCATGTTATCTGGGTTAAAGATATATGTTAAAGAGGGGACATAAAGTATTCAAATATTTATTTAGATGTTGAACTATATATCAACTCTAAAAGTTGAGGCATTGATAGTGGGAAAAGCTTTGGCAGCTATATTTTGTCTAAAACAGAGATGAGTAGAGGGATTCATTTAACTGCATTAACCTAATACAACTTCTTATAATCACTTGTTCCTCCTAGAAGAGGAGTCTACCATAGTTGTTGGTTCTACCTTCTGTTTACCTAACGACTGAGATTTTCTTAACATAGTTAGGCTTCTTTCCGTAGTCATCTTATGATTTCCATACCAATGACTCAAATATTGAAGTGCATCTGGGGCAAGAGAAAAGTGGGTAAAAAAAGGTTATTGAGCAGACACAAGAAGAAAATTATAAGCTCATTTAACTCATCTTTCCTGTTGCTTAAGATCATGAAGTGTGTGTGTGTGTGTGTGTGTGTGTGTGTGTGTGTGTGTGTGTTGGTATTTGTATGTATAATAATGGCCAATATGAGTGAGAACCAAAGACAAATGCTTTTATAATCAACCAATAGATCATGTCACCTGAGAGCTGAAAAGAGCTTTTGGACCATCAGCAATAGATTTTGAGGAATGTAATCCCAGAGGCAGACTCATCGTTTGTAAGCATTAAGTTAGACAAAAACACAAAGTCTAAATCTGGATAAAGTCAAAATTCCCAGAACTAAACATTGTGATACAGAAATGATTCATGCTGGGAAGAAACTTGGATTGTTATCAACAAATCCTGACAAAGTACACCACTATGCTATAGATTGTAAAGTAGGTCTTGCCAAAGTGAAGTAACTGGCCCAAAATTATAAAAGACTTTTCGGATGACACACAAATTTTTGGGAACTGTACAAACTAAGGAACTCAATTCTGAACCAGTAAAAATTTTCAAGACGTGTGGACAATTAAATTGCATAAAGAATGGCTTATATATATATATTTTTTTAAAGTCGGGCCTGAGTTTTACCTCTTTATATGATGTCCTCATAGTTCTCTCAAACTCCAGACCTGAATTTCAAGTCCTAAATTGCATTTTTACCTGGGTGAAGGTTTGTTAATGTTGCTAACACAACATACACTAATGCCACTCATCATTTTTACCCCACAATTTAGCTCCTCCTTCTGATTTTTTGCTGATGTTTTCCAAAAAATCATTTTTCATCACAGACGCTCAAGACCTCTGATGGTTCTTTGATTTATCTCTCTCCTTTATCCCATTACCAATGATTCATCAAGGGCTGTCAATTTCTTCTCCCTACTTTTCCATGCCACCCTTGCTTCTTGTACATTACCCCAGTCCTAGTTAACAGTCTTATTACTGCTTACCTAAACTACTGCTATAACTCTTCTCCCTGCCTTCAGTCTTGCTTCTAATCTATTCATTTTGCATTTGGCTGCCAAATTAATCTTCCTAAAGCACAGTTTTGATTATGTCACCCCTGGTTAATAAACTTCAAATCTCTCTTCTTTGGTACCAATAATGTTTACATTTTTTTTTAGCCTTTAACATTATGATCTAGGTTTATTCTTATGGGCTTAGCTATAGTATTTTGTTTTGTTGAAACTAGCAAAACTGAACAATTCAACATTTTGCAACCATGCCTGGAAGCTTCCATCCACAAAGTCTTAATTATTTTTTCTGCCTGGAATGTTTTTAATGCTACCCATTAAAACCTCTTCAACTTTTCAGTGGGAGCTTTGGCTTTCACTAAAGAATCTTGGATACACAGTTTGGAGTGTTCTCAGGAGCACATGTGAGGACCCATAGGGCACACTTGAGGACCCAGGTGGAATTGAGTAGAGTCAAAAATGCAAAAAAATATATGGGTAGAAGATGGAGGAATAGGGGTTGGAAGCCAGGGGCAAGTAAATCTGAGAATTCTAAATTTGAATCTGATCTTCCAGGTCATTGTGGAAATTATGCTCATCAAGGTAGGATGATAAATCATACTTTACTTAATAGTTTTAGTCTAACTTTTACATGGTCAGACCTATGATATATGGGCCTCCATTTATATTGAACTGGGTCTAAAAAGTATTAGAAATAGGCCTGCAGTTTAAACATAAAACCCAAGTCTTGAGCACATTGTTTTCATCTGGTAGATCTTTATTAATATTTGTTGACTACAGGAAGAACTCTGCTGTTCTTTTTTTTGAAATTCCAGAGAAGTTTTTTTTTTGTTTTTTTTTTTTTTTTTTTTTTTTTTTTACTATATCTGTCCTTTGGTGCTAATCACAGTCCTCTTTAACTTTTTGCATTTGTTTATGTCTTGGCATCTACATGGTAATATCTGTGAAAGAACAAATGCAGTGCTATACATTTGTTGTTGCTTGCATAATAATGGAGATAAAAAAGTATTTATTGGGTAAAAATAGAAATCAAGAGTTTGCTTTAGAAGAGATACATGGGCTCATGGGATTTGAAAACTTAATGTACCTCAGAGACTAGGAAGTAGACTCCAGAAAATGTAAGTGACATATCCAGGGCTCATGGTTATTAGCAACTGTGGGGATCGAATTTAAGCATTCTGACAACCTCCTCCCCAAGCACAGGCTGTGTTAGCACATCATGTTAAACATTATTCAGGAATTGTCATTGAGAAAGACATAGCCCTAATAGCATAAGTATCTGTAGTAGTATTCATTTACAACTGCTACAGTCAACTTGTGAAGTAGAATAAGCTCAGATGTTAAGCTCATAAAGACTGAAACTTTCTAGAGGAGTTCAGTTTGTTCACCTCCATAATTGGCACACATTGAAAATTTAGCCAAGTGTACCTAGTGTTGACATACAGTTTATCCAGCAGACAGAGGGATTATGTTGCAGCAGTTGTCTTTATAGAGCTTTAGTACTAATGTCATTTAGAACACCCAACCTGAATATGTGTTTAGGGCATTCCTGTGAGCAAATACCGTCAAGTTAGGACTTATTTATAATTGCAATAAGGCACTTAAAAAAGGTTTACAATGTTAAGCACATAAAACACAATAACCTTAAAATCTGTTTAAGCACACAAAGCATAAAGCCTTTGTGCTTGGAGATATATATATATATATATATATATATATATATATATATATATATATATGTATATATATATATATATACACACACACACACATATATATATATATATTTCATGCATTGCAATATAGCTATCTAACGGGTGGGGTGGAAAAACATAATGTCTGAAATTGTAATGGTCTGTGAGAGGTATCTCAATATTGGTCCCACAGCACTTGATAAGTCATTTATTTAGTAAAAGAAAACAGTCATATTTTATTGTTTCAAGGTGTACCAAGATAAAATAAGGTTAAAATGTTTGACAGTATGTATATATCATTTGTGTTAAGTATTTTGTGTTTAACTTGTGTTAATTGATTGAAGGAAACTTGGTGGTTAGAGGACATGGTATAGCAATTATTTCCAGGAGGGATATTTTCTTCTAGCAAGTTGATACTGTGACGGCACTTATCCTATAGGAGTTGAATATGCAAACTGAATTTTACTATTTTACTCCCAACACCTTAGTTCAGATGTTCTTTCTCCTTGATAAAGCTCATACTTAAAGTGAGAGGGGCATGGAGTTCGGAGTGCTTCTGAAACATGTGAATGAGTGGAGAAATCGAGGTGTCTTGATACCTCCCTGATTGGATACTTTGTCATTCTTGTCTAGAATGTGATTGTGAGGTCTGCTCATCTTGAAAAGGAGGATAAACCTCAGCCATCTGTTATTAATTCTGACTGAATGGTTCCAGAGTCCATTAAAAAACAATAAAACAGGAAAGTAGATTTCACATTTGGTATTTCAATCATTTGAACACACAGATTTGGGAATAAAGTGTCCCTCGGTTGTGTAACGAGGCTGCTGCAGTGCCATGCTAGAATGGAAATGACAGTGGAACGGATGCATTTCCAGGCTTGTTTACAGCACACCTCGCAGAGACTGCGGTCAGGGGAAATGGAGCAGCGCTCTTCAGGGAGGTGCGGGAGCATTGTCACATATCCCTGCCTCCCTCGAGGAGCAACCCTGTTTCCAGCTTTGTAGCTGCTATCCTGAGGTCCCTTAGCTCAGCTTGCCATCTCAGGTATCAGACTACACACCTGCTGTGAAGTGGTTACATGAGCCTCAGGAGGCTCCTGTGCAAATCTAGGGAACTACTAATTGTCTCTCTTCCCATTTAACTTAGACACCTGCTTCCTTTTCACTTGGCCGATCTTCACCTATGCCTCGAGACTACTGGCTTAGGTGTGATCTTGTCTTTTTCAGTTACCTTCCTGGTATTGCAATTAAGTAATATACCCTGGTATGCTATCTGCCATAGAGAAGAATTCATCATCATTGCTCATTAGCTATCAAGGTATCAAAAAAAATTCTTTGTAAGGCAAAAGGAAGTTCAAATTCAGATAAAATAGCACTCTTCATCTTAAAATCTCAACGGTCTGATTTATTGAATTTCACTATTTTAAATTTAGATATTAAGTAAAGCATTATATTTCAACATATAATTATCTTACATGAAATATGAGAAAACATATATAAAATAAAAAAGTGACAAATATCCTCCTGGACACAATGATAGCTGTGCCTATGAGTTTTGTCTCTGGCTCTAGGCTGCCTGGGTTTGAATAGTCTCTCTCCTACTGACTAGCTATATGACTTATGCAAATTATTTAACACTCTTGTGACTTACATCCTTATTTGTAAATTGGCAACAATAATGGTATTTATTTCATAAGGTTGCTCTAGCTTGAGTTAACATATGTAAAATACTGAGAAAAATGACTGGCATATCGAGAACATTAAATAATCACTTTTTTAAATGTTATCGTTTTGTTTTATTTACCCTAATTATTTTTCCTGGTACTCCTTTTGTATAGATTACACTTTTATTATATAAATTTTTAATTCTCACCCAAATATATGTTTATTGATTTTCGAGAGAGAGGAAGGGAGGGAGAGAAAGACACAGAGAGAGAGAGAGAGAGAGAGAGAGAGATTGAGAGAGAGAGAGAGAGAGAGACATTGATCAGTTGCCTGCCATAAAAGCCCCAACTGGGGAATCAAACTCACAACCATTTTTGGTGTACTGGACAATGCTCCAACGAACTGAGCCACCTGGCCAGGGCTTATTATATTTTTAAAATTATGTAATATTATAAATAGTTACATATCTAGACATTATTTTTAAAGAGCTAAATAAATTTAAATTGAACATAGGTGTGTTTTTATACTTGCTGGTTAGCTATGCTGTTTCCTGTACTATGTTGCAAAATATAATGAATTGATGTATCTCTTTGCAAATAAAAATAATTTGCATATTTGACTTAATTTATGTAAGTGGAATTCTTGAGTTAAATGTAGGAATATGTTTTTTTAATAAATCTTTATTGTTGAAAATATTACATATGTCCCTTTTCCCCCCCATTGCTCTCTCCCCATGCATACCCCCCAAGCTTTCACCACCCTATTTTCTGTGAGATAAGTATCACATGATCTCACTCATTTGTGGAATCTAATGAATATTTTTTATTGCAGTATAGTTTATTTATTTATTTATTTATTTGGGTGACATTGGTTTACAAAATCATACAGGTTTCAAGTGTACAACTCAACAAAACATCACCTGCACACTGCATCGTGTGCCCATCACTCAAAGCAAAGTCTCTTTCCATATATATAGACACACACACACATATAAAGTTTGGTTTTCTGAAATGTAGTGTCACTTTAAGTTGCACTGGCTATACATGATCATTCAAATTTAAATAAGACCTAAATAACGCAGTGACACATGGTTTAAATATCCTATCATTTACTGCCCATATCATGGTTTCTAACTCTTGATTCTACTTTCTAGGACCTAACTCTCCCAAGTGCAAACCCATACTAGATCCATCTAAAGTAGTATAACACAGAGAGGAGAGTAGTAAGAAAGTATCTCTTGAGAAAGAAAGATTTCCCCTACTTCATTCCTCCCACCTTTCTACAAATTATATTTTGAAAAGTAGAATTGGCTTAAGCTACGACTAGTCATATTATCAAAGATATATTTTCTAAGATTTTCTCTCTCATTACAACTGCAAAGTCAGCCAAAACAGACACAAAGGTGGAAAGAAAGGAAAGGTACCTCCCTACATTTCCTCATTGCTAAGAAAGTGAAAAATCACAGCTTTGAATATTCCCCAGAGAAGCGCTGCTCTGCTAAAGTGTCATGTGTGGGAATTACATGACTTAAATTGTAGGCAGGCAGCTTGTGTAAGGCCCTGGGATATTCATTCTGACCTCTTGCAGGGTGTAATTGTTGAGAGAGGTGGGAATCACAGTTATAAAGAGTCCTTAGCAGTGACAAGTACCTGGGTGGCCTAAATCACAGAGGTGGAACCATATACCAAAGACCAAGGGAACAAAGTCAGACAGGAATCAAAGCATGGCGTTATTACCTTAGCAGTGGGTGGGGCTACATGGCACGAGAGTCTTTACTTGTAAGTGACCTAACTTTCGGGCACAAATGGCCTTTAAAAGTTTCTGAAGATGTCTAAGCACAAAAAGAAAAAAAGTCTCTATTCACCTATCACCCTGAGCAAACATTTAGCAGATGAAACCACAGGTGTTTTACTCAAAAGAGCACGAGGGAAAGACTGATTCAGTTCAATGCTTTACTTGTTCCTTACAAAATAAGACATTCCAAGACCTTTATAGATTTTATACAACATTTAGTTTTTGAAAGAAACTTTGCTTCTATTATTAAATACTTATACTTAATTAAGCCTACCCACTTAAAATATATTACACACTGTACAATCCTGAATGCAGATTTCTAAATACTTGAACAATTTTATCAAATCTATTTCTAGAGTGTTTTATTTACTGTGGGTAAATGGTTCTATGCACTACACTTTGATTTCTTGTGCAAAAAAAAAATCTCAACTATGCAAACATTTGGAAAATTATATAGTACAATGCCTTCTGGATTTCATGAGAGAAAACAAAATTGAAAGCTCAAAATAGAGAATCATAATATAAATGGAGTTCTAATACACATTACTGCCAATTAAACATTTTGTTGACTCTAAATAATTGTTATAAACATAATAATTTCATATAAATACTTTAAAAATACTATTTTGAAATTAAATTATAATGATCTAGAAAGGAAGTAGGGAAGGGGTCAGGAAGAAGTCAAAAGAGGCACCTTGGTTTTAGTATTGACAATGAACCATATGTAAGTAGAAGTGGATTTTTAAAAATTTTAAATTGTTGTCCTAGCCAGTTTGGCTCAGTGGATAGAGCGAACTGAAAGGTTCGCAGGTTCGATTCCAGTCAAGGGCACATGCCCGGGTTGTGGGCTCGATCCCCAGTGGGGGGCTTACAGGAGGCAGCCGATCAATGATTCTCTCTCATCATTGATGTTTCTATCTCTCTTTCCCTCTTCCTTCCTCTCTGAAATCTATAAAAGTATATAAAAACAAAATTTTAATTGTTTATTTTCTATATCTTTGAAATTTAAAATAATAAAGAAATATAACATGCAGCAAAAGACAGGATAGAAGGAATTTTTTAAAAGATGTTCAAAGTCTCATGGGATATATACAAAATTTATCCTTAAGGTAGATCAAAAATAAAATATCTGTAATCTTCTCAATATTGAAATTGAGTAGTTTAGATTCTCTAACACTGAAAAGTAAACCAAAACACTCAAAAGTAAACCACAGAAATGAAATACCTTCTGAAATAACTAGTTAATAAAAAATGGAGGTCTAAACTAGTGTTAATGACCACTCACACATCTCTTGTGAATGTTGTTTTTATTTAAGTGATTGTCAAAATTTTATGGAGTTAGTAATGGACAATTATAAGATTAATGTGCAAAAATCAATTACTCTTCAAACCAATGGTAGCTGTTGAAGATATAATGGGAACTACTGTATTCAACAGCAACAGCAGCAAAAAAACACACCCTCATATATTATTTAAAAATAACCCTAACAAGAAAATGGGTAAGACCTATAGGTAGAACTGTATAAAACTTTACTGAGAGACATAAAATATTTAGGTAAACGGAGAGCTATACCATATTTCTGAATGCAAAGCCTGAATAATGTAAAGATAACATTTCTTTCCAAATTAATATATGGGCTCATAATGGGGCAAAATGCTCTTAGAAAACACTTAGCCTCTCTCTATATTTTTACTGCTTATATCATTTTGATTCTACATATGATTCTACTATCAAATAGAATTGTTAAATATTTTTCTGCGATCACATCTTGAACAATATCTCTGAATAATTAAGTAACAATTTTTCAATATACCTTGGAATATCATGTGCCAGTTTAAAATGCATGTGTTGAGAGGGATGTGGGGAGAGAAACCCATGAAGTTCTCTCCTGCACAAAAATGAAAAAAAGATGCAGGATTTCTGTTAAGCGATAATTTGCCCAGATAACAATGCCTGTTATTGCTCTCCAATTTTACTTAAATCTTGCCAGAATGAAGCACTTCTGATTTTAAAGAGCCTATTGAAGAAAGCCTGAAGTTCCTCACCAAGGCAAGTGGGTGAAATGATTGGCGTGGGTATATCTCTATGGGCTCAGGAACATGGGTTGTGACCTCACTCTGCACTCCGACTCCTCCAGAGAGGGCAGCAGTGAAGCCGTGGCAGAGGGGAAGCAGGTCCGCACTATAAGAAGAGCTTATCTAAACACCCACTGTTTTCTGCAAGTCTCTGCATATAAGGAAGCCCTGTCTCAATAAGAGAGATGGCAAAAGGAACAGCGGTTATGATCTAATTTTTCCTGCTTGTCCACTGGATCCAGAATAGCCTGTTTAAAGAAGAAAAAAAAAAAGATTTTTGAGAGGGTGAAAAGAAGAGAGAGAGAGAAAAAAAAAAATCAATTCATTGGCTGATTCTTGTGTGTGCCCTGAGCAGGAAACAAACTCCCACCTTGGTGTATGGGGACAATGCTCTAACTAACTGAGCTGCCTGGCCGGGTCAGAACCGGTTTGGCTCAGTGGATAGAGTATCGGCCTTCGGACTCAAGGGTCCAAGTTTCGATTCCGGTCAAGGGCATGTAACTTGGTTGGGGGCACATCCCCAGTAGGGGGTGTGCAAGAGGCAGCTGATTGATGTTTCTCATCGATGTTTCTAACTCTCTATCCCTCTCTCTTCCTCTCTGTAAAAAATCAATAAAATATATTTTAAAAAAATAAATAAAAGCATGGGTTCCCATCTACTGGTTAGAATGGATGAAGAAAGACTACGGCTTCTGCCTAGCCAGTTTCAGTTTAGCTCTCTGAACATCTAGATTGAAAAGCCTTTGGGGCAGACACTCAGACAATTACAACCTAAGCCTCTTTGCTTGGGATGCACCAATGACACAAACTTCACCTTATTCTCTGCCTCAACATTCTTCTATTAATCTATGTCATCTCTCTTGTCACCACCTGGTTAATTATTATTTGAGTTGTTTGTTGAATTATTGGTTGTTGTTTTTTTCCTGTTTTCCTGCAATATATTCTCACCTTTTTGAGACAGGAATCGTATCTTGTTCACCATTATATTCTTAGGTTCTGGCAAGGTGGCTGAAAAACAGTAGGTAACTCAAGAGCATTAATTAAATAAAGGAATGGATAAGTGAATTAATAAATAATGAAGAGCTGAACTGTTTAACAGATGGTATGGAGAAATTTGGGAGGAAAAATAATGTTAATCACATGATCTCTCTAAACAACATACAATCTGGGTACTTGCTGCAAGTACATACAAAAAAGTGGTTAGATTGTCACAAGATTTTGAAAATATATTTGGTGTAGTCTGACTGAAATTACATGTTCTAAATGAAACTTATTTGGGAAGCCCTGAAGGCAATGGGAAACTGCATTCTTCAGGCTCAATGAAACAGGAGGAATGAAGGATCACTCACTGAACTCCACAGACTTGCCAAGCAGATTAGGGTTTCCTAAACAAGGATATGTTTCAAATTAAAAGTAACTAAGACAGAGGCTCTCACTGCCAGCGAAGCTTTATTATTGAGATGCTTTTTATTTGACAACTCTAAATACCAAGGAAGCTCCAGGGAAGAGTGAGCAGGCTTCCCACTTCTTGATGTCCATGCTTTTGAATAATCTACTCACTCCCTTTAGTGTGAATGGGCCCTGTGACTTGCTTCTAACCAATAGAATGTGGCAAAAGTGATGGATGTTACTCTTATGATTGTTTTATATAGCAAAAGTGATGGAGGTCAATTTCATGATTATATTATATGGCAATGGATGTCACTCCCACGATTATGTAACATTATATAAGACTGTTCTTGCCAGCTCTCACTCTCACTCTCTGGACTTGAAGAAGTAAGTAAATTCTTAACTGCCCATGGCAAGGGCCATGTGGGAGGGAATGACAGATGGCCTTTTCTGGCTGAGGACAGCCTCTAGTCCACAGCCAGCATGAAACTGAAGCCCTCTGTTTTACAGCAAGGGAATGAATTTTGCCCACAACCCAAGGGAGCTTTAAAGCAAATTGCCTCCCTGTTAAGCCTCCAGGTGAGAAAGCAGCCGGGCTGACACCTTGACTGCAGTCTGTGAGACACAGCAAAACCCATGAAGCATTGCCTGTTCTCTGACCAATAGGAACTGTTATAGAATAAATGTGTATTATTTTTAGCCACTAAAATTGTAATAATTGTTGCACAGCATAGAAAACTAAAACAGTTTAATGCATTTACTTATTTAAAGATGTTCATTGAGGGTCCTGAGTAAGATTCAATAAATAAACTATGCCTATATGTTGGAAAATGGCAATTATTTGACCATTCAAATAATTACAATTAAGTAGCCATTCAAAAGCATGCACTCAATAAAGACTTAATGACATTGAGAAATGTCCACTATATTTATAACTTAAAGTAAAGCTCTATAAAACAAGAAACAACTAGAAGAATATCCACCAAGATATTAACTACTATATCTGAACCTTGGGGTTATAGAATACATTTATTTTTTGTTGGATTTTTTTTTTCTAAATTTTCCACATTCAGAAACTATTTTTTAGAGACAGAAAACTTATTGTTCTTTATTTTAGTTTTGGTCATATATTAAGACCTTCTGCATCTGTGAGATTCATATCCCCAGCCCTTCTTTGAAGAGGTGGCAATAGACTGGTGTGTTGGATAAGCTCGAACATGACTATTGACTGGGCAGCTTATCTCTGCCACTTAGAAGCATTGTGACGTTGGTAACTTACTAGCTGCTAAGTTTCTAATTTTTCCCATTTGAAAAATCAGATACTATTATAATAGACTTACAAGGTCATTTAAAGGTTAAATAAATTAATAAAGGAATAAAGGGCTTCTAAGAGTGTTTGACAAATAATAATCAATCAATAACTGTTTTCATTACTTAAAACAAAACTTCAATAGTTAAGAAGTAAAGACAAGGATTTCAGGTTGCATCCAAATTATCTTTTTAGTATATAATATATATATATATTTAAATATATACTAGTGACCCAGTGCACGGATTCATGCACATTGAAAGAAAATTAATTAGAAGGTGGCCTGTGGGGTGAGACAGGGTGAGATGGGCCGGACACACGGACACACACTTGAGCCAACCTCCTGTGGTCCCTCCCTGGTCGGCCACACCTAGGGTGGTGCTGTGGCTCGAAGGACGTCTGTGGAGTGAGCGGGGTCCCTCTGGCAGGTGGGTTCCCTCAGCCTGGCCTGTGGGGATTGGGCTGAAACCAGCTCTCCGACATCCCCTGAGGGGTCCCAGAGTACGAGAGGGCACTCTGCAAAGTTGCTGTCGTACAGGGTGTGGAACACAAATGCAAGTGTGCAATAAACCATATTCGGGGCCGAGAGTGCCCCAGCAACAACATAACCCATGAATGATGGTGGAATCGCATGGCCCCTGAGAGGAATCAGGCTCCCTCATTTCTGGTTTAAGGGTGCGTCACCGAGAACTGCCGCTGCCAAGTTATTGCAGTTTGGCATCTCCTGCATTGAGCATCTTCCCCCTGGTGGTCAGTGTGCATCATAGTGACCTGTTGGATGGGCAAAAGGACATTAGCATATTAGCCTTTTATATATACACTAGAGGCCCGGTGAACGAAATTTGTGCACGGGGGTGTGTCCCTTAGCCCAGCCTGCACCCTCTCCAATCTGGGACATCCCTCTCACAATCCAGGACTGCTGGCTCCCAACTGCTCACCTGCCTGCCTTCCTGATTGCCCCTAACCACTTCAGCCTGCCAGCCTGATCACCCCCTAACCACTCCCCTGTCAGCCTGATTGATGCTTAACTGCTCCCCTGCCAGCCCATTGCCCCTAACTTCCCTCCCTTGCAGGCCTGGTCACCCCTAATTGCCCTCCACTATAGGCCTGGTCACCCCTAACTGCCCTCCCATGAAGGCCTGGGTCCCCCCCAAATGCCCTTTCCTGCAGGCTCAGTCGCCCCCAACTTCCCTCCTCTGCTGGCCTGGTCACCCCTAAATGCCCTCCCCTACAGGCTTGATTGCCCCCAACTGCCCTCCCTTGCAGGCCTGGTCCCTTACAACTGCCCTCCCCTGCTTGCCTGATTGCCCACAACTGCCCTTCCTTGCAGACCTGGTTCCTCCCCTGCTGGCCATCTTGTGGCAGCCATCTTGTGTTCACATGGGGGCAGGATCTTTGCCCACATGGGGGTAGCCTTCTTGCGTGTTGGAGTGATGGTCAATTTGCATATTACTATTTTATTAGATAGAATAGAGGCCTGGTGCACAGGCAGGGGCCAGCTGGTTTGCCCTGAAGGGTGTCCCGGATCAGGGTGGGGGTTCCCTTGGGGCATGGGGAGGCCTGGGTGAGGGGCCTGTGGTGGTTTCCAGGCCAGCCATGCCCCCCAGTGACCCAAATGGAGGCTCTGGTATCTGGGATTTATTTATCTTCTATAATTGAAACTTTGTAACCTTCAGCAGAAGCCTAGACTGGCCAGGAAGTTTGGCTTCCTCCATCGCCGGGGAAACTCAAGCCTCCTGTTCGCTCTGTGCCGCAGCCATTTTTGTTGGGATTTATTTATCCTATCTAATAATAGACAAATATGCAAATTGACCATACCTCCGACACACCCACAAGCCATGCCCACCATCCAATCAGAGCGAGTATGCAAATTAACCCAAACCAAGATGGCTACAGCCACAGAGAGCAAGGTTTCCTAGGTAACAGAGGAAGCCAAGCTTTCCGCCAGCCATTGCAGGCCTAAGCCTCCACTCAAGCTACAAAGTTTCAATTATAGAAGGTAAACAAATTCAAAAAAATGGCGGCAGAATGGAGCTTGAGAGAGCAGGCCAGGGTTGCCGCTGGCAACAGGGGAAGCAAAGCTTTCCACACACCCTGGCTGGGCCCACCCGCTTAAGGCAACAAAGTTTCAATTATAACCCCAACAGAAATGGCTACCAGCCTCGGAGGGAGCCCCAGGCTTGGCTCCACTCCAGGCTACAAAGTTTCAATTGTAGAAGGAAAATAAATTCCAGATACCAGGGCCTCTGCTTGCGTTGCCAGGGGGCGTGGCTGGACTGCAAACCACCACAGGCCCCTCGCTCAGGCCGCCCCATGCCCCAAGGGACACCCTTCAGGACAAACCAGCTGGCCCCCACCCCTGTACCAGGCCTCTATCCTATCTAATAAAAGAGTAATATGCAGATGGATCATCACTGCAACACACAATATAGCTGCCCCCATGTGGTCAAAGATCCTGCCCCCATGTGGACCCAAGATGGCCACCACAAGATGGCCAGCAGGAGAGGGCAGTTGGGAGCACCCGGCCTGCAAGGGAGGGCAGTTGAGAAGGACCAGGCTTGCAAGGGAGGGCAGTTGGAGGTGATCAACCCTGCAGGAGAGGGCAGTTAGGGGTAACCAGGCCGGCAGAGGAGGGAAGTTGGGGGCAAACAGGCTGGCAGTGGAGTGGTTAGGGGGTGATCAGGCTGGCAGGCAGAAGTGGTTAGGGGCAATCAGGAAGGCAGGCAGGCAAGCAGTTGGGAGCCAACAGTCCTGGATTGTGAGAGGGCCTAAACGGGCAGTCGGACATCCCTTGAGGTGTCCCATATTGGAGAGGGTACAGGCTGGGCTGAGGGACAACACCCTTCCATGCACGAATTTTGTGCACCGGGCCTCTAGTCTTCTATAATTGAAACTTTGTAGCCTTGAGTGGAGGCCAGGGCTGGCCAGGGTGTGCAGGAAGCTTGGCTTCCTCCATTGCTGGGAAAACCCAAGCTTCCTGCTCTCTCCATGGCTGCAGACATCTTGGTTTGGTTAATTTGCATACTCACTTCTGATTGGCTGGTGGGCATGGCTTGTGGGCGTAGCAGAGGTACGGTCAATTTGCGTATTACTCTTTTATTGAATAGGAGATATATATATATATATATATATATATATATATATATATGCAACAAGATGTGGGATATATATTAGAATACTAGAGATTGTCATTCATCTTTTGACATTTGACTTTTATTTTCTATTCTATTTTTGCTAATAAAATCTCTATATATAAAAGCCTAAGCGACTGTTATGACTGGATGACCAGATGACCAAATGAACTGCTGGTAGCTATGATACACACTGACTACCAGGGGGCAGACGCTGAACACAGGAGCTATCCCCTGGTGGTCAGTGCCCTCCCACAGCCAACCTTTTGCAGCTGGCCAACCTCTCATGGTCCCTACCCTTGGCTGGCTGGCCCCGATTGGCCCCATCAGGACTGGGCGAGATGGCCCCAATCTGCCCTGATCACTGGCCAGGCTGAGGGACCCCACCTGTGCACGTATTTGTGCACCCAGCCTCTAGTAGAATAATAAAAGTTTAGAGATGAGAGTACCTTAGACCAGTGGTCACCAACTGGTAGTCCACGGACCATTGGTGGACTGTGAGGTCCAAAAGATCGGCAACCGCTGGTTTAAGGAAACCTTTGGAGCAGCGGTCACCAACTGGTGGTCAGTAGACCACTGTCGGTCGGTGAGGTCTGAAAGTTTGGTGACCGCTGCCTTAAACATTGTCTAGTCCATTCTCTGGTTTTCTATTTCTACTTTGCAAGTATGACTGGTGAGATAACTGTGAGAATGTTAACACTGAAACTCTCAGAAAGGTCTGCTTTATATCTACACTAATAAAAGAGAAAGAAGCAAATTGACCATACCTCCATGACACCAACCAGCCAATCAGGAGTGAGTATGCAAATTAATTCAACAAAGATGGTGGGTTAATTTGCATACATAGGCGCCCAGTTACCTGGGTCCTGAAAAACATCCTCAGGACCCAGGCTGCTCCGAGCCTGTAGACCTGCACATAGGCCCTGAGCAGCCGGGGTCCCAGAACACCCCCGGCCACTCCTGGCCTATAGGCCTTAGCGCCGAGCGGCCAGGGTTGGGGCGTCAGAGGCTTGAGCAGGGCCTGAGCGGAGCAGGGGTGTCTGCCCAGGCTGCGACAGAGGCTTGATCAGAGCCGGGGGGCCCTGCCCAAGCCACAGCGGATGGTTGAGCAGGTCCGTAGACAGAGGGGGTGTGCCAACCTCGGCTTGCCAGCAGTCCTGCCTCTGCACGTGAGCTGCAGAGGAAACACCTTTCTGACCGCTCATTGATTAAGCTCCCTGTACACCACTAGTAATGTTCTTGGTAACCTGGGTAATAAGAATACAAAAAGGTGATCTAGGGATTTTCCATCACACTCCTGGAGGAAAAAACGAAGGTCTGCTGCTGGAGGGCTAAGAAATGTCATATCCTGTCCTAGCCGGTTTGGCTCAGTGGATAATGCCTCAGCCTGCCGACTGCAGGGTCCGGGTTTGATTCCGATCAAGGGCATGTACCTACGTTGCAGGCTCCTCCCTGGCTGGGGCCCAGGTCAGGGCTCATGCAGGAGGCAACCAATCAAAGTGTCCCTCTTACATTGATGTTTCTTTCTGTCTTTCCCTCTCTCTTCCACACTCTCTAAAAATCAATGGAAACATATCCTCAGGTGAGGATAAAAAAAAAGAGAGAAAGAAATGTCATATCCTATGAAAGACACATCTTGAAAATGCCTAAAGAAAGTTGTCATTTTTTCATGGTGAAGGGACTGGAGTCCATGTTGATGAAAACACCTTGGCGGCTGCAGTGGCTGGCAGTGGCAGCAGCAGTGGGGTAATGGGGCTGGCGCCTTCCCCTGATCAGCCTGGTCGCCTCCCAAGGAGTGGGCCTAAGTTGTTATTAGGACATCCCCTGAAGGCTCCCAGTCTGTGAGAGGGGGCAGGCTGGGCTGAGGGCCCCTAGTTTTATTCATAAGATCATAAGATCCAAGAATTAATCATCTCATTCTTTCTCTCTCTATTTCTCTCTGTCTCTGTCTCTCTTCCTCCTCTCTTGCTCTCTCTTCGCTCCACCTCCCTCTCTCTTCTCCTTTCCATACATACACACAGTGAATATTTATGCTGTGTTTGTTTCCCATTTTTTACTTACAAGCTCACTTATCAAAAGTGTCAAAGCATTTCCTTTCTTGGCTTCTTCCTGAAGGAAATGTTTATTATGAATTTTTAAAATCCACATCCAAAATAGGATTTCCATAAAAGAAGTGCTGACAGAAACTTATTTATTCTCCTGAGAATACAACACTGTGCATAATAAACATTTAGTAAATTGTTGAACAGCATATGATGAAATGTTAACATAAATAAACGAGAGTATTTAAATGAATTTTCATTCCTTTTGTTTTCCCCTTGCTGAGCTACAGAGCCATTTCAATAAATAAAAGAAAACAGTGTGAGAAGTGAGAGCTAAATTCACAAAAGCGCCTAAGTCCATCTCCAATTCCAGTCCATTCTCCTTCTTCAGGCCTTTTTGTTTGTAAGAACTTGTGTTTTTTCTTTTCAGTGAACAGCAATTCAACCCCCACTGTAAAAACAATAACAACAATTGCAACAACAAAAGCAAAGCAAAGACTAAGGCAGGTTTTATAGGCACTTAGCAGATCTGTAGACAGCTTTAAATACTTAAGGCGTCTCCTCATTCACAGTAATAATCCTCTATCAGACATGAAGGAGCCTTTCTTATGAGCAGAGTCACTAAAATAGCTCCCATGATGGTTCACTGGAAAAAGAGACCAAGGCGCACCACTTGGCATATTGACACACTCGCTGTAAAATGTAATTTAAAGTATTAGTTTAAATAAGGCTTGGGTAGCCTTTACAATTAATTAAATGCTCAAAATATTTAAAAATTGTCCTTCAGAGTTGCATTTGCTGAATTTTCAGAATAATAAGCAGCTGCCTTGCCAAGACACACTTATCTGATTTATAGTTCTAATAACTGGAACTTGGGAACCAGCATTTAACTTTTTAAATGTCTATTTTTTTTCCTTTTTGAAGTCTTTGTAGATCAGAGTAAAGTTCCTATGCCATCAACTTATTAGCAAACCTTTTATAAGTCTACTAGAGGCCTGATGGACGAAATTCATGCAAGATTAGGCCCTGGCAGCCCTGGCTGCCTTACAACCCTGTCCCCCAACCACTGGTCATTCTGGAAGATCGTCCAGAAGGTCGTTCCGGAAGGTCCCTCTGGAAGGTCGTTCCACCATCCAGTTTAATTAGCATATTAGCTCTTTATTATATAGGATGTAAATTTAGTGGCATATTTATATTCACATATTTAAACATTTTAGTTCTTAAATTTTGCATTTTGCTTCAGAGTCCAGTGAGTGGCATGCAGTTGAAAAATTCAGTTGTGAGGGGTTTTGAAGCTCATTTTCTTAAAACTCTGGGATGACCTTCCTACTTGAAGATCTTCAACTCAGGACTTAACAGAGTTTGTTTCCTTCATTTGTTGCTGGTGAGGATTTTACACTTTTTACATTTTGAGATTTGGCACTTTTTTGTAAGTAGGAGCTATGGTTTCTGGAAATATCACTAGTAGCAACATTTAAAAAAGTTGTGGAAGTTTGATAAATTGTAGGTTCTAGATGTGATTAAAGGGATAGTGTTTCATGTCTTCCAGAAAAATCCCTAATATAAGAAATGGCTTTTCTTAACAGTGTCAATAAGATGCCCACACACCTGCTTCACCCGTCTGCCGAATGAACTGACACCCTTCTTCTTGTCCTTCAGGTCTGCTTGCGAACTCTGAGGCCAATAGCATTTTCTCTGAAGGGAAATATGGCTTTCTTTCTCAAATGTCGATGAAGGTTTTTTTTCTCTTAAGATGTATGTGCAGGATTTGGCCTGTTGTTTATCTTTCCTTTCCATTGTTCTGAACTGGTATAGATGCGATCACACGGATGGGTAGACAGTGTATTACAAAGAGGGTAACATGAGAATGAGAAGAGTGTGCAGCCTTTCCCACATGCTAAATATAGAAAATTTAATGAGATACATTAACTGTTTGAATTTTTATTCTTATATATAAGTTATAAATATATATTGAAGAGTAAAATAAATACTACATGTACTAGTAAAGGGCCTGGTACATAAAAAGTAAGCATATATTACCATTCTGTCTCCCTTTCGTTTAATTTTTTCTACAGAATGTGAGAATTATCTTTATTGTATATACTAAAAGTATGTTTTATTTATAGTATTTCAGTTTTTATTATTGACACTATTATAGAACTCCCTCATTTGCCCTCTCCCTTTGCCCACTTCCACCCAGCCCCATCTCCTGGCCTTCACCACACTATTGTCTGTGTCCATGGGCTATGAATATATGTTCTTTGGCTAATCTCTTCACTTTCTTTTATCCATTGTCCCCTAAATCACTTTTTTCAGACTTATTTGAATAAATATATGTGCTTTAATGTTGCTTATGAACAGTAAAATAATCTCTATTCTTTTTTAAACATATCTTTTCTGGCTTTTTTTTTTTTTTTTGACACCAGGTACCTGCTTAGTAAACTATAAGACGGTACTAACAAGTTTGGAGAGGTTTCCTGGTGACACAACGATTAGTATTTCTAGACTAGAAATGTTACATCATGATTAATGATGTGTTCTTTGATCCTCAAGATACATAGAATTTCAATAATAACTTGTTCTTCCTCTCTCACACAAATGAAAGAAATAATAGGGGGAAATATAGGAAAAATTAGAATTTTCAAAAGAGGCCTTAGAAGAAGACATTTGCTTCATCATAGGGAAGAAGGAAGAGAAGAGCACCCATCTTTGGATTAGACAGCTCAGTTGCTTAAGAGTAATTCATAACCCCCATTCCAAAGTGTAGGCTGTCAGTGAGCAGAAGATGTATAAAGTATGGTAAGTGGAAATAAGGCTGCTGATCCATATCTACAATTTAATAGGCTAATATCATTCTTATATTATTCTTTAAAATGTTAAAAATATGTGTAAAATGCATCTTAAGTGTCATTCCACTATAATGTAGTATTGCAAATTCAGGTTGACATGTATCTAGGGATTTATTTACTGATGTTTTGACATATGCGATTTTGGTTGTTGCTGAATGAAAACTTAAATTTGTTACTCTGTTATTCAAATAGATTTGGTGTAGCTTCTTTTTATAGTGATGTTGATTGTTTCAGAAACACTTTGTTGTTGATGTATTTTTTACACATTCTTACCTTGCTTAGGGACTTCAAAAGCAAAGTCTGAAGTTAGATTTCCTACTCAAGAGAGGCTGTTAAGAGACTGGTTAAAGTCAGCAGAGAATTTTTGCAGACTATGGTGCCTAATTAGGAAGAGTCTGGGGGAAGTGTTTTGGGGTGCAGGAAAATGCTGGCCACAGTAGAATATAAGCTCTAAGTTTAGGGACATTTTATTTCTCTCTAGTACTCCAGAGATGAGGACATTGCTAGTTAGGTACATGGTGATGATCAAGAAGTATTTGTTAAACAAATTTAATATTAATGTGAGATATAATCTATGTCATATTTAAAAATATACTCCTTTGAAAGTAATGGGAAGGAATTTGGATTCATGTTCTACTACTATTTCACTTTAAATTGGAGCTCAGGAATTTAAGATGATTTTCTCAAGGTCACACAACAAAGCTTACTTAGCCTGGTACCCAAAGGTAGCTGGGGTTGGTGGAGAACACATCAGAAATCTTTTTTCAGAGGGTCAAAAGAGGCTCTTTGGGGAAAATATACCTAAGGAAGAGGATCCCAAACATGATACACATGCCTTAGGGGCACAGAATTGCTGATTCCAGGGTGTTGGTTCTAATTTGAATCTGTCCCCAGTCCAGCCCCATAGATTCATAGGAGAAATAAAGACTAATGATAATAATAAATAATAATAATAATAATAATAATAATAATAATAATAAATTTTTAAAAGAGATGTTTCACTAGGTCTATATAAACCTTTGGGATATAGGAGAAAGATTTGGGGTTACCATTAATAGTTCACAGTATAAGACAGTATTACACATAATTATTTCATTCTTATAGTTTCTAGGTAAACTGAATTACTTAAATTTCTAAATACTACAGAATATAAATATATAAAAATCCAGTATAATTCATGATTAATTTTCAATAGTAAAAATAGGCAGATTAAGAGTCAAATAAATGAAATATATGGTCAAATATATTCAGAGATTTTGTGATAATAAAACACAATGCTCCAGCAGAAGATCTAATGGATTTATTTTCCATTTTAGAGAAGTATGGATTAGAAGTAGATTGTTATAAAGGAAAATTGTAGAGTAAGAACATTAGAAATATGTACAGTACATAAGTACTTTGTGGCAAATGAATCTCAGTAGATATACTTAATTTACACGTGTCAGCATCATATCTTTTATTTTGCAAAGCCATCAATTTGGTTTCACAATACAATTAATTTAACTTGATTAAATTGTATGATTACTTAACATTGAAAAAAATAGAATTATAGGAGTCAGAATTGCATAACAATATTTTGCTGATATTTATTGACAAGCAAGGATTGAATAAAACTTGTGTCTTTTCTAAATTTCATAAATCCATAGATTTAAAAAATGATTTAAAAAAACAAGTAAATTTTTGATGATATTGGATAAGTTTAAAAAATGTCAAATTAAAATAGAATAAAAGCCCTATATAATACGAAGTAAAGTTTAGCTATTATCACCTCTAAATTATACCACTTTATAAGTGCCATCATTGATACTTTCTTTTATATTATAGAAGTAAAAGTGTCACAAATTGTATGTGGAGACTTTGGAAATATCATTTTATTCTTTTTTCTAGGTCCTCATGAAAAAACGGGCTAAAGAGATTATTTACAGATAGTGCTGAACATTGTTCCCCTCATGGGTTAAGTGAAGCAAGTAAGAGGGAAGAGGAAAAAGTCCAGTGAAATACTTATGAATCCTGCCAATACATTAAATTATTTAACTGGGGAGGTGTGTATTAGTGCAGCCACTTGGGGGCTCCCATGAACAGAAGTTTTATTTTGATAAGAGTACTACATTAATGAAGCTTCGCTACAAGTATATAGAACATGCAGCTTCAAAACTTGGGTTGTAGAAATATAGGACATGCTCATTAAAAATAAAGACGATATCACCTCTGTGGGTCACATTGTTATGGAGTCAAAGGTACTACTATGAGCTGTGTAACTCTGACTCTCTTCCATATATCTTTATTTCTAAAGTGGGTGTGGTTATATTACTACTGAACATGAGCTTTGTAAGCAGGGATGCCAGGACTTTATTATGATAAAGTCTCATTAATGTATCATCTTTAACATCACCACCACAGCTCCGCTAACTTTAATGACTAAATCCTCCTCTTATAAATTTAAATCAATCCTTTATCTTTATTAACCTTTGTCCTAAAGCTTCAGGACATTTAGGCATTTAAACATTCTATTTTAAATGCCAAGGTATGCTCAGCATTAGGTAAGAAGTGTATATACATGATTCTAATTAAGTACACATTAAAATATTCAAATATTAAATTATATCATTCTAAAGTTACTAATGAAAGTCCTTGCTGTTTGTACACAAATCTGGCATCGTATCAATGAGTAAAATCTTATATTGTCAATCAAAAGTCTGCCCCTAGAAAGGTTTGACAAAAGATGCTTCTAAGGGAAGATCCTTGACTGGCAGCAGAAAAATTGCCCAGAACCAACACAGAAACCCCACTGTTACTTGAAACTTAACTGCTAGAAACTGATTGGGTTGTCACTGATATTTCCCCTCAGGGACAGAACCTCATAACTAAATTTATATTTTAAAGAGCTAGTATTAGAAAGCCAGGGAACACTGGATTCAGTCTCTTAATTATGTCTCAGTACTAGTAAAGCCATGTTATGCTCTGGGGGGTGGCAATATCAATTTTAGTCTAGAGAAAAAGGTAGCTAGCAAAATTTTAGTCTAGAGAAAATGGTAGCTAGCAAAAGCAGTTGAACTACAAATATAAAAGTAAGGAATCTATTTTTAAATATGCAAATGACAGCAATTATTAAAGGGACATTTTATACCAGCAAAATATATCATATTATGAAATTCTTAGAGCTAACTGAAAAATTGCAGTTTGTAAGTGAGAAATAAAATAAACTATAGCATTTAAATAAACTTTCTAGATTACTAGTAAATAAATTGTCAGCAAACAAGACGTTAAGACATTGACAAGAGAGTTGTCAAGAATTAAGTTGGAACTGTTGATTCAGTTTGTATGGAATCAAAAGAATAATTAGAGGGGACCTCTTTAAGTTGTTTTGACTTGTGTTTTTCTGAGTACATTAACTCAATATTCTTTCCTTGCCTCAGTGAAGTTTTATAGTCTGAAGCAAGGGTCCATATTTAAGGCAGGGGGTAGAAAGAGTCACAGTAGGTTGGAATCACTCACAACCCACTTCCACAGCTAAGCCTGGGGTGAAACATAGCTATCCTGTGAGATACCACAGAGGAAATTCAGAAGCAGAAGGATTCTCTTTAGAAAGAAGAAAATGCCAGGATATTTCCACATTGTTTTTCGGCCATTAGTTGGGAATGTGTTTATAAAACATCGTGAGAAACATGCTTGAACAATTTTGGAAATTAAATAAAATAGTTACACCACCCTGAAATAACTTACTAGGTAATTTTATAATGCTAGGGCACAAAATACAAACATTAATGGTAAAGATTATGGATTCAATTTAAATCAAGAGTCTGTTTTTATCTCAGATACTTTTTTCCCCTTAATTCTCACCCAAGAATATTTATTAATTGATTTTACAGAGACAAATCAAGAGAGAGAGAGAGAGAGAGAGAGAGAGAGAGATCTGAGAGAGACATCAATTGGTTGCCTCCCATATGTACCCAACCAGGGATTGAACCTTCTATCTAGGTATGTGCTCTGACCAGGAATTGAACCCACAACCATTTTGGTGTATGACACTCCAACCAACTGAGCCACCTGGCCAGGGCAGTATTTGATTTTGAAGACAGAAGAACATAGCATACAGTTGGGTTTAGCTAAGGCAGTGGTTTGTAACAATGGGCTGTACATTAGCGACATCTCAGCAATTTTTGAAAATCCTGATGCCAGACCACATCTCCGACCAATTAAATAAGTATCTCCAGAGGTGAAACTCAGGCATCATAGCTTTATAGCTTCCTAAGTTACTTCAATGGGAAACCAAAATTGAGAACCAGTAACAATAAGAAAGTAAGTAAGTAAATAAATAGAGAAAGAAAGAAAGGAAGGGAGAAGGAAGGAAGGAAGGAAGGAAGGAAGGAAGGAAGGAAGGAAGGAAGGAAGGAAGGAAGGAAGGAAGGAAGGAAGGAAGGAAGGAAGGAAGGAGAGGAGTGTAAAGATAAGAGGCATGTGACACTCCATGGTAACAGGTAAACCGTACCTGAAGCTCTGGCTTCGCTGCATTGAAGCTCCAGGGAAATCCCCCGAGTGTATTCTGCCGACAGGAAACAGTCAACCAGTGAGCTTACTTTGAGTCCCGGGCAATAAAACACAATAGAAATCAAGTGAAACTTTTTGTGAAAGACAAAGCAACCAAACAAAATTATTTCAAGATGATTTTTTTAATATTCTTCCAAAGTGCTCCACAGAAATTTATAGCTTTAACTCATGAGTCACTTTGCTACCACATCACCATCAGGGCTGAAGATGTGGAAGAAATGGGGAAATGTTAGTCAAAGAGCATACATTTTCAATTATGTAGGATGGATAAGTTCTAGAGAACAAATTTACAACAGTGTAGTTAAAAAGGCATACATTGGAGATACTGCAGTTTGGTTCCTAAACACTGCAATAAAGAAAATATCTCAATGAAGCGAATCACACAATTTTTTGGCTCTCCAGTGCATATAAAGTTATGTTTATATTATTGTGTAGCATTATGTACAAAAATTATATATGTATTCCTTAATTAAAAATACTTTACTGCTAAAGAATACTAACCGTTATCTGAGCCTTTGGTGAGTTGTAACCTTTTGCTGGTGGAGAGTCTTGCCTTGATATTGATGGATGCTGACTGATAAGGGTGGTGGTCACTGTAGATTGGGGTGGCTGTGACAATTTCTTAAAATAAGACAGCAAGGAAGTTTGCCACATTTATTGGTTTTACCATTTTTGAACAATTTCTATGTATCATACAATGTTGCTTGATATAACTTTACCAAAAGTAAGACTTCTTTCAAAATTGGACTCAATCCCCTCAAACCCTGTCATTTCTTTATCAACTAAGTTCATGTAAGAGTATAGATGCTTCATTGTCATTTCAACAGTCTTCACAACATCTTCACCAGGAGTAGATTTCATCTCAAGAAACCACTTTCTTTGCTCATCTGTAGGTAACAGCATCCATTATAATTTTGTCATGAGATTGCAGCAATCAATTCACATCTTCAGGCTTCACATGTAATTCTAGTTATCTTGCTATTCTCACCACATCTGCAGCTACTTCCTCCACTGAAGTCTTGAACCTGTTAAGGTCTTCTATAAAGGTTAGAATCAACTTCTGCCAAACTCCTGCTAATATTAATATTTTGACCTCTTTTTATGAATCCTGAATGTTTTTAATAGCACCTAGAATGATGAATGCTTTCCAGAAGGTTTTCAATGTACTTGACCAGACCCATCAGGGCAATCACTATCTATGATAGCTATAGCCTTATGAAATGTATTTCTTAAGATTTGAAAGTTATAATTCTTGATCCATGAGCTGGAGAATGCTGTGTTAGCAGGCATAAAAACAACATTAAACTGATCGTACATCTCTATTAGAGATCCTGGGTAATAAGGTACATTGTCAATGAGCAATATTTTGAAAAGAATCATTTTTCTGAGCAGTTGGTCTCAATGGTGGGTAGGCTTAAATAACTCAGTAAATCATATTGTAAACAGATGTGTTGTCATCCAGGCTTTTTTGTTGTTGTTGTTCCATTTGTAGAGCACAGGCATAGTAGATGCAGCATAATTCTTAAGGGCCCTAGGATTTTCAGAATGGCAAATGAGCATTGGTTTCAACTTAAAGTCGCTAGCTGCATTAGCTTCTAACAAGACAGTCAACCTGTCCCTTTGACGATTTGAAGCCAGGTGTTGACTTCTGTCTTTAGCTATGAAAGTCTTAGATAGTTTCTTCTTTCAATACAAGGCTATTTCGTGTACATTGAAAAATCTCTTGTTTAGTAAACCTAACTTCATTAATGATCTTAGCTAGACCTTCTGGATAATTTGATGCAGTTTCTACATCAATACATGCTGTGTCACCTTACATTTTTATGTTATGAATATGGCATACAGTCTTTCCTTAAACCTCAATAACCCACATCTATTATCTTCAGACTCTTCTTCTGCAGCTTCCTCACCTCTCTCAGACTTCATAGAATTGAATAGAATTAAGACTTTGTTCAGGATTAGATTTTGGCTTCAGGGAATGTTTTGGCTGGTTTGATTTTCTATCCAGACCACTAAAAGGTTCTCTATATCAGCAATAAGGCTATTTCACTTTCTTATCATTTGTGTGTTCACTGGAGCAGGATTTTTAATTTCCTTTAAGGACTTTTCATTTACAATTTAGCTACTAGTAATGGTTTGGTGCAAGAGGCCTCACTTTTGACCTATCTAGTGTTTCAACATGCCTTCCTCACTAAACTTAATAATTTCTAGCTTTCGATTTAAATTAAGAAATGTGTGAATCTTCCTTTCACTTGAACACATAGAGAGCATTGTAGGGATATAAATGAACTAATTTTAATATTGCTGTTTCTCAGGAAATAGGAATGCACAAGAAGATGGAGAAAGAAGGGAATGGTTAGTTGGTGGAACATTCAGAACACACGCAACATCTGTTAAGTTCCTTGTCTTACATGAGCATGGTTCATGGTGACCCAAAATGATTACAATACTAATGTCAAAGATCACTGATAGAAATCACCATAATGAATACCAAATAATGAAAGAATTTAAAATATTGTGAGAATTACCAGAATGTGATACAGAGACATGAAGTGAGCAAATGGTGTTGGGACAAAGGCATAAATAG
This sequence comes from Ia io, assembly GCA_025583905.1. Classification (NCBI taxonomy): domain Eukaryota; kingdom Metazoa; phylum Chordata; class Mammalia; order Chiroptera; family Vespertilionidae; genus Ia; species Ia io. The sequence goes on along the minus strand of JAJQQW010000003.1, from coordinate 31,832,564 downwards.
AAGTGGCCAATGCACAGTTGCCACAAACCTTATATTTGTAAACTAGAGGCCCAGTGCACAGATTCATGCACCGGTGGGGTCCCTCAGCCTGGCTCCCACTCATCCTGGCCCTGCTGTGCCTGCTGCCGCTGCAGTTGCCATGGAGGCGGGAGAGGCTTGTGCCGGTGTAGCTGGGCTTGCCAGCCATGAGCCTGGCATCTGGTACCCATCAGTCAGCTGAGCAGCACTCCCGCAGTGGGAGAACATTGACCACCAGGGGGCAGCTTCTGCATTGAGCATCTTCCCCCTGGTGGTCAGTGCGCATCATGGCAACGTCATTTGGTCGCTTAGGCTTTTATATCTATAGATAACACAGTATCTTGAAGCACAATAAGGTGAAGTGCAATATGAGATATGCCTGCACTTAACAATACTGTATGGTATACTATAAATTTGCTAAGAGAGTGGATCTCTCTTGTAGGATTATGTTTAATCCTAGGCATTGCTTGAAAATACTGCATTTTGACAAATTTTGATCTGAGAACATCCACAAAAATGTAGAACACATCTCTTCTCATATAGATTGCTTTGACCCCATTAGATTCATCAGATTATTTCTACTCAGAATTAGATATTGGTATTATAGTACAAATACCTACTATGTATGACACAAATACTACTATGATTTTTTAATTTGTTTAAATGTCCGTTGAATAATTTCATCATTAAATGAATTTGTCATTGAACAATATTATCAGTTTGGTCACCATTTTAAAGAAACAAAATCCCATTAAGTTGTGAATATTCTTTTAATTGGGTCTAATTCAATTACAATTTGCTTTAAAACTTATTGCTGAAAATGTCAAAAAAATTGTTTTTCCAGTATTCTGCTGAGTAAGTATAATGTGGTAAACAAATAATCCAATATCTTTCTGACAATCTGATGCCCCTACAGTGCCTAAATATTATAATTCAGGATATCAACTTCAATTGTACAACATTATAAAGCTAGACAATTGAGTGACCACAAACCATGTCTAAAGTTTATTTATTACTTAATATACAAGACCATGATAATTTTTTTATCATGCAAGACTATTCCACTCCTAGTTATATATCTAAGTGAGATGAACACATATCTACACAAAACCTTGTACACAAATATTTATAGCAGCTTTCTAGTAGTCAAAAAGTGGAAACAACTCAAATGTCCATCACCTGATGAATGGGTAAAGTTTCAAGGTATAGCCATACCATGGAATATGATTTGGCAACAAAAAAGGAGTAAAATACTGATATAAGCTACAACATGCATGAGCTCTGAAAGCATGCTAATGAAAAAAAAATCCAGCCATACAATATTAGTTATCATGTTATTCTATTTATATGAAATATTCAGATTATCAAACTTCATAGAGATTTTAAATAGGCTATTGTTTGCCTAGGGTTGGGGGGTTTGGGAATTGGGAGAAAATGGAAAGTGATTGATAATGGGTATGAAGTTTTTTTTGGAGTTCTTGAAAAGGTTCTAATATTAGGTAGTAGTGATGGTTGCATGACGAAATATACAAAAAAAACCCCCACAATTTTAAAAAGTGACTTATTATATGTGAATCCAATCTCAATAAAGCTGTTACTATAAAAAAAAAGATGCAGGCAATTATTAAGGATTCTTATTAATTTAAGTTTAATCCTATGTAAATATACTTTCTTCTTTTTATCTTTTTGCTTGTTATAGCTAGAATGAATTATAGTTCTCCCCAAATGATGAATTTTGAAAACTTTCTTTGATGTACTACTCATAAATTTGTTTCTGATTCATCTATTCCTTAGAACTTCAGCTTTTCTCTATCAATAATAGGTCTGTCTTGTGAATCACTTTTCTGAAATTTCTGTTTCTGTCTTCCTTTTAAAAAGAGTCTTCTGGAGTTGTAAGTGGTTTAGTAATAACATTTTTGAAATTTTATTGCATACTTCTGTGTTTGTTATTGCAAGTACTATATATCCCAAGTTTCTTTATAAATAAGTATTTCCTTCATCATTCACATTTGAAATATATTTTGAGGAATCTGTGTCTTTATTACAGAATAGGCATAAAGTCCCGAAAGAACCTAGACCAATGGAAATAACCAAGTTAAAGATGTTGTATTCCTAATTTATGATTAAATGCAAATGCCTCATTAAAAAGCAAATCATTTAAAGTTGTTCAGTGGAATAAAATTCAAAACATTCAATCTGGTTAAATTTAACACACCGAAAAATCTTATTTAGCAATATTTAATGAGCTTAGAGAACTCTTAGATAATCTGCTTCTACCACTATCTTAGTGACTTCCTTTACACATGCCATTCTCATTGAAAGAAAATCCTTGCTTATTTTAACCAATCTATTTACATGATTTTCTAAAAATTTATGATTCAAATTTTACTTTATCCAGGATATCTTTACAGATTAACCTGTCTGCATGATGTCATAGTATTAAATCATATAAATACTGAAGCACACATTAATGTGTTATGCATTTGACCTCATAATATCCTCTTTATAGTGGTTCTTATTTCACATGTATATACTTTGTCTTTGAATGACATGTCTCTAAGTTTTGTTATATATTTTATCGAGTATATAGTCATAGATATAAAATGGCCATTATATATATACTGGATTATTTAAAGGGCATATATATATAAATATGTGAAAATAATACATGTTTAACAGAGTATATTCCCTCTCCTACCTTTCTGGTGACTTTCTCAGTATTTTCTGTCTCAGTATTTCTTTTGTAACCATGCCCTTAAGGAAATAGTGAGGAGGTACAAAAGAAGATAGGGCACCAAATATTGTATGGCTGCTCAAATAGAGGGTTTCCAGATAATCATACTTTACTTTGTCAGAGAAAACAACCACCAAAACATGAATTTTAGCTTTGGCAATATTAAAGGCATCATTAGTAAGTGCAATTTTACTATAGAGGAAATGAGAGTAACCACAATAGAGTCACAAAGGAGAAAATAACCAGTAGGAAATTTGTACTGCTGGGCTTCAGAGACAAATGCTGAGGGGGAAAAATGTGCTTCTCATGCAGTACTCCAAACTTACAGATTATTTTATTCCTTTGAAAATCGGAGTGAACTAAGTGGAGAGAACGGGATCTCGGAGGATGGGTTCTGCCATCGCCTGCTACAGTAACTCCCTGCTCTCATTCATTTAATAATTCTCTCCCTTGTGGAGAACTTACTGTGCCCTGCACCTTCCTAGGTATCAGGGTTACTACAATATTTTTCTTCCTTTCTGTCTCTTTAAATTTTAATGAAATGAATAAGTATTAGTTTTAGAAAGAGAAGTAAACTGTCCATTGAAAAAGAAACAGGGTTTATAGGAGGATGAAGCTAAGATCCTGGATCACCACTGAAATATTATTTAACTTGATGAGATCATATGTTTTAGGCTATACTGGCTTATTTTTTCAGGAAATTTTTTATATGATCCTCATCACATTTCACAATCAATGTCTTCAAATCATGTTTGCACCTTGTAATTAAAGGGCTCTTTCATCTGAGTTATTTATCCCAAGACCTCACATTAACACATTCTTCTCTATACGGGTTTTGATTCCTACATTTCAACACGATGCTTTTTTCTCTACTGTGCCCTGGTCACTGTGTCACCAGCCATCCTGGGGAAAGCTTTTCTTTAAAATTTGTTTTAAAAGCAGACCATTAAGGGTAGTGCCATTTTACCTTCTTCTTCTTTTTTTCTTTTTCTTTGCAAATTGATCTGTTGTAATTTAAAAGTTAAAAAAATACCTTTTAAGCAAAAGTTACATACTTAACAGGTATTTCTTTTTCACTCTTATGGAAACTGAGATTTGTCATGAGTGCTTTTCCTATGTCAAACTCACAATGTGTTTACTTTGCCTGACTGACGGCTTCCTGAATGTTTCCTTTATTCTTCCCGGATGTTTATAGTTGCTCCTTCCAAGCAAACTTGTCCAATGAAACCTTTTCAAATTCCTCTTTTATGCTCCTTTCTGCTCTTGTTCTGTTCTCCTGCTTACAGGGGAACCACAGTTACAAATGAGAGACCACAAATAGGGACGTGTTTCCATTATCAAACATCTACTCAAAGAACATTTCAGTGGTGACCCAGGGATTGTTTCCATACTGTGTCTTTTAAAGGACATTGACCCAATGGTTCCAGTGTGCTAAAGGTATTTTTTTCTCTCTCTGTATTTCATCTATTGTCCCTATTTGATGATTTGTTACCTTCTGTCTTAAGGAACTGCTGCAATTTAAATTAAAAAGACATTCTAATGACTTCTCTTAGGGGGAAAAATAATTAGCCAGTAATTTAAAAATATTGGAGTTATATTTTGATCTGTTAAGCAAAAGAAAATTGAATTTATTTAAGGAAAAGGAATAGGGGAGGAGTTATCCAAAGGGAAGGGCTGCACAGCACCCAGATAAGGGGATATTGGGTCAATGATGGCAGCACCAAGGGGCTAGAGTTTCATTCTTATATGGAGTTGCTGGCTGGTAGCTCTTGTCCTCAGTGGGTCTGGGGGCTGAGTTAGGGGTCTTGGAAAGTGGATGGAGTACAGGTGTGTGATCAGGTGCCTTCAGGACAGTTTCAATTCCTTGTATGGTCTGACTCCTGGTGTCCAGTGAGTTCTTCCTAGTCTTTTGTTCTCCTGTGGTGGGAAGCTTACAAATGGTCAATAAGATTTATATATAATCCTACCAATTATATATATACTAGAGGCCCTGTGCATGAAATTCATGCATTGGTGTGGTCCCTAGGCCTGGCCTGCAATTGAAGTGTGAGCATCTGGTGTGGAAGGGCAGGACCCAGCTGACCTCTGGGCCCTGGGCAGCACATGGGCCCCTGGGCCCCTGCGTGCCCCCCTCCACTTGAGTCATGGTGCTCGAGACCCCACGCAGAGATATGGTGAGCATGCTGGGCGCAGTGGGCCGGGGCACAGTGTGGGCCTCTGGGCTGGCCAGCAGCGCTGTGGGAACGCCAGCTGGGCAGCGCACTCTCTCCTGGCTGGCCTCACAGACTGGCTCCTGTGTCAAACCCACGGGGAGCCAGACTAGCCCCTGCAGTCCCAGAGGCTGTGACCCGGCTCACCTGGAAGAAGCCACCAGAGTGTGGGGTAGGTTCCTGGCAGGCGCCGGGCACCTGATCCTGGGGGATTCCCTGGAGCATGAGCCCTGATGTGCCGGGGGAGGGTAACAGGGGGAGTGAGAGAGAGAGCTCAGCAGACACCCAGCATTTTCACCACACCTCAGTCCAGGTTGCCCGTGCCTCCAGGTAGCCGGTGAGAGGTCACAGTGCATCTCCGATCCTCTGCCTTGTTCGGCACCTCCCCCTGGTGGTCAGAGCATGCCATAGCAAGTGGTCAAACTCCTGCTTGAACTCCTCACATGACTGCCCCAGGGGACAATTTGCATATCAGGCTTATTATATAGGATCATTTTAATGAAAAAAATAACAGGATGCTTTAAAATATGTTTTCCTTAAGAACGTTCCAGCACAGAAGTTTTCACATGAGTTTTAAAGGCGGAAATGACAGTGCTCTATGAATAAAAATCAAAAATAAATTTTAGAATCAGGAGGCCTACTTGCTTCAAGCCCTTGTTCCACAGGACTTAGGATTATACATTGGGCAAACTAATAGCCTGCTGATTTCAACCTTAGTGAGTGACAGGAGACCCATGGTGACAAAAGATCTAAAAATATATCAGGCTTTGGCCATTAAAAGCCTTATCAGCAAGTAACAAAAATCAACAGAGCTTTAGGATTGCCAGTGCAGGGATTTTAAAAGGCTCCTATAAAGGGAATATTACTAACCATCCTGATAATCTGTTGACATACAACGCAGGCTGCCTCTGTCACCACTTTCTGGCTGAGAGCTTTAGGTGATGAAAGGCGAAGTGGTTGGGGATGGGGCATCAGCTCTAATACTGACAGTCTGGGTCATGTTGAGGCATGTGGTGAATGGATATGGGCTCCACACCTATCTTAAAGTTTAGCCATCACAGCAGGTGATTACATTTTCATGCTTCTGAAAGAGGGCTATATATTCATATTCTCTATAGCATCTTTAGCTAATCATTGATTTTAAAACTGTGAAAACTAATTAGAACCAAAGCATTTTCCTTAGTACAGTGAGTAAATTCATTCTTTTTGTTATTCCACAAATGCCTTTTGGCACACAAAACTTTAAAGAAGCAAGAGTGCATTAAAATATTAAGTTACTCTCTGTGGATTCTGTTTCCACTGAAGGGATATAAAAATGGTGTGCCAAGGACGTACTTGGGTAGCACTAGTAATTGTTCAGTGTTTCCTGCTTGCATTTCCTGGTCTCCTGATGGATTCTTTACAGTGACACATCTGAGATCTGTTAATGGGTTGATAAATGACCAAAGTTGGAAATTGTCTTCCTGTCCATAGGGGGAGGTAAAAATCAGAGATGGTTTTCTATTTATTCTTCCAAGGCAGGCACATTCCTAATGTCTTCCCGGATATAAAGTAGAGATGAGAATCAACCTATTTAGCTAAAGAAATAGGAAAAAGAATTTGCCATTTGATGCTTAGATAAGATACTTAGCTGGAAATCTGGAAGGAAGAGAAAAAGAGAGGTAGGGACAGTGGGCAAGACAGATGAGAAGAGAATAAAATGGAGCTGGTGATACTGAGAATATGAAATGTAAGCCAAAATGAACAATTAGACATCCATCTATATAGCCACTGCCAGATTCAAGTAATCAGCATATTTCATCAGTAGTAGAGAACTAGTGGATGATCCAATTAACATAAGCATTTAAAATACCTTTCTAGGCAAGTCACCAAGATTTTCTAAAGATAGTCATGAATAGCAGTAAGGAAATCCTGATCACACAAAGAGCCATTACTGTCGTTTTTTTCCTTAGTTTAAGGTATTTATAATGGCTGCACTAATAATTTTTGTCAAGAATTTGATCAGGAGTCTTCAGTCTGATGTATAGTAATGGCTGAGTGAGGAAAAGGCAATGGGATCAAATTAGGAAGTAAACGCACACAAAACTCACAAAGAACGGATAGAATGCAAATGAGGATTTCCTAATGCTTCTAAATGAATTGGTGCCCCAAATAATATGATATCTTCTCTCTAGTTCCACATTAGTGTCTCTTTCTTCTTACCGCCCCCTACCTCATTTTTCACACACTTTTATTTATTTTTTTTCAAAATAGAAAGATCAAAGGCAATCTTAAAGGGGAAAAAGCAGTTACACAAAGGCAAACTTCAGCCTGAACAGGGTGCACAGGGTGGGGGAGAGGGGGAATAACCTTCCATTGTACTTGTCAAGGTGACGGCAGGGACACAGGTGAGCTTCAAGGCTTCAGCGACTGGAAGCTGGCAGAGCTTCTCTTCCCCTCAGTATCACCACTCCATCACTCACCTTTCCGTGTCTGCCTCAACTTTGAAATTCATGAATACTAATTCATTAACTTTAAACTATCTAAAGATTATGCTGTGCAGAAGCTTTTTATTTTGATGTAGTCTCGTTTGTTTATTTTCTCCTTAGTTTCCTTTGGTCTAGGAGCTGTACCCACACACGTATTGCTACGAGAGGTGTCTGAGATTTTGCTGCCTACGGTTCCTTCTAAGATTTTTGTGGTTTCACAACTTACATTTACCAGATTGGTCTTGATCCATTTTGAGTTTATTCCTGTGCATGGTGTAAGTTGGTGGTCTAGTTTCACTTTTTTTGTATGTACCTGTCCAGTTTTCCCAACACCATTTATCAAAGACACTGTCTTGATTCCATTGTATGCTCTTGCCTCCATTGTCAAATATGAATTGAGCATAACGGCTTATATGCATAGTCCATGGACACAGACAATAGTGTGGCAAAGGCTTGGGAGGGGCAGGTGCAGGAAGGAGAGGATCAATGGGGAAAAAAGACTCAAATTGGACATCTGTAATACTTTAAACAATAAAGATAAATTTTAAAAAATATGGTACCACTTTGGTTTCCATACACCAGTGATTGTCTCTTTCTACATAAAAAGAATTACTTGATATTCAATACTTCCAACATTCAAATAAAATAATTTTCTTTTTTCTTACCTTTCTATACCTTTGTTTTGTATACTTCTTGCCAAGGCTGGTACTGACCTATCTCAGCTGTGTTCTACAGTAGGAAATTGGATATGTGATTATCTGCAGCAGCTCAGTTTGCCGGGGTCTAACAGAGAAAGGTGCTTTTAGGATAGTGGTGGTGAAATACAGTCCAAAATTGCTAAACATTATGATAAAAATGTCATCACTTTGATAACATTTATGTGCTTGCTTCCCATACAGCCCTGTTAAGAAAAACTCATTTCATGGCCACAATTATCCTCAACCATGCTATGTCATGACATGTGGTCAGAGTAGAGAACCTTCAAGATATTTTCTAAATCTAATACCAGAGCCGAATCGTTCAAAAGGAAAATAAGGAGAGTCTAGCCAGAAAATAACTCCATTCTTTTTAAAACCCACTTTAGTATTATTCAATATACTAGTAGCCCAGTGCACGGAATTCGTGCACATTGAAAGGGAATTAATTAGATGAAATATTTTAATATTGCTATTTGCCCTTTCTCTATAATAAAAGTGTGAGAGATAAAAGGAAATGAGTACAATGTATAGGAAAATAATACATAATTTTATTAATAACTAAACAATAACAAAATGATATAACAACAATAACAAACTCGTAATATAAAAACAACATTGATGCAAATAATGACTGATAAAGTGATTAAACTTATTCTAATATCTCCCTGTATACCACATTAAGAGTAAAAACACTTTCAGAGTGCTTGACTAATTTCCCTTGAGATAAAGTATTTACAATTTTACTTTAACGTAACATGCTCTTTGAACTTAAGAGAAAGCAACAGCCGTAACTGGTTTGGCTCAGTGGATAGAGAGTCGCCCTGTGGACTGAAAGGTCCCAGGTTCGATTCCGGTCAAGGGCATGTACCTTGGTTGAGGGCACAACCCCTGTAGGAGGTGTGCAGGAGGCAGCTGATCGATGTTTCTAACTCTCTGTCCCTCTCCCTTCTTCTCTGTAAAAAAATCAATAAAATATTTTTTAAAAATACTTAAAAAAAAAAAAAGAGAGAGAGAGAGAGAAAGCAACATATAACTGACCATGTCCAAAAACGGATTCAGGTAGGAATATTCCTACTCTGTCTAGAGTTTGTCCTTGTGATTTATTAATAGTCATCACAAATGCTGGCATAATGGGAAACTATCTTCGAATTAATTTAAATGGGTGGCCAGTGTCAGATGGGGACAAATCAATTCTTGGAATCAGAACAATCTCTCCCTCTGCAGATCCTGTTAATATTTCAGCTTTGATAATGTTAGGTCGCAATCTTTTGATACTAAATCTGGTACCATTACAAAGACCCCATTTACTATTAAGATTTCTCAATAGCATGATGATTGCACCCACTTTCAATTTTAATTTATGACATGGCATTCCTGAAGGAGTAATACTATTAAGAAATTCAATAGGAAAATTTTCCTTTTCAGCATCATCTGTTGAGTCAATGGAATCATCACTCAAAATAGGTGTGAAAATCTCCATCAATTATATCCAAAATTTCTTCATTTAATTTTTGAAGGTGCTCATTTTTTGAACAAAGAATTGCACGTTTAGATATATTTTTAATATTATCTATAGATATACTATTTCCAAAGGTGGCTTTAATAATAGATCCATTAAAAATCATTTCATGGGGAATTTCAATAATATCCATTCCTAAATGAAAACTGCTATCAAGTTTGCCATCTCCAAGTTTTACTAACCATTCACTATAAGCAGAATCCTCTGATTTCATATTTGTTTTAAGAGACAACTGTCTGAAACATCCCCAAACACTACAGTACTTTAAACTCGTTTGTACTATGGCCAGTCGTATAGCATGGTGGCACAAAAATCCCCTCTGAAAAGAACTTTCCCACCAAATGCAACATTCAAAGTAGCTCCAGTGAGAGCTTTATATGTATGGCACGTGTGCGAGTCAAAGTTTATTTTTAAATTTCCAGTGCACGTCATATGTACTGGTTGGTCAGACGGATGGACAAATTTCGGTCACTTAGCCTTTTATCTATACAGATTATGAGTCATGATTTTACCTTTTTAAAAAATTATCCTTTAATACCTCCAAAGCACAATGAGTAAGAATCTGAAGGTTTATGTGGCTTCTATTTGGTTTCTAGGACAAAGTTCTTTCCTTTACCCACCACTCACTTCTCTCCTTTTATTCTTGAATGTTAATTCCAACATAATTTTTGTAACACCTCTTGAAAAGGATCCCACCAAGTTTTTGATAGTCCACATGATAAAACTTACAGAAAAATACAGCATGAGACTTTCATTCTCTCACTAACTTCTTCATATAACTGTAATTCCTCAGTCTCTATAGAATGAAAAAGGAAAATAAAAGTGCCTTCTCTCATTCCAAGGCCTTTCTTAGTCAGGCAACCACAAAAAGAATGAGCCTACAATTCATGCCATGTAATCTCTATCAGGCATAATTCAAATCAAATCCCATCAGGCAAAGTCTGGGATAATTAAAATGTATAAGAGAACAGTGTTGACCTGGGGGAGAACTTATGAAACCTTGTCTCCTGCTTTTGCTGAATATTATTTTTGTTATGCTAGACTCCAATTCCCTATCGGGGACCTGGTCAGGCGGCTGTGGGCGCTAACCCATGCCGCCTGCCCTGGTCCGTGATCTGTGATTGTGGACCTGGGCAGGCGGCTGCGGGCACTAACCCATGTCGCCTGCCCTGGTCCGTGATCCGTGATCGTGGACCTGGGCAGGCAGCTGAGGGCACTAACCCTCGCCGCCTGCCTTGGTCCGTGATCCGTGATGGCGGACCTGGGCAGACGGCTGTTGGCGCTAACCCACGCTGCCTGCTCTGGTCTGTTATCCATGATCGTGGACCTGGGCAGGCGGCTACTGGCGCTAACCCATGCTGCCTGCCCTGGTCCGTGATCTGTGATGGCGGACCTGGTCCAGCAGCTGTCGGCACTAACCCACTCAGCCTGCCCTGGTCATTGATCCGTGATGGCGGACCTGGGCAGGCGGCTGCCAGCGCTAACCCACGCTGCCTGCCCTGGTCCGTGATCTGTGATGGCGGACCTGGTCCAGCAGCTGTTGGCACTAACCCACGCCACCTGCCCTGGTTCGTGATCCATGATGGTGGACCTGGGCAGGCGCTGCGGCGCTAACCCACGCTGCCTGCCTTGGTCTGTGATCCCGTGATCCCTGGTCCGTGATCCCTGATCGAAGCTCCTATCCAGGACCTGGTCAGCCGGTTGCCGGCACTAACTGCCTGCCCCAGTCTACCATCATGGCTTGGATCCCACCGGCAGTGGGTGCTGCCCCCTCCCCCCTCCATCTTTGCTGGTTTAATGTGTATATTTGCTCCTGATTGGCTGGTGGGTGTGGCTGGTGGGCGTGGCTTATGGGTGTAGCGAAGGTACGGTCAATTTGCATATTGCTCTTTTATTAGGTAGGATTATCACCTTTGGGGGAAAAATAAACAAACAAAAAAGAAAACCTTTTCTACTGGTATTAAAATCAAGAGTGAGTACATCCTTCAGAATGCTTTGCCTTATGTTAAGAATGTAACAACAATATTCCTAAGATGAAAGCTGTTTTCTTAAAAAAAAAAAAAGCAGACTTCAGCATTTACTATATCTGGAAAATAGCATATACATCTATTTAATTATGTTAAATGTCTGTGAATGTAAAAATAACTTTCTTTCAGAGTATTGGATAAAAATGCAAAAAAAAAAAACCCCAAAAAAAAACCCCACAAAAAAACCCAAAACCCCACCACTTCAGTTTGACTCTGAATAGTAAATGTATCCAACAATCCTTCAAGACTGTATTCATCAAATACCATTCTGAGCACAGACATGAATGACAAATATTCCTGTGATCTTCTAGTGGTGGCACAGGAGTTTTGTGGATCACTCTCAAGTTGTAACACACCACCAACGTTAACCATTCAGTAGAAAACATTCATGAGCAGTCATTTATGAAGTGTTTGAATCAAAGCCCATATCTATTAAGGGGGAAAAAAAGCAAACACATATTTGAAAAATAATAAACTAATGCATACCAGGCAGGCATTACTCTTAATGAGAGCTTCATATGAGCTCAGCAAAATTTTCCATCCACCACTGTTTTTTAAATCTATTTTAGCTTATTTAGTGGAGAAATTAAGTACACTGTTATTTGAAAAAACTAATAATGCTGTCTCTGTCTGTGCTTTCCATCAGGTTGATGAGTAATGCCTAACTAACAGTTCCAAATGAGACAAAAGGCAAATTTGAGGCTGGATGAGGGTGATTTTTCAGATAATTAATTTTACAAATAATTTTTGCTCTCAAAAATATTGTTGCAATTTATGCAGGCAGCAGTGAAAAGAATATGTGTAGAGAAAGGTGTTAATTATTAATGGTGTGTGTGAAGAGATTTGTTTTCAGTACACAGGGTATTAGGACGCACTCCCATTCATTTTATGCAGAAGATATCCATAGACATATGAAGAAATCAAATCTATTTGTATAAAAAGTGCTTCATATTAACTTGAAAGATAAAGAGAACTGTTTACCCCCTTCAGTCCAGTAAATGCATTTTGTACGTATTAAAAGACAAAAACATCACAATTTGTATATTCTGCATTTTGCTCCCTGATGGTTTGCCCCAAAGACTTGAGTGATGATCAGGTTTTGTGAAGGTGTTTTGGGTTCAAAAAATGCACATTTGAAAACTGTTGGGTACAGGCTCTTGAGAACACCTCCCAGCATTCGAAAGCCCAGCAACCCTTATTGCTCATCTAAACACCAACAATGAGGACAATTTACAATGAGAACTATCCAGAAATAAAGTCAAGGTTTTCAACTTTCTTAAAGATTGCCTGAGGGCATGAGTGGGGGGGGGTTTAGGGGGTAATGGGGGATGAGGACACATATGTAATACCTTAATCAATAAAGAAATTTAAAAAAAAGGATTGCCTACCTTCTGTTTTGCATATAAGTATGGATCTAGTTGCTAGAAAAATAGAAAATATACCTTTCAAAGCTTAATATTGGTGGCTCACTAAATGCTGTGCCTGCCCTTTATATGTGGCTATTTCAAAAGTATGAAAAGCCAATTACTTTTTAAAAAATAATTCATCCTAAATTTACCACTTGAGAATATGTTATTTTGAGTCAACTGGCATAATCAGTTCATTTGTATTTTATAACAAAGTTTTAAAATGTAAAATTCATCTTTTTCTGCCTGGCTGGCATGGCTTGTGATTGAGTGTCGGCCTATGAACCAGGTCACAGTTTGATTCCCAGTCAGGCACATGCCCAGATTATGGGCTCTATCCCTAGTGTGGGGCACGCAGGAGGCAGCCAATCCATGATTCTCTCTCATCATTGATGCTTCTATCTCTCTCTCCCTCTCCCTTCCTCTCTGAAATCAATACATTTAAATTAAAAAAAAATTAAATTCATTTTCTTAATGACTTTCCTTGTTGGTTGAAAATGTGATTATGGAAGACATCTCAAGTGTATACTTAAAAGAAAAATATATATATATATATATATATATATATATATATATATATATATATATGCATTGTGCCTTATGATATCACAGAAATTCAACCAGATTCATGGCTCTAAGAGTAATAGAATCATAATTTCTTACCTTCACAGGTCACTGAGTTTTATCATGACTGCAAAAGCAAGAAAATCTTGTCTTCCTCATAAAAGAGCCTATGTATGAATATGCTATTTTAGAAATTTCCATATTTTCTGCTGTAGTGTCCTTCTCATTAGAAGAGCAATAAAGTGATCTCCTTGTCATACATATAAATATATATATGTATATGTATATACATATATACATATACATATATATATATATATCCACCCATGAATTAAATGACACCTTGACATTTCGTATTTCATACTTTTTATGTGTGAAATGAATTTGTGTTGTGTGTTATTGTGAATGCATAAAACATTAAATATGTATGAAAATATCCATATGCAATTTTTTTCTTTTGCAAATCTAAACAGCCTGTTGCTTTTCAATTTTCCTGTTTTATAGTAGAAAATGATTGCAGGCCTTCTTAAAATTACTTGGCCCGTTTCTTCTTTTATGAATTTTTTTCCTGCAAAGCTATTACGGCTTGAGCCATTAAAAGTTAATTTTTTGATAAATATTTATTTTCCTTGATCTTCTCTACAAACTGCCAAGTAGTCATTATGATAAAAATGGACATTAATCCAGAATTTTCAACCATCTATTATCTGTTGTCTCTGACTACATATCCATTTATTTATCATCTTTCTAGCCAGATTTTTTGTTTTACAGAGAAAGATGTAGAAGTATTTTGAAGCTAAGTATTTACTCTAAATCTACCTATATATGCGTGTGCAACTTAGAGTCTTGTTAATAACTATATTTTACATATACTTTGAAAGGTGTTTGATGAAATGCAGTTACTTTTTCAGCAAAGCATAATGACTACCGTTATTATGGGGCACTTGTAATACAATAAATTGATAGTTTTGGATAATGAAAGGTTGGGAACATTTTGATGATTGCTATAGCTTTTGGTTTACTCTTACAGTGCAGGATCATTTTCTTCCAGTTCTTTCCCACTAGCCAAAATATGGGCTTACACTGGAGTATAAAGGATTTTTGTTGTGTATGAAGAAAAATGGTCAGCTTTCTCAACATCATATACATAATAATAACAGTAAATGCTTAAATAGCACTATATGCTGGACACTAAATTTTTACTTAAATAAACTTGTTTATTCCTGACAACAATTCTATGAGGTAAGTAGTATTATTATCCTCATTTCACAGATGTAGAAACTGAGGTAGAGAGAGATTAAGTAAATAGCTTTACACTTACAGCCTGTAAGCATAAAACATAGATAAGAATTAAGGCAACTGGGAGGAGTGTTGGGGAGATGGGTTAAAAAGGTAAAGGTATGTAGAAATGCAAATTGGTAGTTACAAAATAGTCAGAGGGATGTAAAGTACAGCATAGGGATTATCTATCTATCTATATATCCTATCTAATAATAGACAAATATGCAAATTGACCATACCTCCGATACACCCACAAGCTACCCCCACAAGCCACGCCCACCATCCAATCAGAGCAAGTATGCAAATTAACCCAAACCAAGATGGCTACAGCCACAGAGAGCAAGGTTTCCTAGGTAACAGAGGAAGACAAGTTTTCCGCCTGCCCTGGCCAGGCCTAAGCCTCCACTCAAGCTACAAAGTTTCAATTATAGAAGGTAAACAAATTCAAACAAATGGCGGCAGAATGGAGCTTGAGAGAGCAGGCCAGGGTTGCCGGCGGCAACAGGGGAAGCAAAGCTTTCCACATACCCTGGCCGGGCCCACCCGCTTAAGGCAACAAAGTTTCAATTATAACCCCAACACAAATGGCCGCCTCGGAGGGAGCCCCAGGCTTGGCTCCGCTCCAGGCTACAAAGTTTCAATTGTAGAAGGAAAATAAATTCCAGATACCAGGGCCTCCGCTTGGGTTGCCAGGGGGCGTGGCCGGCCTGCAAACCACCACAGGCCCCTCGCTCAGGCCGCCCCACACCCCAAGGGAACCCCCACCTGATCCGGGACACCCTTCAGGGCAAACCAGCTGGCCCCCACCCCTGTACCAGGCCTCTATCCTATCTAATTAAAGAGTACTATGCAGATGGATCATCACTGCAACACACAATATAGCTGCCCCCATGTGGTCAAAGATCCTGCCCCCATGTGGACACAGGATGGCCACCACAAGATGGCCAGCAGGAGACGGCAGTTGGGAGGCACCCAGCCTGCAAGGGAGGGCAGTTGAGAGGGACCAAGCCTGCAAGGGAGGGCAGTTGGAGGTGATCAACCCTGCAGGAGAGGGCAGTTAGGGGTGACCAGGCCGGCAGAGGAGGGAAGTTGGGGGCAAACAGGCCGGCAGAGGAGTGGTGAGGGGGTGATCAGGCTGGCAGGCAGAAGTGGTTAGGGGCAATCAGGAAGGCAGGCAGGCAAGCAGTTGGGAGCCAGCAGTCCTGGATTGTGAGAGGGATGTCCGACTGCCCGTTTACAGGCAGTCGGACATCCCCTGAGGGGTCCCAGATTGGAGAGGGTACAGGCTGGGCTGAGGGACAACCCCCCTCTGTGCACGTATTTTGTGCACCGGGCCTCTAGTCTATATATAAAAGGCTAATATGCAAGGTGTCCCCTTGGGAGTTCAACTGTGAGACCTGGAGTTCCATCACTTGTTATGATGTGTGCTGACCACCAGGAAGCAACGCGGAACATGGTGGGCAGGGCACTGAGGGAGCAAGGGAATGAGGAGGTGGGGAGGCGAGGAAGCTGATCAGCCCTGATCACTGGCCAGGCCTGGGGACCCTATCCATGCAGAATTTTGTGCACCGGGACTCTAGTAGTCAATAATACTGTAATAAATATATATGGTATAAAATGGGTACTAGATTTAGCAGGGTGATCACTTCATAAGTTATATAAATATCTAACCATGAGATTATACACCTAAAACTAATAAACTGAATGTAAACTGTATAAACTGATATATATATATATATATATATATATATATATATATGAATTGAGGCAGATCAATCCAGAGTCTTATGATTAATCAGTTTTCTAACAGTTAATAAAGTGTTTTGACTTTGATTGTTGTTGCAGTTCTCTTAAGCAAGTACACATATCTTATTTCTTCAGTATGTAGATGAATGTAGATGAGGACATTGGGGATCTGAAATACATAATGATGTATTCATCATTACTCACTCAGTCTAAGGAATACTGAGTTCCCTAATATACATTGTCAAAAGCAGAGTGTCAGTTGTTTTGGGGGTGTAACATAAAAACACTTTTGCTAAAGAAGGTTTAGTTAATCCACCCTGCTCCCTTGAGACAGAATAAATAATGTACTCCCTGTCCCTTCATGTGCTTTGAAGAGATTAAAATTTTATTTTTAGAGATGATAAGGACTATCCTTTCTATGAATCTAAATACTAACTTCACTTAAGGTTAGAGTTGGGAGACTAAGTGTTGGCCTGGATGACTATTAAAACCTAGCCTTGTCTTTTTATAATACTGGGATTCTTTCAACCAATTAGTACATTTTTCCCTTTTCCCTTTTTTCAGCAATGTGAATACAAAGGTGACTTCTTGTTTCTCACATTCTTTCATTTTATTTATATACTAGAGGCCTGGTGCACAAAATTCGTGTACAAGAGGGGGTTCCCTCAGCCCAACCTGCACCATCTCCAATCTGGGACCATTCGGGGGATGTCCGACTGCCGGTTTAGGCCCGATCCCGGGGATCGGGCCTAAACTGGCAGTGGGGAATCCCTCTCACAATCTGGGACTACTGGCTCCTAACTGCTCACCTGCCTGCCTGCTTGATCACCCCAAACTGCCCCCCCTGCCAGCCTGATCACCCCTTATTGAACCCCCTGCCTGTCTGGTCACCCCTCACTGCCCCCTTGCCTGTCTGGTCACCCCCAACTGTCCCCCTGCTGACCTGGTCGCCCCACGCAGCCTGCTGTTCAGTCGTTTGGTCATCCCTGCCTGCTTGCTGCCCCTCGCAGCGTGCTGTTCTATCGTTACTGTGAGGGCATCCTGACCAATTTGCATATTACCCTTTTATTAGTATAGATTTTAGGATGAAATATTCACTTTAATCTTATAACTACACTATGAATTCATGACTCTTAAATTCATGAATCCTTAATTACAAAGGATTTTGTTTGTTTGTTTGTTTTTTGCCTGAATTGTACTTGACTGGTTCTTGACAACATGAGTTACAGAGTTAACATAATACCCTAAGCTGGCCACCTACTGTAATCTTTCAGTGGATTTGTCTTTACTTCTAGACTTAACACTTATCTTTTAAACTCTAATATAAATTTCAGAAATTAAGAATAACTCAAGATAAATATATCAAAAGGTTTATAGATAGAAATCATAGTAAGTAAGGCATTTATTTTTCTACATGAAAATCATTAGTCCCACACAATTTAAACTTGCCATCAACTCCATGCTTTGTCACCTGCAAAGTCACCCAAGGAAGTATAACATACAAATCTTTGGGCTGAAGTGAATAAAAGCATCAATGAAGGTTTCACAGTAGCTCTTTCTTCATAGACTATTTCCTTTACAGATGATACAGTGTAATTTATTGTACTTTAAAAATATATGTGTGTGTGTGTGTGTGTGTGTGTGTGTGTGTGTGTATGCCTAAGGAACCATTATGACCAGATGTGCTACACAGAAGAGCTACTGTG
The DNA here is from genome assembly GCA_025583905.1 of Ia io. Lineage (NCBI taxonomy): Eukaryota > Metazoa > Chordata > Mammalia > Chiroptera > Vespertilionidae > Ia > Ia io. Next base: position 31,814,187 of record JAJQQW010000003.1, on the reverse strand, counting down.
AAACCTTCATTGATGCTTTTACTCACTTCAGCCCAAAGATTTGTATGTTATACTTCCTTGGGTGACTTTGCAGGTGACAAAGCATGGAGTTGATGGCAAGTTTAAATTGTGTGGGACTAATGATTTTCATGTAGAAAAATAAATGCGGTAGCTCTGATGTGCATTGAGCACCAGGGGGTAGACACTCAATGCAGGAGCTATCCCTTGGTGGTCAGTGCGCTCCTGCAGCCAACCTCCTGCAGTCCCTCTCCCTACCCGGCTGGCCCTAATCAGCCCCAATCAGGACTGGGTGAGAAGGCCCCAATCACCGACCAGGCAGAGGGTCTTCACCTGTGCACGATTTTGTGCACCGGGCCTCTAGTATTAGTTATATTTAATTGAATACTTACTTACACAGAGCCAGGTTCTTAGAAGCCATATCAAGAGATCTTATTTGCAACAATATAAATTGACCTTGGAGGAATTATGCTAAGTGAAATAAGTCAAACTGATAAAGACAAATACTGTATGATCTTGCCTATATGTGGAATCTAAAAAAAAATAAATAAATAACTCATAGATACAGAGAACAGGTTGGTGGTTTTCCAAGTGCCAGAAGCATGGGTATGGGGTATATGCAAAATGGGTGAAGATGGTCAAAAGGTACAAACTTCCAGTTATATTGTAGGACAAAAGAGTCTTAGGGATATAATGCACAGCATGTTGACTATAGTTAACAATACTGTATTGTATATGTGAAACTTTCTGAGAGTTAACTGAATTTCACAATATATACATATATCAAATAATTATTTTGTACACCTAAAACTAATACAGTGTTATATGTCAATTATAACTCAATGTAACAATGTAGAAGAAAAGAGCTAAACTCATAGAAGCTGAGAGTATAATGGTGCTTGCCATGGGTGCAGGGGAAAGGTAAGCGAGGAACCACTGGTTAAAGGGAAATAAGTTTCAGTTAAGCATCACAAATGAGTTCTGGAGACCTAATGTACAACATTGTGATGAGAGTTAACTATACTGTACTGTATACTTGAAGTTTGCTAAGGAGATAGATCTTAAATCCATAAAATGAATTTAAAATTTTTCTTTTCCTCCACTTATTACTGGACAAGATAATAACCAATCTGGCTTTTAACTGCCTTACAAAGTGTACACTTTTTCAGGTGTAATGATTTTATCTTTATGAATATAAAGAGGCTCTATAAAGATTCTTAAAAATAATTTTAAAAGAACCCATTAGGATGCTTATATTTACTAACCAGCAATCAAAAATGCTAATGTGCCCAAGGGAAGGCAGCTTTAATTCATAAAATCTAGTGTATTAAAGGAAATGATGGTTTGCTGATGGATTTTAAAGACCTAGCCTGTTCTCAAAAGTTTTGATTATTTAAGAGTAAATTTGCTTCTTATTAAAATTCATATTTCTACAGAAATATTTTTCAGGTTTTTTCTCCATGAAGAGAAACTGGACAAATTTAACAAACATTTAAATGCAAGACAGATTTTTTTATTTCAACATTGCCAGAAATCTTCCACCCAACAGAATGCTCCACGTGCATTATAGATCCATATAGCCAAGGCAGGTCATCAAGCAAAGGGAAGAGGATAAGACTCACTCAGAAATGGGAGAATAGTATTAATGCTTTTGAACCTATTGCATTAATGGATTTTAACATTAAAAAGGTGACATTAATGCCAATCAAAATGAGGTTCCCATTTCACCTCTTATGTAATAATATTTATATTAATTCAGAGTCTCTATTTCACAACACTAGTCTTTACTAGTGATTATTACATGTGTTTGAGTAGGAACTCAGACATAAAATATTTTAGAGACTGAGGCTTACAATAATAAATGCTGCATCTAATATTTCCACTGGGTAAATAACCATGAGTATTTTTGTTTTTGGAGTGATATGCCTGTGGTTGTTTCTGAAATCACAAATTGACCACAGGGTATTCACAACTTCATTCATGCCTGGTGGCACCTACAGTTAGTTATACAGTGGAATGGGACATTGGTTTGTGCTTTTGCTCTGGCCTTTCGGGCAATGGGATGATTCAATATTATGCAAGAATTATCAAAGCTGTTCAGTAATGGGTAAGAAATGTGCTTACTACTTAAACTGACATGGTAATTGTTGCCACAATGAGTGGTTGTAGTGGGGAATGCCACAGAAAGCATTGTAGTGTATCTGGACTTCCTGACTCTTGCTATGTGGACTGCAAACAGCTTAAAAAATACCCAAACAAAACAGGTTTTGCTTTACACACACTAAAGCATTCTTTGGATGTAATATGATAGAAGAATTTTGGGAGTTAGAGGTGGGGGAAGTCCTATAAGCACTTAAAATTTCAATATAAAGTATAAAGAGTGGACAGGATGTTGAGATGTAATATTTTCTCACCTCTGCCCCTTCTTTGTCTTTGTTCATCTTTATTCCCTTTTCAGATATAGGAAATTACAGTTCAGGTACTGCAAAGTCTAAATCATCTAAAGCAAATCAGGCCACTCATGGGTTTATAACAAAAGCCCAATAAAGTGTGCTTGCTTTTTACCACTGAATCATCAGTATGACAGTGAAGTCTAAAGATTCTATTAGCACTACAGAAGCTCTCAGGAAGCAATCTACCTCTTCTCTCAAAAAATTTCACTCCAGTAATACAGAACCTTGATTATTAATTGAGATTGGTGTAGTTGAAGTTGAGTATGATGATTTCCTTCCTTTTTTGTTTTCTATTTTCTTCGAGGAGCTTTAGCAATAGTTACTCTACTTACAGTTACTTTATCTCTATATTTTTAAAATTGGAATTTTATTTGACTATTCAAGAAATATTTATGCAATCCCTACTATGTGTCAAACACTGAGGTGCAGAGTACAGAGCAGATATGAAAATAAATGCCTTTTCAGAGCAAACATTCATTTTCTATGTCTTCTCTAATTAGGCTATGCACAACTATTTGAAAACACTTCTTTGAGTGCCCAGTGTGTGCCTCCACAGTGCAAGGTAGTTTCTAAGTTATTAATGGGTTATGTGAAACTGTCGAACCCTGGAAAATATATACCTCTTTTTTTCTTATAAATATACTGTTTAAAAGTAAGTTGTCTGATGCCCTGACCAGTGTGGTTCAGTTGCTTGGGTATTGTCCAGTGCATGGAAAGGTTGCCAGTTTGATTCCTGGTGGGGGCTCTAGCCCTGGTTGGAGGGGATGGGCAGGAGGTCAGCCAATCCATGTTTCATTCTCACATTGATGTTTCTCTCTCTCTCTTCCTCTCTCTCTCTCTAAAAAATAATAAGTTGTTTAGAATTTTGATATTTAATAAATAAAATGACTATAAATTTAAAATTTTATAAAGAGTAGTTAGTTATGCAGGATACATTTTATATAATTTAACTGACATAGTTTATGTTTTCACTAAAATATAGTATAGATCAGTACTGTCTTTTCAGTTCTGGATAGAGTTTCAGTTCCACAATCCTTCTGACCCCCAGAAGTTTAAAGAGGTGTGGCAAGCAAGGCTGACAGCCAAGAGCCATTGACATTGAATTGTGCATGACTGATAACTCTCTTTGTGTTAATATAATGAGAGAAGGAAGCCAGCAGCAAAGAAATGAGGGAAGGAGTGAAAAAATTGGTTTATTGACTTTGTGAAGGAAAGAAGGTGACAGTAAAAAGGTTTGAAATTTCATATTGTCTTGATCATATTAATGTCCCTGACCCTTTTCCCCACACTTTTGATGAGCTGTCATTTGCACATTTCCTTGGGATGTGCCAGAGGTTTGGAGAATGAATGTAAAGAAAAAGAGTTACCTCAAGGTTCTCTGATGCTAAATCAGATGGATCTCTATTTGCTTTGAAAATATAGCTCTAAGGCAGGATAGTGGAACAGTAGAGGGGACGACAGGATTGAAGTTACCAAGGATTTATTTTCAAGAGCTAATACTATTACTAGGAGCCAGGACACCATGAGGATTTTCTCCAGCTTCTTAATCTGGTGGGCATGACAGACTAGAATGCTATGGATTATTTTCCCTGTGGATGTGCACGCACACTTGCATCCACAAACACAACAGGCAGGCACACCTGTCCTTTCTTCCAACCGGATTATTTATGTGGTAAGGCTCTGTGGTGTATAGCTGTTAATTCTTCCATTCCAGAGTCCATTCCTCCTTCTATAATCAGAACCTGCCTTCCTGTTGGGGTGATCCCCCTACTTCAGTGGTGCTGACCTGTATCTTCTCTTTCTGCCAGACCTGCTGTGGAAAAATGATCCAAGCTGGGCCAATCAGCACTTTCTATCCCCACTAGACATATTAGTGATAAACACATGCCCCAAACCTGCCTAATAGGACTCAATTCTGGGGTTTACTTTTGAGCTCAAAATAGATACTTTTCCTAATAGAATTCTTAGGATGCTACAAACAGGGAACTACTAGGTATCCCAAATGTAGACAGAGGTGGCATGAGAATCAGGCTTGCCAGAGAGATGTAGAACAGAGAAAAGGGAGGATATCTAAATCTTGATGATATTATTGGAGACCCTGGATCAAGAAATTCCTGAAGCCTGTGCCCCTGGAACTTTTGGTCATGTGAGCCAATAAATCACTCTTTTTTGCTCCTTATTAGAATGAGTTGGATTGCATTCTTGCCATAGAAATGGTTCTGAGTCATATATACTGAACACTTATTAGAAGATTCCTCTTCAGATGTTTTTCCTCCCTTATTTCCCAGGTGCTATTTGGAAAGCAACACATAGTTCTTTAACTAGTTTCTTACTTACATCCAAAAAGATCCTTCTCCAAAATGACTTTTATCTCTCAGGGAAATAAAGTATCACCAAGCAAAGGCTAAGGTTACAAGACAAGGAGGCTAAGTATGCAAAAATATATGCTTACTTTTCAATTAACTAAAGACATTACTTTTTATTTTACCTTAGATGATGTATAAAGTAGGAAAACCTATTTGGGGGTTTGTAAGGTACATCTAAATATGCTTATATCTTATAGTAGCATTTGCCTTTTTTCTGTCTTTTGTCATGTATCCATTACCTTCTAAATAAATGAAAATGCTCATAAGACATCCCTGCTGCAACTTTAGTATGCCCATATCGAAACCCATTGTCTTCCCTCTAAACATAATGCCCCTCCTCTTTTCTCTATTTTAATTTGTGCCTTTGTTATTCAGCCCATCATATAAGCTAGATATGGGGGAGCTGAGCTTGACCACTTATAGTCTTACTCTCTGTCTTAATCAGTTCTGACTGCTACATCAAAATACCAAGGACTAGGTGGCTTAAACCCCAGACATTTATTAAATTCTGAAGACTGAGAAGTCCAAGATCAAGGTGGATTCAATTCCTGGTGAGACACCTCTTCCTGGCTTGCAGATGTCTACCTTCTTGCTGTGTTCTCTCATTATGAAGGGAGAGAGAGCTCTGTTCTTTCTTCCTCTTTTTGATATGGACACCAATCCCATCATAAGGGTACCACTCTCATGACCTCATCTAAACCTAATTACCTCTTAACGTCTACATCTGTAAATACCATTACATTGGAGGTTAAGACTTCAATATAGGAATTTGGGGGTGGAGCCCAAGAATTCAGTCCATAACACCTTCCCCACAGATATATCAAATGCAATCTTCCATCTTCTATTTTTCACTTCTAATGCTACATAAATTGACCTGCTTTCCTCCATCTTTATTACCACCACTCTTAATCAAGTCCTCATCATCTCTCACCTCAATGATCACGATACGGTGCAATTTGGTCTCATCACCAGTTAGGTTTCATGGAAACATGTTCTCCAGATTAAAACCATCATAATAGATTTAAAATGCAAGTCTAATCATGTTAGCCCTTTGAGTAGAATTATTCAGTGGATTTCACAGGTATCCTGGCACCATTTAGTAGGCTGACATGGCTTGATCTGTATCTGCCTGTGCCACCTCTTGCGATGCCATTTTATATTTTACTAGAGGCCCGGTGGATGGATTTGTGCACATTGAAAGTAAATTAATTAGAAGAAATATTTTAGAGGCTGGGGAGGGACCGTGGGAGATTGGCCAGCCAGGGAGGGATGGCAGGAGGGCTCCAGGGCATGTCTGGCCAGTCTCGCTCAGTCCCATCACTGGACCCCACCAGCAAGCTACCCTAACATTTTGAGCATCTGCCCCCTGGTGGTCAGTGTGTGTCATAGTGGCTGGTTGAACGTAGACACTTAGCATATTAGGCTTTTATTATATAGGACTAGAGGCCTGGTGCACAAAATTCGTGCATGGGGGGGGGGTGTCCCTTAGCCCAGCCTGCACCCTCTCCAATCTGGGACCCCTCGAGGGATGTCCGACTGCCCATTTAGGCCTGATCTCGGTAGGATCTGGTCTAAACAGGCAGTCGGGCATCCCTCTCACAATCCAGGACTGCTGGCTCCGAACTGCTCGCCTGCCTGCCTTCCTGATTGCCCCTAACCCCTTCTGCCTGCCAGCCTGATCACCCCCTAACCACTCCCCTGATAGCCTGATTAATGCCTAACTGCTCCCCTGCCAGCCTGTTTGCCCCTAACTGCCCTCCCTTGCAGGCCTGGTCCCCCCCCAACTGCTCTCCCCTATAGGTGTGGGTCCCCCCCAACTGCCCTTCCCTGCAGGCCCAGTTGCCCCCAACTTCCCTACTCCACTGGCCTGGTCACCCCTAACTGCCCTACCCCGCAGGCTTGATTGTCCCCAACTGCCCTCCCTTGCAGGCCTGGTCCCTCCCAACTGCCCTCCCCTGCTGGCCATCTTGTGGCAGCCATCTTGTGTCCACATGGGGGCAGCCATCCTTGACCACATGGGGGCAGCCATCTTGTGTGTTGGAGTGATGGTCAATTTGCATATTACTCTTTTATTAGATAGGATAGAGGCCTGGTGCACGGGTGGGGGCCAGCTGGTTTGCCCTGAAAGGTATACAGGATCAGGGTGGGGGTTCCCTTGGGGCATGGGGTGGCCTGGGGGAGGGACCTGTGGTGGTTTTCAGGCCGGCCATGCCCCCCAGCGACCCAAGTGGAGGCCCTGGTATCTGGGATTTATTTATCTTCTATAATTGAAACTTTGTAGCCTTGAGGGGAGGCCTGGGCTGGCCAGGGTGTGCGGAAAGCTTGGCTTCCTCCATTACCAGGGAAACCCAAGCCTCCTGCTCACTCTGTGCCTGCAGCCATCTTGGTTTGGTTAATTTGCATACTCGCTCCTGATTGGCTGGTGGGCATGGCTTGTGGGTGTAGCGGAGGTACAGTCAATTTGCATATTACTCTTTTATTAGATAGGATAATTTATGCCCTGACAATCCTGAGGTACTATACAGACATGTAAGCACACATCACATTCACGCACCCTGCTGTTTCTCACATCTGTGATTAGTGAATGCTTTTCTTGTGCTGGAAGCCTATTTTTCATGACCTTCTTCATTTATCTAACTTGTTAATCTTCCAAATATCAGAGAGAGATTCCTTACTTTCTGTGATCATCTAACTCTCTCTGCATATACCATTGTTCTACTTATCATTCTCTGTATTAGAATTCTGTTATGTGACTTTTCTCACTAGACTCCTTATTTCTTGATGTTAGAATCCTTATATATGTTTTTAATCCTGACCCAATGATATTTTTCCATTGAATTTTAGAGAGAATGGAAGGGAAGGGAAGATATATAGAGAGAAACATCATTGTGATAGAAACACATAGATTGGTTGCCTCCCATCTGCACCTTCAACCTGGGCTGGGGATTGAGCACGCAACTGAGGCTTGTGCCCTAGAACAGAATTAAACCTGCAACCCTTCAGTCCAAGGCCAACACTCTATCCACTAAGCCAAACCAGCTAAGCCATAGAATCCATATTTTACTTAATTCCTACTGCAAGTGTCTGGTATATTCTACAACAAAGTAAGAGTTTACTGAAGTGAATTGAATCCCTAAATCTCTTTAAAACCCATAATCTATCATGTAAATTAATTACATGTGTAATCCATTATTTAGTTTCTCTTTTAAATTTCTGAGCTTGATTAACTGTAAGTGAATCTTGTGGAAATGACAATTATTATGCAGAAATGTGAGAGAAGACTAACTTTGGCCTTCAGTTAAAACATTAATCAGCCATTTATAAATCTGGATTATAAACAAAATACCTAAATTGTAAGGCAAAAATTAATTAAAGGAAAAGCATGAATGGAGCAGATACCAACCAGCTAAGAGAAGTGAAGGTAGAAATCTTGTTAAAAAGAGTTAGTGCATCCCAAAGAACTGTACGTCAAGGAAAATAAGAACGTTTGAGTTCTTTTGGGTTACTTTACAGTTCGGATCTAAGACAATTTCACAAACTTGTTAAATTGTCACCATGCTTTTCCTTCAAATACTATTTTGTAAAGCAGGAACATAATTTGAACAAATACTTTTTATATAACCCTTGTTGTGTAGCCCTTTCCCTCAAATCTAAGGTTGCTTTTATAGAAGTGTGTAATTATATTGAGACAGAATAACATAATGGGTATACGCATGGATTCTTCAACCAGTCCTGAGTCTTGCCAGTGCTATCAATTTCAGCAAATTTTTAATTTAGCAGAGCTTCAATTTTATCATCCACAAACTTGGGTAATAATAGTACATATCTCCTGGAGTTGTTATATTGAGTAAATGAAATAATGTAGACAAAATGCCTAATGTGGTTCATTGTGCATGAGACATTTTTTCCTTAATAAATTACATGATAAAAGTCAAGTTGAATTTTTAAGAAGGGGAATGAGTTATGTAACATTTTTCACAGTGTGTAACAATGGGTCCATTTTATTGTAGAACATATGGAACTATTGTTTCATGCAACTCACTTAAGTGGTGCTGCTTTAGGTGAATATTAAGGGTGAAAGCAAGAAATAATGGATAGTTACTTGCTTAGAGCAAATAGATTTATTAATAAGCTTTTATATTATTCTAAAATTCTTATTGTCTTTAGCCAGCTAAAGTATTGATATTTCTAAGGATCATCACAAAACTGCATTACATTTATAATAGTCTCTGCAGAACTTATAAGTAGACAATAATTCCAATGTCAAAATTGGTAATTTTCTATGGGGGCAATAGGCTTTTGATTTTAAATGAAATTTAATGCAATGAAATTCTTAATTTTTTGACATATTTGTTTCATTTATCTCTAGTAGTTTAATAATGTTAAAATTTGTACATAACTTAATTGTTTAGGCTATTTTCATGCCCAAAGAAAAGGAATGGTTGTCCCTAATCTATATTAACATGACATAGGAACCATTTTGCCATAATAAAATGTTGACTCAAAAGCATACGCCAATGAGCTACTTTTATTTGTTGGCTCTATGATTTTCATAATGCTCAACTCACTGTTTTATTTTATCTCATCCATACACTTTATAAAGCTTTAATCAAAGGGCAAGAATGAAACACAGGATATTTGCTACTGAGTTGCAGTTTAGCAATTGCATAACAAAGGAATGATGGAATTATAAAATACTCATTTTTTATGACCCACATTATCTAAACTCAAATTATATTATGAGAGTTTTTGAAACTAGAATTACATAAAAATTTTAATATTTGCTATAGCTACTTCTTTCCTCCCTTTACTATTAAAATGAGATAAGCAAGGGCTAGTCAATTGCACTATTTATCAAATGTTTTTGGAGCACAAATTGAGGGCAAAGTACAATTTTAGGGGTTGTGAATGATGCATAGGTGAATAAGATTTAGAAAAATAAAAAAATAACCATGTTAAAAAATACAAATTGTGATAGAACATAAGAATGGTATTTATATGGTATTCCATAAAAGAAAGTATTACTTACTCAGACGAATCAGAGAACAAGTATTCAATGGATATTTGAAAAATTCAAAAGATACTGAAAGATGGAAGCTATAGGCATGTTCTAACTTGTTCACTTTATAGATAAATTGCATCTCCCTACAGGGAGAGAAAGGTAGTCTTGTCAATATTACTTTTTTTTTCCACTTAGGTTTTAATAAAATTATATTTTAAGAAATGCCCAAAATAATAAAGTTGTGTTTTATATTATAAAAAGCCAGCAGTGGTAGCACCAGAGGATGGCTTGTGGGGTGCATGATCCTCATGATCTGTGTCACTTCTCCAAACCCATGCCAATAAGACATTATTTAAAAATTAGTGTTTGCTATGCAAATATACTTTTCAGATAAATATTCTAGGTCTACTTCTCAACCTCATTTCTAGCTCTTTCTATGCAGAAATTTTGAAGTCATTGCTAAGCACCAGCTTACTTTTTAACAGTAAAACCCATGTGATATAAAAAATAATGATGAGATTAGCCATCTGTAGAAATTTTCAATTTAAATAATATAAAAACCACAAATAAAAAGAAAGCAGCTATGAGCTATGAATCCTTTGTAGGAATCCCTGGCAGCTGTTTAGAAATTCAGGTGAATCCAGTGCCAACCTCCTCTTTGTTCCCACAGTGCCTGGTTAGCACATATCAAGCCATGTTGAAATGATTTGGCATTTCATTTAATTTGAGAATAATAAGTTCAATTTTAAAAAGCCGGGACTGTCTTATTTGTCTTCATACTTGCTTAATGCAGAGCAATTGGTCTGTAAATGCCTTGTAGGCAGAAGGGAGTTTATATGTGTGTGAAATAATAATATGATTTACTAAAGTTTTATTATGCTATATATGAAGAGCCTACTGTGGTGTTTTTCATTTCTTATCTCATTTAATCTTCAAGAACCTAATAATGTAACTATTTGTGTTACCGCCAGTAAGGAAGGTCACAATCCCAGTGGTAGAACTGGAATCCAAACTCAAGACTGTAATGCCAGAACTCTGGTTCAGAAATCCCTTCTCTATGCTCCTTCCCAGATGATCAGATTCTGAATACTTCCAGAGATGGGGGAGCTCTCCCCTCTAGGAAACATTCTTACATACTTGAGCAGAAATAGGTTTCCACATGACTAATTCCTAATGACTACCATTTGCCCCTTTTGAAAAAAGGGAATTGATCTATTCCACAACACAAACATTCCATATCTATTTTTTGCAAGTTTTCTTTTCTTCAGAATAAGAATTTACAATTTCTTCAGTCCTTTTGTACATTTAAAGTCTTAGTGTTACTATAATTTTTGCATGATGTCCTACACTTGCTCAGGAACACATAGTTGGTTTCATATATCTTATCAGATGCAAATCTATCAGTCTAAAATATTAGTTCCATTGCCTCTTACTATATCTAAGTTTATAGCAATTTACAAAGTAATTTATTTAAAATGGATCTAATACGCCTTGGTTTAAAGAATTGTTTTGAAAATATGAAATGGACTAAGTGCAGATTGCCAGTTATAAAAATAGTCACAGGGATAGGGAATATAGTCAATAGTGTTGTGATAACTATGTATGGTGTCAGGTGGGTTCTAGATTTACTAGTATTGGGGTGATCACTTCAAAAGGTATATAAATGTCTAGTCACTAATATAATAGTGTATGTCAATAGTAATTGGAAAAATGAATTAATTAAAAAAGAATTGTTGTAAAGAACAAATGTCATAATTTACTTTATAACATTTTGAAAATATAGTACATTATATTAAATTGCCACATTATTAATATTTCCTCAAATTTCGTTTATAAGAACTTTTTAAATTTTTTTATGAAAGCTTCTTTGATTTATTCTTCAGGCTGTTTGGTTTCTTAGATTTTCCATTACAATTTTTCATTTTTTGATGAGTATTTTTTATTCTAAGACTATTTCTATTGTTTCCTTCAAAAAATGGATAAAGCTATTGAGGGCATGATGGATGCAATATTTATTTTACCTATTTAGATGGCTTAATTATTAAAAAAGAAAAAAACCTTAAAAAATAACTTAAAGGGCCAAGTGTATATAAAAGGAAAAAATAGCTTGAGGCCTTAAAATATGTTGCAAAGTATGACAAAAACAAACAAACATTTTACCCCCAAAAAAGAGCTCTGTATCTGAAATTTTAAAGCATTAATTTGTTTCTGTTGTAGTGGTTAAGAGCTCAAGTATTCCATAATTCAACCTCTAGTTAAGCTCATGAAGATAATAACTTTTATAAAAGTGTCTTTAATATTATATTATACATCAGATCTCTCTCTCTCTCTCTCTCTCTCTCTCTCTCTCTCTCTTAAACACAGAGTATTTAGTTCAGATGCAAGATGCATTTGCTACTCTACAGCAATTGGAATGAATAGAGAACTTATGAGTACGTACCTTATGACAAATATATGGCCAAATTTGTCTTCTGTATTCAAGTCTATTGTATGCTCTACTAATAAAATATTGCTGTTAACAGAGGTATGCATCATGGTATAAATCTAATGTGGTCCATTGGCTTAGCAGCATTTGACAATCCTTGATATTTCTCTGAAAGATTCTTCATGACACTGAATTAAGACAGATGGAATTTCTTAGATATAGCAAATTTTACTGTCTCATGCTTTATTTCTAATGGAATTAAAGATAAATCAAACAATTTGAAACTCAAAAAGCATGTTCAGCTCTGAAGGAAGTTTTCATGTTAAGTGTTGACATCTTTATCAACATTAGCGAGCAGATTTTTCTCAGATCTCTTCCTGTTATTAAAGTACAGAGGAAAAAAAAACCATTTTAAATAATGGAAGGTTTCAAACCTCTTACATATTTATTCATGCCTAGAGTGGCTTTCATTATAGATCACTAGAAACAGATTGCTCCAAAGAAAAAATTTAGAACAATCAATGATGATCTATTACAACTTTCCAGGTAACTATAAAACTGTTTTTTAAATGTACTAATTCCTGTAGGATACTATTCATTCTCAGACTAAAAATTGCATTTTTATATTAAAACTAGAGGCCTGGTGCACGAAATTTGTGCATGGGGGTGTGTGGCCCTCAGCCCAGCCTGCACCCTCTCCAATCTGGGACCCCTCGAGGGTTGTCTGACTCCCCGTTTAGGCCCAATCCTACCAGGACTGCTGGCTCCCAACTGCTCACCTGCCTGCCTTCCTGATTGCCCCTATCTGCTTCTGCCTGCCAGCCTGATCACCCCTAACCACTCTCCTGCCAGCCCGATTGCCCCTAACTTCCCTCCCCTGCCAGCCTAGTCACTCCTAACTGCCCTCCCCTGACAGCCTAGTCACCCCTAATTGCCCTCCCCTGCAGGCCAGGTCCCCCCCAACTGCCCTCCCCTGCCGACTCAGTCACCCCTAACTGCTCTCCCCTGCTGGTCTGGTCCCCCACCTCAACTGCCCTCCCCTGTAGGCCTGGGTCCCCCCAAACTGCCCTCCCCTGCAGGCCTGGTACCCCCAACTGCCCTCCCCTGCAGGCCTGGTCACCCCTAACTGTCCTGTCCTGCAAGCCTGGTCTCCCCCAACTGTCCTCCCCTGCAGGCCTGATCTAGGACTGCTGGCTCTCAAATGCTCACCTGCCTGCCTGCCTGATTGCCCTAACTGCTTTTGCCTGCCAGCCTGATCAATGCCTAACTGCTCCCCTGCCAGCCAGATTGCCCCTAACTGCCCTACCCTGCCAGCCTGGTTGCCCCAAACTGCCCTCCCCTGCAGGCCTGGTCCCTCCCAACTGCCCTCCCCTACAGGCCTGGTCACCTCTAACTGCCCTCCCCTGATGGCCTGTTTGCCCCAAACTGCCCTCCCCTGCCAGCTATCTTGTGGCCATCTTGTATCCACATGTGGGCAGCCATCTTTTACCACATGGGGGCAGTCATCTTGAATGTTGGAGTGATGGTCAATTTGCATATAACCTCTTTATTAGATGGGATATTTTCAAATATGTCCTTTTTTATCTTTACAATTCTCAAAAAGAAAACTGTTCTCAACTGTGGTAATTATATTTTGGAATTCATCACATGTAATGGGCAATGATATAAATGTTGCCTCCAAGATATTCTGCCATGAAAGTGATTTTTCGAAAACCTTATCAAAGAAAAGGCACAGCAAACCAAGCCTTCTAGCCTATATAGAAATAGCAATTGCTGACAAGCTTGTTAATAATTTAGAAGCATTTTTAGTGAATTATGTCTATTCTTAAGTTTTAGTTTTTTAGAAATGTTCAAATATATTACCTCCAGTTCTTTGAAATTTTATTTTATTTTATTTTGTATTTTGTATTCCCTCTTATCATAAAATAGACTACTTTTGAAACTCATAGCAAACAAGTATACTGATGCACCTTATCATTTTTTACTTCATTCTGAATGGGTGTTTTTGTTTGTTTATGGCATCCAAAAAAAAACTCATCTCAGCTAAAATGAGGTAAAGCGCCGAAACTGGTTTGGCTCAGTGGCTAGAGCGTCAGTCTGCGGACTGAAAGGTCCCAGGTTCGATTCCGGTCAAGGGCATGTACATTGGTTGCGGGCACATACCTGGTGGGGGGTGTGCAGGAGGCAGCTGGTCGATGTATCTCTCTCATCGATGTTTCTAGCTCTCTATCCCTCTCCCTTTCTCTCTGTGAAAAATCAATAAAATATATTTAAAAAAATAAATAAATAAATAAATAAATAAATAAATAAAATGAGGTAAAGCTATGGCTAAAAAAAGGATAGATTTTTAATATTTTTCCTTTGATATTGATAAAGATTAATTGGAACTTTAAGCAAACAATCAATTGGGAGGGTCTATGGGCTTATGGGAGTGCTCTCACTCTGCATAACCACTAGACCCCTACAGGAAGAACTCTATATCTTATATAATAAGAGAGGGATATGCTAATTATCCATTATGTCATGAGGTATAACGACCCACCATGTAACGACAGGATCATGGATCAGCAGGAGGGTGGGGCAGTGAGCTGCAAGTGGGTGGTGGAGAGCTACAGGAGGGGGCAGGGCAGCAAGCTCTGAGGGAGGAGAGGGAAGGAGGGATACAAGAGGGTGGGAAAGCAGGCGGAGAGCTACAGGAGGGCAGCAGTGAGCTACTGGCTACAAGTGGGTGGCAGAGAGCTACATGAGGGAGCAGGGCAGCAAGCAAGTGGGAGGCAGAGAGCTACAGGAGGGGGCAGGGCAGCAAGCAAGTGGGAGGCAGATAGTTACAGTAGGGGGCAGGGCAGCAAGCTATGAGGGGGGACGGGAGAGCTACAGGAGGGCGGAGCAGCAGGTGGAGAACAACAGGAGGGCGGCAGTGAGCTACTGGCACACAGATTCGTGTGCAGGGCTACGAGTTTATAATAAAGCTCTATGGCTCAAATTCTCCTTCCCTTAACTTGCTTTCCTTCCTATAAATACCCCTCCATGTTGGCACCGAGGCCCGAGTGTGTACATGGCCTGGTATATCTGCATGCACTGGATTGCAACCCTGTCTTTATCCCAAATAAATACTTTTTTAGTGATGAAGCACCTAGTAGATACTATTTTTCAGTTGACAAATAAAAATGTCCATGTAGTTTAATTCATAACTGACAATGATTTTTGTCTGTAATTTTGATCAAACTATTTAACATCTTTATCTTAATGTTCCTCTTTTTATTTGAGAGTGAAGCTTAGGTAAAAAACATAGGCAGAAAACTTAGAATATAGTCCAGCAAAACAAATATAGTAATTAATTAATTGTGAGTATTATAGCATTTCAGGTTGGAGCTTATTCATGCAAATTATAAAACCAGCAGTTTCCACATGTATAAGATGGAAGTTAGTAATATATTCACAGTTTCATGAGTAGTAACTGAATATGAATAGTAAAGTGAGTCACATAGTGTAGGTCCTCAATTTGTTTCCCTTTAACTTTTCTGAATTTTACCACTCTACATTGTGTTTCCAAGTAGAGTTGTTATTCTAACTCAAAGATGATGAATTAAAGGTTAAGGCTATTCTTATTTCTACCCAGTAAATCCTGTATTTCAGGAAAATGATTTTTATATGTGTTTTCAAGGCAATACTATTAATTAAAAGAACATGGTATTTCTTTTTTCCACTTAAAGTAGGGCTGAAAAATTTGTCTAAAGAACATAGGAAATGCTTTTTATCAGAAACTATTAAAATGCCTTTTAATAAAGCAATAGCCCTAGAAATGTGAGGTAGCAGAAGAGGATGGATGTCAACACTCAGGTTCAAAGAAATACTGGGAATTTAATTGCATTATTTTAAAATATAAAATACTTCAGAGAATTTGATAAGTTCACTCAAAATGTTATTTGTCTTTGATTTCATATGTCTTAAATTATGCTATTTTGTTCTTTTCAGTTTCCTTGCTGAAGCAATTTTAAAAATTGATCACTTAAGAGATAAAGGAGTATATATTGACATCAACCAACCACAAGAGGGAAGTCTTGGCTATATTAGAAATACTGAACATATAGGGAGGGGGGTCCATTTATTGCAGAAAAAAATTTAGAAAGGAGAAAAATAAATTTTACTTTTTGTGTGGTATATTATGATACTATACCTACTAGAGATAATTATTCATAGATTTAATACACTCATAGACTTTACAAGTGTAGAATATTACTTTTGTCACATAATACATGTTTTCCTTAAAACATTAATCATTTGTTCTCTGTAAAATTAAACATAAATATAATTTAAATATAGACATTGTCACCCATACATCTATATTTTATACATACAATACAATTCATAAAGGCAGTTACCACCTAGGTCTGAGCTATACACAGTGTGGTATCCATTAATTCTCTCTCTATTTAATAGTAGCATCTTTGAGTTGCATTTTGACTATATTTTATTTTCCTTAAGAATCATACTTGTGCAATTATGAAATTTAAAATCTCAGATATACATTGGCCAAAAAAATAAATGAAAATAATTAAGTATTTCTTAGTAAGATAAACTATTAAGCTAGTTGAAAATTCATAGTGAAGAAAACCCTAAATTAGATATTGGGCTCTGTGGTAAAGTATTTTAATTGAATGGGTATTCGGTTGGAAGTTTTTGTTGGAATCACTATGAGATTCATTTTGTTAGAATTCATGATCACTCACAAAATAATCAGCCTTTACACAGTATACTAGTAATTAGATAACACAGTCATCATATTAACTACTGGATAGAATGTTGTAGTGATCTGTGGCAAAACATGGAATACAGAACTCTTAAATTCCAACTTTGATTATTATTTGTGACATATGCAATAAGAACTAAATATTTTTAATATATCCATCATACTAAAAAGTATGTAATTTTGTCCTTTAGCTTTTTTTAAAATATATTTTTATTGATTTCAGAGAGGAAGGAAGAAAGAGAGAGAGACAGAAACATCTAAGATGAGAGAGAATCATGGATAGGCTGCCTCCTGCAAGTCCCCCATTGGGGATCGAGCCTGCAACCCATGCACGTATCCTTGACTGGAATCAAACCTGGGACCTTTCAGTTCGCAGGCCGATTGCTCTATCCACTGAGCAAAACCAGTTAGGGCTGTCCCTTAGCTTTATCTTTGAAAAAGGTGGTAACATTCTGTGAAACTTGAAGTACTTCTATTCCTACAGATACAAAGAGTATTACAAAGGCATTAATGCATACAGAACACATTAATTATGCTGTTTCTCTCTCTATCTGTTACTATACTCAGTTAAATTTATGTGCTTTGAAGTTGTAGATACTTTGAATTTATAAAAAAAATCTAAGTTATTTTTTAAAATTATTTAGGGAAATTTTGTTTAGTCTAACTTATCTAATAACTGGTTCATGTTGATTAGTGATCTGGTGGTACCCAAAGTAATAAATAGTATGCTTTTGGTTAGATTTAACTTCATAACTAAGTATAGCTCTATACCTTTAATTAAAAATAATAAAGTTGTTTTATTTAAATATAGGGTAAATGATATCTTTTGCAGCATAATAATATATGAGATATTGAACACAGCATAATAATCCCACATGTCTAAGTAAGGTCTGTCTTGGCTAACATCTTATTTAATATTCACAGTGTTTTGTTTTGTTCATGTGAACAGTTTAATAAACTGTGAAGTGTGTCTACTTTATTGGCATGCAACTCATCAATTTCCAGTTTGAATGGAGTCTGTTCTACTCTCAGACATTTTTTTAAGCATACAATTAGCAATCACTCATGTTCTGAAGGACTTTTAATGGCAGGATAGATAGACTCTTTTTATGTTTTCCTTCTATTAGGATGGATAACTTACAAATAGTCCCTCTGTGATTAGGCATTTATTTTACAGTGAAAAATCTATATGTGGATCTTTTTTAACACGTCTCTGAAGTTCATTTTTATCATCAATCAAGAAATATCGAGGTAAAGAAAGAACATTTAGAGAGGACACAGAATGTTTAAGCATAGTTTTAATGGGCCTGCCAGAGAAAAATGCTTGTATGAAAGATGTGTTTTGTCTTAAACAGTATGTGGGGCCAGGTATAAGTCCTCATATGGAAATTTTATTTTTGTTTTAGACCTTCAGAATTACAGCTAGGTCATATTTAATGGTAGGACAGGATTTAGCATTAATAAAAGATATATTACCTTCAAACATCAATCTAGACATTAAGGTAAGCAGAATTTTAGCTTTTAAGCTCTGGCTACATAAAGAATTAGTGAGCAGGATAAAAGCTGTTCAATTCTTAAATTGCTATTCCAATTTATAGGGATTAATGCATTCTTATTTTCTCCTGTTCTCTGAGTATACTGCATGAATATGCATTTGTTGAGACCTCGTTAAATGATTATTCTGAGAGAGATGTGTTTCATTATCAAACAGAAATCAAAGCTTCTTTCTTGAGTGTTATATGATGTGTATTTAATACTGTATACTAGTATTTTAAACATTTTCATTATAAGGCAAATAATTATGAGTTTCTTTCTACTAACACATTTGGTGTAGCACAGAACAAGTTTTATTTTATCATTATCTATGAATTGAGCTTTGTTTCCTCTCAGCTATTATTGAGGATCTCTGATCCATTTTCCAAACTTTGATAGGAAATGAAATATTTTCATCATCTTCAACCAAGAGGTCATAATTTGTGAGAAAACTATTTGCATTTAAAAATCAAACTGCAGCTTCACACTCACACAAGTATTGCTGAAATCTCAAACCATAACATTCTTCCCATTTTCAAAGTTACTACATATGCCTAGTAAACCAATGTACTAGCAATAACATTAGGGTACGGTAAATCTTCATATATTAGGAAAGTGAGTTTTTAATGGAGAAATTAATATAACATTTCCAGAAATATTTACTATTAGTTTATTTTAGGGCTTTATAGATCTGAATGAGCTATCAAAAAATTTAGGACATCTAATCATTTATGAAACTTAGTGCCCTGATGAGACATATAAAGAAGTTGTTTCTAGGCAACACTATGAAGTGGGAGAAGTTTACTGTTCTGGGGCTCTCCCTTCCATCTAACTAATGTCTCTTTATGTCCTTATGAGACGCATATTGTCACATCAAATTATAATTCAACACATCAAAGGTTAGCCAGAAGAAAAATAATTTTGATTAATTTTTTAGCTCTCAGTCTTTGAACCCTTTTTCTGGTTTGGTTAGTTTAACCACAACTCTTGTTTGAAGGCAGCACTTCTAAAAGCTACCTTCTTGCTCTCCATGATCTCTGGCAACTGCAGTTTGAATATAGAACCTTAGGTCTACCAAGCAGATGCTCCTGCCAAATCTTTAAATTAGCCAGAGTTGTTCCTCTTATCTGAAACTGTGAATCTTGCCCGGGTCTAGATTTAGAGATTGAATGATTTATCATCATCTAACCCAGATTGAGAGGGAATGGTGGCATTATTAATGATTATGCCATGACAAAGGGTTTAAACCGGGACTGCCTTGGATAAATTGCAACATGTGGTCACTCTTCTTAAATGGTTACCTAAACTCCTAGCTGACACCAATTTAAAACACTAGCCTCCAGGCAGCATTTGTTTTTTTACCGTGTGAGTCAATTTGAAAGACATCCAAAATCTGAGAAAATGAATTTATAATGGTAATGGGGCAATCCCCCCGGTTGATATTTTAGAGCGAAAGGCTTCTTACAAGCTCCTTCAAATTACACGTAAGACACCACTCACCCAAATGATTCATAAGCCTCTCTCTGGGGGTAGGACATTCCAAAGAAAGTCTTTTTCTTCTTCAGAAAGAATAAAGCTTTGCTTAGCCCACTTCTCTATTAGTCGCCATGTTTCTAGGGTGACACAACAGTGCTTCCTGAGGATTCCTTCTTCACTCCACTGCAAAGCTGATCATCTGGTGAACAGGTAATTATGGGCTGAACTAGGAACCATGCCGGGATGTGAATGTCTAGCAACCACATAGCATTTGCGTTGTAACTAATGAATACTCCCTTGTCTAATATAACCCAACCTAATTACCCATAAACCTTCGGGTAATTTTCACTTGACCCTAAACTTTGTACATTTAGCTGCTTCTCTACCCAATACTGAATGATAACTCAACAAGACAGTAGTGAGCGTGAAGGGGAAAGGTTGCTCCCTCTGCAATATGTCATTATGCCGCCTGGTATTTTAATCAGAGAAAGTCAGTTGTTTCAGTAAGGTCTCATTTACTTACCTAATTATCAGTTGTCATTTGGAGAAGAGCCAGCCCATGAAAGAATACTTCAAATATTTTTGCTATTTGTCGCTTTTGCTTGTGTTCATTAATTTCCTTGTATGCATTGTGTCAGCATACAAGATGAATAGTGAGGCCACTCTAGTCAATGAAAGAAGCAAACAAATGGGTCTTGCTGGATTGTGAGTTCCAGGACAATGTCTCGCTCATCTCTGTATCTCCAGCACGAGATGCCATGCCTGCAGTATAGGACAGGGGTAAAAAAAAAAAAAAAAAAAAAATTGAATTTGTGCTCTGCTCATGTGCTTTGAAATTATTCCAGATTGATACAAAGGATGATTCTTAGGGGTCTGGGGAAAACATTTTGTTAATCATTCATAATTAAAACATGCTATGAAGGTTATTTTTAAACTTTTAATTTCCTGAGAGAAACTTTAGATATTTTAGACAGCCTGATTATGAGAGTGATTTTGATAAGTAATAATGGAAAATTTCCAGTAGAACAGCAATTTACAGATTGTGTTCTCTAACATCCAGTATAAATGAAACTTTTACAGTGTCTTCAGCCACAATCTGAGCAGGCACAATGGAAATCATCTCCAAATCGAAACCAAGATGGGGAAAAAAAAAAGATGTATATTAACACCCTGATCATTAGGGACATGTTCATCACTAGTGAACACCTTATTTACAAAAGTGATGGAATTAGTAAAAGGACTAATGAGAGCTAAAGAGAGAGGTCTCTGAGATGAGAAAGAAATCCTTTGAATATACTTGGGTTTTGGTGAAGGTAAACATATCATTGATATTCTTCTGGAGAAATTTGAGGTTAGCACCTTCTTTGAGGCCATCATTGAGGTCCTAGGTCCTAAGTTCTTTGTTAAAAATATGGCTACAAGTACAGCTCAGTGATCTATCTTGATTATTGTGCTGGATTGATGGTGAATGTGAAACTTGTATCTAAAATTGTGGTCAGAACTGTATCTTTTAAAATGCCCTTCCTTTCACACCCAGTGTTGGTGTTTTCCTCTCTCTCTTTTTTTTTTTTTTTTTTCTTTTTTTAATATTGCACTGACTTTTTCCATATGCCCAAAGGAGATATGAAAAAATGAATGAGGATGTCAGTAACTATATTTAAGTAATGGTCTACAACTGAAAGTCAGACATATTTGTGCCAGTTTTTGGTTGGAATATTGACAAGATGCTGGGATCCAAGCATTAAAATGCTTGGAACATGAATATAAAATTACCCACAGTGTTTCTGGAACTGTATTTCTAGATTCTATCCTGTCGCCAACTCATCCAATTTTCTTCCAGGATGACTATGAAATTGGCAGTATTGGTACAGTAATGGGAGTCAGATAAAGACTCACTTTCTAAGATTAGGCAGGGTGGGGAATCTCTATTCTATTCAAAGTTAGAATTGAAGAACAGTTTGCCAACATGGATTTTGATCCTCAAAATGAGGTTCTGAATAATAATAATAAGGTAGCTTCCCATGTGATGAACTGTCATTCAAAACTGTCTGCTGCAGCTATGTGACTGGTAGTGTAATAACAACCCACCATAGGAGGTTCTGGCTTTACTGGTCATCAGCCTGAACCACTCAGGCCAAACTCTTGACTGGTCATGTACCTGTTCTGAATTGTCACCTCTCTCCCACAGGCGGAAAGTTTGCTGGACTTAACACAAAAGATCAATCCCACTTCTGATAACAATGGCCTCAAAGTCCTTAAATCTGATGATGTTGTCATCCTTATCAGGTGACTGGTAATCTTCTGTGCATGGAGCTCATCTCCAATTAGTCTTCCTATGATATTTGCTAAATATGTTATGAACCTAACTATAGGTTTAGGGTTTTTGTGTGATATTTAACAAAAAGGCCCTGGGAGCTTTCCCAGAACATTCTGAAGAATGGTTAATAATACCAATGCAATGGAAATTGCTTTGGGAAGAAAGGAATACTTTATAGAGCACCATATTTTATATTTATGGCAGCTTTATATTACTCATTCTTAAAATCAGAACATTTTCAGTGGAAAATATTACCAACATTCTGACACTGAAATTTTAGGCCATTAAAACAAGCTTGAAATAATTGTAGGAACACAGATTTTGACATTGATGACAACAACAAAAGAGGTTGAAGATGTTCTGATTGCATGCCTACTCAGTAACTTTTGTGTAATATGCTGAACATTTCTATCTGCTTTATAGGAAACAAAGTATAATATTACATAAGAAGTATTATCACAAGTGGTGGAGTGGTACTGCCACTTCTGCAGAGAACATGTGCTAAGGAGTCAGTGATTGAATAGCCCGGAGACT
The DNA here is from genome assembly GCA_025583905.1 of Ia io. NCBI lineage: Eukaryota > Metazoa > Chordata > Mammalia > Chiroptera > Vespertilionidae > Ia > Ia io. The sequence goes on along the minus strand of JAJQQW010000003.1, from coordinate 31,791,334 downwards.
GAATTACTCTCCTGCATCTGAAGTTGCTCTCTGAGGTCAGGTCTGTGGTCTCTGGATAATATAAGAAACAGGGGAAGAAGAAGAAAAGCCACATACGACTATTTGTGCTATAAATGTTCTGATGGCAAACAGGAAACGTTTGTCTCTAAGGACTTGCAATCTGACACCTGTCAAAAACACTAAATTCTTTTTTAAGAATAAAATTGGGCTAAATTGACCTCTTGTCTTAGAGATTCCTGAAAGGAAGAAGAGAATAAAAACTTGGCAAATTCATTTTGCTATATCTTGCTGAGTATTGAATCCTGGAGGCTGTTGTATCACTTTTTTTTTATTTTTTATGAAATGAGATGATCCCTTGAGGTTAATAGCAGTAAAAGTCCTTTAAAGAATTTTGGTTTGTTATATATATAGTTTTTATAGACTCTTTAAATAATATTTATACTAAACATTTTTAACTTGTGCTAGTGCCTGGTTTAAAAAAAAGTTGAAAGCATAATAGCAAAAAACAAATAGTGATTAAAGGATCAAAAAATGAAAAATTTCAACTCTCATAATGGCTACAAAGGTATGGTAACTGAATCTTGAATATCATATACAAGGGAAAGGTTGACCTGATCTGAAAGGACAAGGAAGAGTGGAGAATAAAATATGATATAAAAGTTATGATAGACAGATGACAATTTGGGGGAAGATAACTGAAGGCAATACATACAATAAGACAGTTAACACTACAGATGAATTTTAGAACCTAAAGTTATGTCAACCAGGAAAAATTGATTGAGAGCCAAAATTTTTTTTCACAAAATAGTTGTAGTGTTTTATACATTTTTATTAATGCTGGAGCTGACAAGAGTTCATGTGAAAATCAAAGGTAATATTTAGTAAAGACTCAAATGCATGTGGTCCTGATCTGGGTTTTGCATGAACTTATGGATATGGTTGGACAAAGAGATGAAAAGCAAACAGATGAATAAAGTTCTTTATCTCTGGGATTTTAAAATATAAACTATTCAATGCAATTGATATAAGAAAATGTATGTGAGATATTTCCATCCAAAAGAACACAGAATTATAATTAATTTAAAAAGACAACTAAATTTAGAATAAAAAAAATTGGGGGGGGGTAAATTACTGGCTTTGACACTGGTTTTAAAAGTAGTGACATATATGTAATACCTTAAATAATAAAGAAAAAACATTATAAAAAAAATAGTTTAAAAAGTCTAACTATGAAAATGCAAGGATGAAAATAAAAATAAAAGCTGACAACTCTGAGGGAAATTGAGACAGAAATCGTACTTCCTTCTGTATTACTTTCACATAATGGTACATCCCAATATACACTGAGCTGTGCAAGTAAAAAATTTGGCATTATCCTTCACTCTTAATTCTCATTCTATTGGTCATGAAATCCTGTCAGTTCTACTTCATCAGCTCTAAATTTCATCAAAACATCTCAATTATCAATTCCACTCTTTCAGGTTTTGCATCATTTCTTACTCGTGTGCCTGTAATGCCCAGTCTTTCACTTCATTTGTTCTCCTTTAAATTTATTTTTCACATTGTGACTAGTGTACTCCTTCTAAAATGATATCCTAATACTTTAACTCTCTGCTTGCGTCTTTCAGGATGTCCTTAGCTAGTCTTTTTTGATGAGGCATTTATGGCCTATCATAACTTAAACCTGTGTACTTCTTCAAATATATAGCTACACCATCTAGAACACATAGTTCCTAAGATTGCTGGAGAAAGGGAAGAGTGAATGTGGAGAATGAGCACCTATTTTATATGCCCAGGACCATTGGTGACATATCACTTCCCCTCATATTTCATAGATGGAAAATTGATCACAAAACCCTTCTAGATGTAATATTGTGATCAACAAAACATTTCATTTTACTAGGCCCACAGCTATACTACATTTCCCAAATGACAACATCACCAGTAATATGAAACAGTTTGGTGACAACTTGATATTTTCTCTAGCCCAATGCCAAAATTTTAGTTTACAATGAGAAATTACTTTCCAGGAATGGGAACATATATATTTGCATGATTAACATATTTTCTCCTTATAACTAACATGTAATAAAACATTAATAATTATTTAGAAAATTCCATTGTGATTGAGGAAATGAGGAAGGGAAATTTGATTAATGAAATCTAGTGGGACTAAAATAACTTCATAACGCAGTTGGGGGTAATTTTTCCAGTAGGACCAGAGAAATTTAAAGGCTGTTGAAAAAGCATCTTTCTTTACTGGACAGAGCTTCAAGATATCACACATTGTATGGACCTTTGTGAACCTTCTTTATCTTTGTTTCCTTTATAGACCAATACCACCCTATCTTCATCCACAGTGCTGTGATTTAGCCTTTTTTGAAATATGATAATTCATTTGATAATTTTATAGTAAAATATTGCTGACCTGGGATCAACTCTTTTGAAGATAATTGTGTACAAGTATGACCTTATGTTCACTTTAGGGATCAAGTCTCTAAAGATTATCTCCTATTTCTAATTCCAAGGTTTTAGAGATTCTACTTTATGGACCCCATAGATTGAAAAGCTAAAAAAATACTTTAGTGACAGAATAAGGTCTCTAGCTATGGTGTGCAAATCTGTTGAGAGAATTTTTGGAGTAACAGGGGCTCACTTGAACCTCTAAATCATTTTATCTATATTGGTCTACTCCAGACAATTATGTCGAGAATTCTTAGTCATCGATGGAAATAGGAAACAAAAAATAAAACCAATTAGAGGTGGAAGAGTTTTATGCCATAAACACAAAAAGGAATAAAAAGGAAAACAAAGAGGTTAAATATATTAGCAGGCAAATATTATTCATGGATATTAAGGAAAGCAAAAAAGGGAGAAATATAATTTCTGGATATAGTAAACATAAAATATGGTATTAATGATAACTGAGATGATCTGTGTGTTATCAGAAGAGAGAGCAATGATCAATAGAAACCAACATAGCTTCACTAAATAATGTCAAATTAATTTCATTTTCTACTTGGGTATGTTTCCTAGGAAGACTGATCAAATGAAATTACAAAAAAAAAAAAAATTAGCTTTATTATCATTTTAGAGATCCTCTCAAATTATCTTTGTGGACAAAAAAAAAAAAAAATGTATGTTAGGGATAGTATGTTATATGGATTTAAAAATTGGCACAGTCAATTAAACATTTATGCTAGAAGGATGATAGAGAGGTTTCTACATTCTCTGTCTCCAGTTCCATTCTAATCAATGTTTTAATTAATTATTGGAATGAAGATATGAGAAGTATTCAGTTCACTAATTGAGCATACCTATAATTCAATGACTCAAATATTTATTAGGTACCTATTGTGTTTCTGGCATTGTGCAGGGGGGTGGGGGGGGAAGCCAGTAGATTGACTGCATGTGAAGGTTATCAAGGAATTTTAAGTTATTATGAAATCAATATGAGTATCTGAGTGGTTGTTAAAACAAGAAAATACAACCTGAACCTACCTGAGTAGAAGTCAAGAGAACATAGGAACACGAAAATAGACTGGAGTCAGACTACTTGAGGTTTTACATGGTCTCTTACTACTTCTTTGCTGTGTGACTGTATAAATTAATTTCATAAGCTTCATTTTTCCTATCTCTAAAATGGGCTAATATCTACTTCATGTACCTTTGTGAGAATTAAATGAAATGAACCATGTAAAGTATTAAGTATCACGCATAGAACAAGTTATCACTCAGTAAATATTTGTAATTAATCTTGGCTTCATATATATATATATATATATATATATATATATATATATATATATATATATATATATATATATCAAGAGATAGATGTATTGTACTAAGAGTCCTGAGGCTTGTCTCCCAATCTTGGCTTTTCTTGTTACTGTTACTGACTGTGACACTTTTAATCTATCACTAGGTAATTATTGTTAGTTCTGGGTATTTTATTTTATTAAGAGTATTAAAAAATGCAATCCATCTAGAGAAGGGAAACTGAGATGGTAATAGATCTAGAAACTATGCCATAAAAGAAGTATTTTGAAATATGCAAATTAATTAATTAATGCCTTGCTTTGTTCCAAAAAGTAACTTTAAATTACTGACAAAAATGCATACAGTGTAATAAGATAAAAATAGCTAAAGCGGTTGAGGCAAACGAGAAAGAATAAAAGGGAACAGGGATTAATAAATGAATCACAGTTGCATTAAAAGATGAAGCAGGGAAGATTTAAGACCAGGATAACACATAGTCATCACTGGAAATTGCTTCCTTTACTTTGACCTTTACCTCCTAACTTTCCAATTCACTTGCAAAAATGCCCCACAGCCATAATCCTTCGACCCCTTGAAACATGCCATTCTTTTATCCCACAACTTGCAACCTATCAGCCTCTTTATTTCCCTATTTTATAGCTTAGGTTGTGTGGTTTTTATTACAATTATCCACTTCTTTATCTGTCGGTCATACTCCAAAGCCAAACCAAAACCCTGGATAGACCACAGTATTTGTCTTTCCTTATCCTGCAAAGGCAATTTCCCAACCACATAGGCCAGCCACACTTGAAATCAATGATTATTGAGTCTATACTGTACTTCATTAGCTTGATATTTCCACTTAACTATTTCATACCTACTCATCTATTATTAAAACTCTCTTGTCCTCTTTCTACTCTTAGCTTGCTCATATTTCACTTAGGGAATCCCAAATTCCTTATCTTCCTACCACCTGATTTGTAATGACACCTTTTCCTAAAACTCCACTGTCTTTTTTCTTCATGTAAAGATGAAGGAATAGATTGGCCTCTGTCAGGAACTCAGTTCCTTTATCCTGCTCCACTAAGCCAACTGTTGCATCCAAGCTCCTTTGCCAGTGGCTGGACCTCCTTAAATGCTAGGTGGTAGACAGAGAAGCCATGAGAAGTTGTAGGTATATAAGAGAGTCTTTATTGAAGAAGCCAGTGGCCACGTAGCCGTTGCTAACAAGGAGTCATTAGACAAAAACAATTCTTCAAAGTAAAGTCCCATACAGTAGCCACACCGGCTAGGTAACAATACATATTTCCCATACAGCAGCAGCCTTCTAGTAAATAATAGATCTTCCCCATGATATAGCCCCACATAACACAGACTGCCTTACATAGGGGCAGCCTCACCAAGCAGCCGCATACTGCTGGAGGTCAGTAATAAGTTTATACTACTTAGACAAAAGAGGCTTCCTGCCAAATAGTGACCTCAGTCTTTTGGGTTATAGAAGGGAAAGCTCACACAGTGTACATACAGATTACTGTGGCCTTGCTTTTGTACCTGTGTATAGTCCTTGGACACCCTTATTAAGATTCCCATGCTCAGAGTGGCCTTGAACATCTGGTGTACTCTGAATAGGGCCTTTATGCTCTAATTGACCTTGAGCATCTTGCATACTCTGACTAGGGTCCCCACAGTCTTCTATTAAATTCAATTTCTTCATGTGTGCTCTGGGTTCCAATTCTTTCCCATCATCTCATGCCTATGGCTATAATTTATCTCCAGTACATAAAAATTTCTGTTTTCCATGCCCAACCCATGTGGCTCAGTGGTTGAGCATTGACCTATGAACCAGAAAGTCACAGTTTGATTGCCAGTCAGGGCACATGCCCAGGTTGTGGACTTGATCCCAGTAGGAATTGTGCAGGAGGCAGCTGATGAATGATTCTCTCATCACTGATGTTTCAATCTCTCTCGCTCCCTCTCTCTGAAATCAGTAAATATACATGAAATCTCTCTTCCTGTAGAATATTTCCATCAACGTGAAATGAGTTTTAGTGCCTCGCATTCTTAAAAAAAATCCTCCACAGATGAATAACCTTTTTCAGATATTCTTCTACTTCTAGACTCATTCTCAATAGTCTAATTCTCTAACACATGCTTCTTTGACGGTACCTTATGTGTTACCCCTCTTGGTTCAGGTTCTACCATCTGCACTCTTTTAAAATAACCAAGAGCCTCTATGTTACAAATTCAATAAACACTTATTTTTTTTGCAGTCTTACTGGGTATCTCAACAACATTTGGCAGACTTGACCACAAATTTTGGAAATAGTAATTTTTATGTTATACCATTTTTTCACATTCTCCCTTTCTCATGTTGATCATTCTTAGTCTCCTTCATTGGCTCTGCTCCTAACTTGACTCCTGTATTTTAATGTTGTCTAAGGCTCAATGTTAAGTTCTCACTTGCATTTTTCTATATGCTTTCACTAAGATATTATATATTCATATCCATGTCTTTAAATGTCATTTATTTTGTGATGATTCACAAATTTATATCTCCAGCACAGATATTACCCTTGAACTTAAGTCATATGTACCTGGTTGTCTACTTGACATTTCCATTAGGACATCCAATTGCAAAAAAAACTTAATTGGTCTATATTTTAATTTTCCATCTCCACTCACCATACCAACCTTTCAAAACCTGTGTTTGTGCCATTCACTCATGGGTCACTCTTTATTCTGCTATTTATCTAATATTCTACTCTATTCCAGCAGCAATTCCAACTCAAATTAAATACTTAATTTGGACACACACACACACACACACACACACACACACACACACACACACAATCAGGCTTCCAGATAAGTATACAAACTCCTGTCTGGAGATCCTTGAGTTGTAGCAAGGCAGTGGGAGAGCACAAGACATCATCCACAGCCTCCGCCCCTGAAAGCACTCCATAGCCTCTAGATGTGGGCCAAACCTACAGCCTGTCCCTCAGGCAGATGCTCCAAGACAAGCATGTAGGCCCCTTTCCGGAAAGACTGGGGGTATGTTTCAATATGTTGTCTGTGCAGTACCGTGGGGATGGGGACCTGACATGAACTGTCTCTCCATGAGACCCAGGAATATAAGCCTCCAGCCATAGAGCCAGATCAAAGGACATCTCCTGGGCAGCTGCTGCAAAGACCAGAGCACCAGAAGTAAAAGCTAGGGCACTAAATATGTGTAAAAGCTCCTATCTGAGAGATACTTACACTTTCAAGTGAGGCTGAGGGAGAGTGTAGTGATGATAGTCCTCTCCTCTCCCCCAATAAAAAATAAATAAATAAATAAATAAATAAATAAATAAATAAATAAATAAGGTGCCCACCAGCTGGAGAAAGGCAGAGAAAAAGCAGAAAGATGGAGCCTGCCAGTCTTCATTCCTGGGGAGCACCCAGTAGGCTCCAAAATGTGTATTGGATCAGATGCCTGACCCTCAGGCAGATGCTCCAAGACAAGCAGATGAGGTTCTACCACATCTACAAAATCTGGGCACCCCTCCACTGGCTCCTTCCCTGCAGGCCCCTAGGGCAGGTGAGTCTGAGGGTGTTAGCCCTTAAAGAGTGTTTTTTAGGTTACTGTAGACTGTGGGTCTCATGGACAGGAGCCCTATTGGTTTTCAAAGCTAGCTGTTTGGGGACTTGTCTGTTAGATGCAGACCTTAAAAGTTGGGAGTGCGTGATGTAGGTTCAAATCCTTTGCTCCTCAAGGAGAAGCTCTAGGCCTTGAGTCCTCCAAACTTTGAATAGCTGCCCTGGGATTGGAGTTTATGACGAGATTGTGTCTCAGCCATTCCTACCTGCTTCAGTGGGGGCCTTCTCTCATATCCTGACTCAGGGAAGTCTCTAATTAGGTGTGTTTGTGGGAAGAGGTTAGTTAGGATCCTCATGTCATGATATTGAACTAGAACTTAATCTTTCTCATAAAGAAGTTGGGCAGAAGGACTGACTAGTGATCCTCTCCCAACATATAGATCGGCTTCCTGCCACAATTACCCTCAGGTGATAGCGCTCTTGGGATAGTTATATTTACATTAGAGGGCCGGTACACAAAAATCATACACTCGGGGGAAGGGGGGTCCTTCAGCCCTGCCTCTGCCCTCTCGCAGTCCGGGAGACTCTCAGCTCCCTGAGTGGGCCTAAGCCGGCAGTCAGACATCCTTAGTGCTGCTATGGAGGTGGGAGAGGCTCTCGCCACCGCCACTGTGCTCGCCATGAGCCCGGCTTCTGGCTGAGCGGTGCTCCCCTATGTGAGTGCACTGACCACCAGGGGGCAGCTCCTGCATTGAGCGTCTGCCCCTTGGTGGTCAGTGCACGTCATAGTGACTGATCAGTCCACCGCAGGGCCAAAACTGGCTCTTTGACATCCCCCCCAAGGGGCCCCGGATTGCAAGAGGGTGCAGGCCAGGCCGAGGGACCCCAATGGTGCACAATTTGAGCCGGGGAGGGATGCAGGAGGTTGACCAACCAGAGAGGGACCACAAAAGGGCTCCAGGGTATGTCCAGCCCATCTCACTCAGTCCCAATCAGCTGGACCCCAGCAGCAAGCTAACCTACCAGTTGGGGCGTCTGCCCCCTGTTGGTCAGTGCACGTCATAGTGAGCGGTTGAGTGGCCTTAGCATATCATTAGCATATTATGCTTTGATTGGTTGAACAGACAACTGGACAAATGGACACATAGCATATTAGGCTTTTATTATACAGGATGCAAAAAAAGAAAAAAGATTCTATCTGAGAAATTGAAAATGGTTTTTAGAAAGTATTCTACCAATATAATGTCAAGAGAAAATTATGATTTTGGATGGTTTTGAAAGAAATAGAAATATTCTAATAGATTTGCTGAAACTTTTGATAGAAGATATGCATTTGAATATGTATTTTAAAATCCAAGAGAAAATCACAGACAAGGACAACAGGATATATAAATTTCAAATTAGAGTTAAGAAAAAAACCTAAAAAGAGTAACACTAATAAAACTAGATTGTACTGTAAAAAATAGATTCTCAAGTTCAGCAAAGAAAATAGGTTAATAAATCTATAATTGCTTTACTATATCTGTATCTAAAATAAAAGACACAAAATGGTTGAAAATAAGAGATTGTCAAAGATATATGTATCAAAGTTCAAACAAATTGACCTAAGAGAGTGAATTTTAAATCAGGCAAAACAAAACATAAGGCAAAACATGTTAAATGAAAAAAAATACACTTCTGTGTTTATATGTATTTTTAATACATATATTTTTATTGACTTCAGAGAGGAAGGAAGAGGGAGAGAGAGATAGAAATATCAATGATCAGCTGCCTCCTGCACGCCCCACATGGGGATTGAGCCCGCAACCTCAAACTGTGACATCCTAGTTCATGGGTCGATGCTCAATCACTGAGCCCTGAGCCATGCCAGCTGGGGTACTTTTGAGTATATTTATACAGAGAGAGAGAGAGAGAGAGAGAGAGAGAGAGAGAGAGAGAGAGAGAGTAGTCTCCCCTTGTATGCAGGGGATACATTCTAAGACCACCAGTAAATGCCTAAGAGTCAGAGAGACAGAGATAGAAACTAAAAGGAAAGAGACAGAGACAGACAGAGAGATAAATGTAACAAATAGCATTGCTGATTCTGCCCAATTTTTCATGAATGCATATATTCCTAAAATGAGCCTGAGAGTTAGTTTTAGTTGTCCATTTCTTCTCAATGTGTATATCACTAGGGTAAATATTTTTCTATCATTTATTTGTTTATTTATTTTAATTTATTTATTGTTAAGAAGTATTACAGATATCCCCCAATTTTACCTCCTTTGCCCTCTTCCACCCATCTTGCCCCATCCCAGGCTTTCACCTCTCTATTGCCTGTGTCCATATGCTATGATTAATTTGTACTTTTAAATACACATTTTAAAATAGAAAATAGAAGATGGCTTCTAAATGCAAATCTATGACTTCATTTTGTGCTGATCAAAAGATCCATTGATCTGTTCCAGTACTGTTCTGTAGGTGGCCAAACTGGAACATTTTATTTATTTTTTATTTTTAAATAAATCTTTATTGTTCAGATTATTACAGTTGTTCCTCTTTTTTCCCCCAATAGCTACCCCCAACCTGGTTCCCACTCCACCCCCTGCCCTTACCTCCCCACTGTCCTAGTCCATAGGTGTACGATTTTTATCCAATCTCTTCCTGCACCCCCCACATCCCCTTCCCCCTGAGAATTGTCAGTCCACTCCCTTTCTATGCCCCTGATTCTATTATATTCACCAGTTTATTCTGTTCATTAGATTTTTTATTCATTTGATTTTTAGATTCACTTGTTGATAGATATGTATTTGTTGTCACTTTGTTGATCATAATTTTTATCTTTATCTTTTTCTTCTTCTTCCTCTTCTTAAAGGCTACCCTTCAGCATTTCATATAATACTGGTTTGGCGGTAATGAACTCTTTTAGCTTTTTCTTATCTGTGAAGCTCTTTATCTGACCTTTAATTCTAAATGATAGCTTTGCTGGGTAGAGTAATCTTGGTTGTAGGGTCTTGCTATTCATCACTTTGAATATTTCTTGCCACTCCCTTCTGGCCTGCAAAGTTTCTTTTGAGAAATCAGCTGACAGTCGTATGGGTACTTCCTTGTAGGTAACTAACTGTTTTTCTCTTGCTGCTTTTAAAATTCTCTCTTTGTCTTTTACCCTTGGCATTTTAATTATGATGTGTCTTGGTGTGGTGCTATTTGGACTCCTTTTGTTTGGGGTTCTCTCCACTTCCTGGACTTGTAAGTTTATTTCTTTCACCAGGTAGGGGAAGTTTTTTGTCATTATTTCTTCAAATAGGTTTTCAATATCTTGCCCTCTCTCTTCTTCTGGCACCCCTATAATTCGAATGTTGGTATGCTTGAAGTTGTCCCAGAGGCTCCTTGCACTATCTTCATATTTTTGGATTCTTTTTTCTTTTTGCTTTTCTGGTTGGGTGTTTTTTGCTTCTTTGTATTTCAAATCTTTGACTTGATTCTTGGGATCCTCTAGTCTGCTGTTGGATCTCTGTATATTATTCTTTATTTCAGTCAGTGTATGCTTAATTTCTAATTGGTCCTTTTTCATATCCTCGAGGGTCTCACGATATTTCTTGGAGGTTTCTAGAAGATTCTTGAGTAACCTTATAACCGTGGTTTTGAACTCTATATCCAGTAGTTTGCTTTCCTCCATTTCTGTCATTTGCGACCTGTTTCTTTGTCTCCACATTTTGGCTGCTTCCCTGTGTTGATAGAGTGGCTTTGTGTGCTAGGTGTCCTATAGGGCCCAGTGGCTCAGCCTCCCTAATATCTGAGATGGACACTCTTGGTGCATCCCTTTGTGGGCTGTGTGCACAGTCTTGTTGTAGTTAAGCCTTGATTGCTATTGGTATCACTCGGAGGAGTTGACCTCCAGGCCCATTGGCTGTGAGGAGCAGTTGTGTCTACAATGGGAGAACTTCCATGCTGGAGACACCCTTATGGGCAGGACTTGCTTCAGTGGGGCTTTGGTGCTCACTGAGTCTGTCCCCTGAGAGTGTCTCGTATGGATGTAAAGAGTTGTAATCTGGATGGTCTCACTCTGACCACTGGGTACACTGGCTCTTGGATCTCCAAGGAGGTGCAAAGTCAGCCACTGCCTGAAGCCACCCAGCAGGAGCTACAGAGAGATCTGCAGATTCCTTCTCTTTGTTTGGGGTTTAGAGGTGCCCAGATGAGATCCAGCTGTGAAGCAATACAAGCTGCTGTGGAGCCTTGGGCCTTCTTTTGGAAGTTCTGGGGCTCACTGACCCAGCTGTAGTTTGACAGGTTTTTAGGCTGAAAAAGGCCAGGCCATTCATATGCAAAAGCTTCTATGCACAGCTTGGGTGGGGTTGTAAATTGGGTGGAGCGGGGTCTCAGGGAATCACCAGGGTGGAGCAAACAGCAATGGCTGCCTGTCAGCCCTACCCTGAATAGGCCCCTGGGTCTCTGTGTCCTGTGGCACTGTGTAGGAACAATGATTGCTGCAAGCATCTCTGAGAGAAAGCCATGTTCTGGCCCAATGCCAGACAGTCTGGTTTCTCTCCGTATGAGTCTGTGTCCCCAGAGTCTCACCTGGAACTGGAGTTCAGAGCAGTCAGGAGCTTGTATCTCCCTCCTTGTTGAAAAAGACAACAGCGTACCCAGTTGCTAGCCCCTGTCCTCGTGCATGCCTCTGTACCTCCACACTTCACTTCCACACCTCCGCATCTCCTACCGGACTCAATGTGCTTTTCTCTTTCCTTCTAGTTGTAGAATTTCCACTCAGCCATCCTTCCCATGGTTCTGGATGATATTCATTTTGTCTTTTAGTTATAGTTTTGATATGGTTGTGCTCGGCAACAAGTTCAGGTGTTTACCTATGCCGCCATCAAACTGGAACATTTTAAAAGAATTTTCAAATACTGACTCTTATTAATTTTTATGTTCCACAATACCAATAGCTTCTAAATACTGTAAAAGATACTGTATTACTATATGTGTTTATGTGCATTTTTGAACCCACACTTAGAACACACATTTCTCAAATACCCTGAAACAGTAAAAAAAAGTGATCATAAATATATGATCCCAAAGAAAAACTGGCTAACTGCAAATATAATTTTCTGATAAGGATAGAAATCTGTAAATAATAATTTAATTAATTAATTAAATTAATTCATAATATAAGGTAAAAAGCTACCTAGACTCTGGAAATATGCACATGAGAGTTTAATGCCCTCTAAGAAAGAAAGTGAAAGAGAAAATGCAGACATTGTAGATTATAAAAAATGAATTGTAATGTATAAATTTTAAAATGTATAGTTGATATTTACAGAAAAATATATTACTTAAAGACATTTACTAAATAACAGAAAAGATTGAAAATAAATAATATAAGTTTTAAATTTTTTAAAACAAAGACAAACCAGCAAGTAAAAATTTGATGGCAAAAACTCTTCTGGTGGAGGAAATAGCAAAAGGCAAAGGGTGGCCGTGATTTACTAGTAAAATGTGCTTGTTATGTTCTAAGCATAGAAGCAAAAAGCAAGTGTGTCTGTGAAATCATGGAGGAAAGAAAAGAGTAAGACATGAGATTGAGGACCAATTACATATAGGATCTTTTAGGCTAAGATACCAGGTTTGAATGTGTTCTAAGGTTGCTGGAAGACATTGGAGGGTTTTAGGCAGGAAAATAATGTAATTTTATTTATTCCTATGTAGAGATTAGGTAATGTGAAGCAAGAACATCAGTTAGGAGGCAACTGCAGTGGTTGAGAATAGAACTTCTGTAGTTGAAAAAAGAAAAGAAGTGCATAGATTAAAAACATATTTTGGAGATAGTGTCAAGAATAATTTATGATGAATCAGATGAGGGATAAGGGGTGAGAAAAGGAGAAATCAAGTATGATTGAGATGGGGCTCTGGCCATTGTTGCTTGCTCAGTGTTTAGAGCATTGGCCTGTGCACGGAAGGGTTTTGGGTTTGATTCTGGTCAAATCCAGGACATGTACCTGGATTGCAAATTCGATCCCAGCCAGGTCCGAGTGTGTGTGGAAGGCAACCAGTTGATGTGTGTGACTGAGATGGGAAAGGTTTTTGGAGGAACAGCTTCTTTTGGTATTGATATGTTTATGATATCTAACAGATACAGAAATTGCTATGTTAAGTAGATTTTGAAAATATGAATATGCAGTATACTGGAGAGATATGGATGGAATATATAAAACCATAGCAGGTATTTAATACATGCTGATAAATGAACAGATTTGTGGATACCTTTCTTCATGATGGTCACAGATCAACCAGCTCACCCTTAATCCATGTTTTCATTTTTCTATGGATTTAGGTGCCCATGGTGAACTGTAGTCCATAAATGTTAAATAAAACAAATCCAGAGATAAACAATTTATAAATGTTAAATTGTGTGCTGTTCTGAGTAGCAGTGATGAAATCTGTCAAAGAGAAGCCGTAAGTGCTTCCTTTAAGTGAACAGGTGAATATGTATAGGAAAAATAATGGTATAGGTAAGGTTTGGTACTACCTATGGTTTCAGGCATCCACTGGTGGTCTTAGAATGCATCCCCTGCATACAAGGGGAGACTTCTATACCTTATAATGGCTAGAAAACAATTGAAGTGTTTTGATATCTGTTAACAAATATCAAAAATATCTGTTTGATATTTGTTAGTCTGTTACTAACTTGGTCTGTTGTGTGATAACCTGTTTTCAATTATTTTGACATTCAGGACTCCTCTACCCTTGGGTTCCGTCTGAGAGAAATACCCTTTCTAGAAGCCTAGGAAAAGAAGTGCTGCTATATCAATAGCTGGGCAAATCCTTCACAAGTTTTGAGTTAGAGCTGTGGTAATAGCTTAATTGGAGAATGCTTCTGAAGGCATAAGAACCAAACACCACTTCTTGTTTGTGTCCTTTCCTTGAATCTACCAGTAAAATGGGTGGCATTGATTCCCAGTCCACTTTGGTTGCTTATAAAAAAAGATGGAGAGAGGAGGTTGGTCAGAAGCAAAGGGTTGTAGGGTGTTTCTGGGTAGAAAATCTTCCTAGATATAACCTGAAAACTGCATGTGGCTCATGACTTCCAAGGCATTAGTAGTAAAACACCCCCTGCCCCCAAGTGGCACCTCAGGCATTCGCCCCTCATCTTACCTTATAATAGACAAATATGCAAATTGACCGCACCTTCGCTGCGCCCAAGCCACGCCCATCAACCAAGCCACGCCCACCAGGAAACCATTGCAGGGACGTTGGGGTGTGGCGGAGCCCAAGGCCGGGGAAAGCCGCCGGAGCCGCTTTCCCCGGCCTTGGGCACCAGCGGGGAACCTGCACCGATCGCAGGAAACCACTGGGGGTCGGTTCCTGCGATCGGTAGCAGGGACGCTGGGTGTGGCCGAGCCCAAGGCCAGGAAAGCCTTGGGTGGAGGCTTTCCCGGCCTTGGGCACCAGCGGGGAGCCTGCACGGATCACAGGAAACCACTGGGGGTCGGCTCCTGTGATCCTTAGCAGGGATGTTGGGTGCGGCCAAGCCCAAGGCCACCGCCCAGGGCCAAGCCCAAGGCCACTGCCCGGGGCCAAGCCCCGACCCTGAAAGAAGGCAGAAGGCGGTGGCCACAGCCAAGGCCTGGGTCCCCGGTGCCGGCAGAAAACTGGTGCAGGCAGCCAGGTGAATGAAGGTCTATTGCACGAATCTTTGTGCAAACGGGCTACTAGTATTAGTAATAATTCCTGCCTTGGAGAGGAACCAATACAGGCCATGAGCAGAGGTTTGGAAATGAGGGGAAAGGGACCTAAGGAGACTCCCTCTCTTTCAGGTAGAATATTTTTAAAAGGTATTTTTCTGGTTCCATAATAAATGAGTAGCAGGAGAATCAAAGGAATTAAAGCTCAACCAGTTTCAAATAAAAACGCTAGGAAATACTTTTTAAAGCAATGTATAATTAACCTGTCAAATGCTATACCTTACACATTATTCAAGCAAACAGCTTAGAAATATTCCATCGACAATGGAATGTAAACTGTTTTCTTGAGAGGGACTGCTTATAACCATTCTTCTAATGCTCTACCTGTATTATGTATTTTTTGTTGTGACAAATCCTCGATCTATAAGAAATATGAATAGCATTTGTAGTTACATTAGCATAGATGAGATTAAAAGGATTATCAATCCCTATTTCTTATGACATATGTTATCATCTTTTATAATGATAAAAGTGATAAAGATAATTCTATAGAACACTCATTCAGTATGGAGAGGAGTGGCAAAGGGTGAGCAATATGAAATATTTTTCTTTCCAACAAGAGATTCTCTTGACATTTGTGGTTCTCATTTTTAAGAATCTTGGAAGATGCTTCAAAATGAAATCCAAAGTACAAATGAACTGACATAAAACTTTTCAGGGAAAAAAGACAGGTATTGAACAGAATCTTACATATTCAAAAACCCTCACACAAATAATTCCCTTAATATGATGCATATGCCTCTTTATGATGTTCCTGTTTCATTTTGGTCTTATTTCATGTTGCAGCCAAAGTATATTACTCACAGACCTTCCCAATCCAGCCATTCTTTGTCCCATATTCTTTGGATATGCCCCCTAAAAATGCCTTGTATAGGCCTAGAATACCATCCTTGCCCCCCTCACTGTCTATACATTCCATTGTATTTGGCTAAGTCCTGATTTTTTATGAAGATTCCAAAGCTTTGATATCAGACCCACCTCTTGATTTTTTCCAGAGTGAAGAGCTCTCCAGCATATGCCTTTGTATGCTGTATTTCTTCTGTTATCCCGAATACATTCTATAGAGCTACATTGACTTAACATGTCTGTCTCTATTCAGTTGAGATTGTATTTTCTAGGATATTTTCTTTTTCTTCTTTTTTTTAATCTTTACCCAAGGATATTTTTTTCCATTGATTTCCACACAAAGTGCAAGGGAGGAAGGAGGAGAGAGAAACATCCAGGTGAGAGAAACACATCGATTGGTTGCCTTCCACTTGTACCCTTGAAGGGACTGAGGTATGCCCTTGACCAGGAATCCACCCTGGGACCCTTCAGTCAGTGGGCCAATTCTCTAATCCATGAGCCAAACCAGCCAGGGCTAGAATATGCTCTTGATATTCCTGGAACCTCACACAAAGTTGGTCACATGGTAGGCACTCAAGAAATATTGTTGAATGAATGAATGCATGTACATACCATGTTATTTTTAGAAATGTGTCTTAATGAAAAAAAAAACATAACCCTTTTTTGAGGGGTCTGAAGTACAGCATAAAGAATATAGTAAATAGCTCCACCGGTGTGGCTTAGTGGTTGAGTGTCGACTCATGAACTAGGAGGTCACAGTTAGATTTCTTGTCAGGGCACATGGCCAGGTTTCAGGCTCCATCCCCAGTAGGGACTTGCTGATTGATTATTTTATCTCATCCTTGATGTTTCTATTTCTCTGTTCCTCTCCTTTCATCTCTCTGAAAATAATAAAAACAGAACAAAATTTTAAAAGAGTACAATAAATAATATTTAATAACTATGTAGGGTGCCAGGTGGGTACTGGAACTATCAGGGGGAACACTTTGTAAAGTATATGATTGTCCAGCCACTATGCTGTACACCTGAAACTAATACAAAATAATGCCAAATGTAAACTGTAATTGAAAATAATAATAAAAAAGAAAAAAAACATATTTTTTAAACTGTTAATATTAGAAAGGTGATGTGTAGAAATTTGGTTGTAATAAAAGGCATTATGATGAAGGACATAAGAAATAGTATCTATCTATACTAATAAAAGGGTAATATGCTAATTAGACCGGGTGACCATACATCTTCCGGATGTCCAACTTCCTTCCAGACAGTTAGGGGGCGATCAGGCCGGCAGGGGGCAGTTGGGGGGCAACCAGGCTGGCCAGCAGGAGGGCAGTTGGGGGGTGACCAGGCCAGCAGGCAGGCGAGCAGTTAGGAGCCAGGGGTCCTGGATTGCAAGAGGAATGTCCAACTGCCGGCAGTTGGACATCCCCCAAGGGGTCCCTGATTGGAGAAGGTGAAGGCCGGGCTGAGGGACACCTCCCATGCACGAATTTCATATACTAGGCCTCTAGTGTTTACATATAATAAAATGCTTATAAACTATTCATTTATGTGATTTCACATATTTATATAAATTGTTATATTTTGGTAATATTTATATAGAAGGTGAGTATACAAAATATCAGTTTATTTTTTACTTTGGTGTGCATTTTTCTTCATATTACTTGTTGTTTTTAAAATCATATCAGGAAAAAGTCAAAACATTCACTAAAAAATGTCCCTTATTATCACTTAGATAAAATTGTCTTTTCATAGAACAGATGCAATTATCAAACAGGATTATAGTCATTATTTTATGCCAATTACCATTCAACTTATAAAGCAACTCCTTTGCTGTTAAATTTATTGTTCTGATGTTTTTTTTTCCTTCTCTTGACTCTCAGAAGAAGACCAAAATTATTACTCTAGTTGCTATTCTATCTCTCTTCTGCACACATATACACAGAGAATTACAGTAAAATGTGTACATTCTATTTACATTTCTTTATCTCTACTCTATAATATTTTCTGTATACTTATACCTTGCCTATTGGCCACATATGTACAGTTAATGAAATTGTTCTATACTAGGTGTGAAAATATCTGTAGATAGTATCATTTCTGTCACCATCTGGCCCTTTAAATATGAGGGGAAATTTATTGCTCTTTCTAGCACATCTGTGTTTAGTTCGAAACATGAGATTTGAGGCTATCTACCAGATTTTTTTCTTCACTTGGAATAAAAGTGATTAAAGAAAATGACATCTGAAATGAATGCCAATAGCTTTTATTTCTTAAATGATTATGATTATTCTATTTTCTCACATAAATACATATAAAATTAGTTAAAACAATTTAACATTTTTTCTTTTACTTTGGTCAATTAAAAATACCACGCTTAGGAAAGAATAATAGGTAAGTTAATGTTTTGTTGTTGTTGTTTGGTATGCATTGAACACACTAGAAAAAAGGGTTGGGGATAGATGTTTTGGCAAAGATGAAATGTTTAATGACCCACTTATCCAGATAATTATAATAAATCTTCAATTCACTTTTTAGGGGTAAATGGAATCTCAGGTAAATGTGTATGAAACAAACATTCCTAAGTTGCTCTGGGATGCTTTGTTTTGTGGTGTTTGAGTCTGAGTTCATTGTCTCCCAAAAATGAGTAAGGGATTCGCGGACAAAAGCAGTTAGCAGAAGCAAAGTTTATTGAGAGAAGCTAGTCCTGGGAAAGGTGCAGCTGGGTTCCAAAAGCAGGCCAATATCCAGAGCTCCCATTACATGTTGTAGTCAGCTGTAGTTCAGCATCCAAGTGCATAAATGTCTATTAGTCCATGTGTGGATCCCACATGGCCATAAGCCATGTGAGCACAGGGAAGTACATTCCCCTGGAACCCAGCTCACATGAGAAAGAGAGAGTGCCAAGAGGAAGCATATGTTTTCTGTAGAGGGGGTAGATACAGACTTGCTAGCTCCTGGTTGATCCTTTCAAAGAATTCTGCCTCAGCAACATTCTTGGTATTGGTTTATACTGCCTTGTGATTTTGTGTTTTTTTTTCCAAGCTGCCTGTCTTAGCAACATCCACACATTTTAAAGCTCACTTTTCGCAGCTTGTCCTTCTTTCCCCACCAAGTTGGGTTGTCTTAGTAAGTCTGCCTAGCTGGGTTCCCTGGTTCTACTTCTGCCTCCCCCCCACACACACACAGCCCCCCAACACACACACAGCCCCCATGGTCCCATCCATGTCTACTTAGCTTCCCTCTTCTTCTATCTCCTCAGTTTCATTTTAGTTTTTTTCTTATATTTTTCTATCTGGTAAAATTTAAATTGAAAATACTTATGGCAGTAACATAAAGATTCAGAGTTTAATGTCCATAGCACTTACAAAAGGAAGCACACAATTGTAACCTGTGAGTGTATCAAGTAATCCTAAATCTGCTAAAGGTCATGGGTCTGAAGTGGAAGCTTCTATTTCTAAGCTATCTGAACCCGTGATTTCTTGGGAGACTTTTTGAAAGTGACTCTAAAGTGATTAAATTGGACTTTCAGGAATCTTTAAATGCAGTTTGGATATTGATCCTTTCAAAATAAGCACCATTCGGTCCGGCCTGAGAGTTTGGCTTCTTTTTCTACATAGGCCCAATGCTAATCAATGAATTATCTGGACTTTAACTATCTTCTCATTATATGAATATAGAATATTTGAGTGAAATTAGTTCTGTTCACTTTTTTTTTTATATCGATAGTGTCAGGAAAATTTCTAATGAGTATTTTCCAGTCACACAAATAGTAGCACGCAGATCAATAAGCATCATGCAATTTGAATATTGCATTCACCCTTTGAAATGGCTTCGGAAAGTTAGCTCATTGATGTGGGAAAGCTTTAATTGCAGTTGCCATTAGATGAACACAAAATCCAAATGTCAAAAGCTCCTTTGCAATGGGGAGAGCAATGAAGTTAAAATAGCCATGGTCATCAAAGTGCTGAGTTCAGACAATTCCAGGAAGTCATGAGTCCTTAGAAAAGCCAAGAGCAGTTGGGTCAACATTAGCATACATCGTGTGAATAAAGGTCCACTTTTATTCACTGTTATGTTCCATTTTTTAAAAAAATGTAAAGATATATTTCAATTAAAGTGCCAAGATGATAATGCCTAAGAACATTTAAATGGCTTTTCTAATATGCAAGATTAAAATCAGTTAACAGAGCTAAGTAGGCAGTTTGAGTCTGGATTTGAGGCTAGGATGTCAAGGGTGAGGCTATCAAATACATACATAAATCATGAACTTCTGTGTCTGCAGGTTTCATGGCACCGGAGCGCTTAAATCTGTGATAAAAAATGAGCAAAAGAATAATGGCATAATTTAAATTGCTGAGGAGTGTAATTTTGCATTCAGGTGGTTAGACTGGAGTTGTGAAGATGGCGGAGGGGTAAGAATTGGGTGATAAAATTTCAACCTAAACTGTTAAAATTGATTGTCACTCTGAAGATACATAAACTACTTTTTATTATAATCACTTTTCACATAGTGGAAGTTCAATCAATAATAGTGAAATTATTTACAACAATGATGTAGGGAGAGGAAAAAAATATTAACCTAACATTCTAGTTTCTTGGCTGAGAACCTTTTACAAGAGCTAGATTAACAAAAGAAAAACAAACAGAAATTCATTAGTATGTTTCTCGTATGTACATGAGAGAAACTCAGGGAGGAGTAAACTCAAATAGTTGGCTAGAACTTGAGCATAAATTGCATTTTCACCTGAAACAAAGGAAGAAGAGTGTGAAGTAGGAGTAATGGAAAGGTTACAAGAAGTAGTTAGCTGAATGAGGGTAAGGTTTGTTATGCAGTTTTAAGTCTGTGCCTTCTCCATTGATAAGAGTTGCTTATGATTTAGTCACTCTCCTGATGTAGAGAAGGAACACCCTTACAAATGGAGAATTCCTTTTGTGGTACCACATACTTAACCTCACAAGCTAGGGGGAGGGCAGTATGGCAGGCCCTACAAACTCAGAGACCAAAATAACCACAGAGGATGGTCTGAACATAAAAATTTCTAATGAAAAGTATATCATGGTGGGTAGTCACAACCTAGGCCTGTAGCTTCCTTGACAAGGGTTGTTACCTTAAAGTAAGCCTGTCTCTGGTCTTTTTGCATCTAAGATAACATACCTTTGGAATGTTGGTATAATCTCCAGTTTCCCTCACCAGAGCAGGAGACCACAGAACTTCTCATTATTATCTTGCTTCCCGAATACCATCTCTATTTGCTATAAATGTCAATTATTAACTATCCTATACCCACCAATATAACAGAACTATGTGTCTCTCCATTTTACATTTTTTAAAAAAATATATTTACTAGAGGCCCAGTGCATGAAATTCTTGCACCAGTAGGGTCCGTAGCGGCTGCTGGCTGCTGGTCCGGTACTCCCTTCCTTCCCCCGGCCACCTGCCAGTGCCGGGGTCTCCCTCTTTTCCCCCAGCCAGCCTGCCCCCCAGTCAAACTCCCGGAAGAACTTTGGTCGAGGGGACAATTTGCATACTACACTTTTATTATATAGGATTGATTTCAGAGAGGAAGGGAGAGGGAGAGAAAGGCAGAAACTTCAATTATGAGAGAGAATCATTGATCGGCCACCTCCTGCACACCACACTCTGGGGATCCAATCGCAACCAGGGCATGTGCCCCAGCCAGGAATCTAACCCTGACCTCCTGATTCATAGGTCAACACTCAACCACTGAGTCATGCCAGCTGGGCTCTCCATTTTACTTTATCCAATTTCAGATATTTCCCTGCTTTGCTTTCTTATGCTTCCATAATCTACCACCAATGAATTTCATGTTACCTCTTTAAGTCTCCTCCTTTGATTGTACTAGTCCTACCTAATAAAAGAGCAATATGCCTATACCATGCCCACCAGCCAATCAGGGTGAGTACGCAAATTAACCAAACCAAGATGGTGGTTAATTTGCATATCAAGACAACGTAGGAAGAAGCCAAGCGCTGCAGAAGGGACCGAAGCTGTGGAGAAGCAAGCAGGCGGGTGCGGCTGGTGGAGAAGGGAGGCAAGCAGGCAGGGCGGGGGAGAGCTCAGCAGGAAGCCCTATTGCAGGAATCTTCCTGCAAGGGGCTACTAGTAATGTATAAAATAAGATGTAAAACTCACATTCTCCAGAGTATTTTCTCAATTCCTTGAGATTTTGGACATCCCTCTAGCAATGCTCCCTAGCTTGTTACTGCCTGCCTGCTTGCTCCTTACCACTCAACTTGCTGTTCCTTATTGGCAGGCTCCCTACTCCTTAGTGCTGCCACAGAGGTGGGAGAGGCTCCTGCCACCACTGCTGCACTCACAGGCTGTGAGTCCAGCTTCTGGCTGAGTGGCACTCCCCCTGTGGGAGTGCACTGACCACCAGGGGGCAGCTCCTGCATTGAGCGTCTACCTCCTGGTGGTCAGTGCGCATCATAGTGACCAGTCATTCTGGTCATTCCACCGTAATGGTCACTTAGGCTTTTATTATATAAACTAGAGGCCCAGTGCACGAATTCATACACCTTGAAAGAAACTGTGGGCCTCGAGGCTGTGGTGGGCACAGGGGAGGGTCTCAGCCCATCCTCTGCAACCCACCTGGCCCCTCCCACCATGGTTCCTGGTCCCCTGTCTGGTGGCAGCCTTGGTCCCACTGCCGCCGCTCCCACACACTGAGGATGCCAGCCCCGCTAGCACCTGCTGATGATGCAGAGTGATTGGGGTCAGCGTCAGCAGTGGGTGTGAGTGGCATCATCAGTGGGTGTGAGCTGCTGCCCTGATAACCCCTCAGGAGCAGGGGGAGGTTGAGAAGCCCTGAGGGGTCATCGGGCCAGCAGCTGCCGCTCGCACCCGCTGATGGTGTCAAGCGATTGGGGCCGGAGCCAGAAGTGGGTGTAAGCAGCAGTTCCAGTGTCAGCAGTGGGTACGATCAGGGCCAGTGCCAGCAGCAGGTGCGAGCACCAGGAGGGACCATGGCAGGTGGGAGCAAAGAATTTTCAGTAACCACCAGAGGCTCGCCCTGATGATAGTGACTGGTGCCCCGCCTTGGTCTGGTGCCCCTGCTCACCTGCTCCATCATACCACCACAACCGATGCCCGCCATGTTCCACACTCTGCTGCCTGCTGCCAACGCCTGCCATGTTCTGTGCGTACTCCCTGGTGGTCAGCAGACGTCATAGTAACTGGTTGTTTGGTTGTTCCGCTGTTAGGTCTATTTGCATATTAGGGTTTTATATTTTACTAGATGCCTGATGCATGAAGATTCATGCAAGAATGGGCCTTCCTTCTTCTGGCTGCCAGCACCGCCTTCGCTCCTGCCTGGAGCCGCCTTTCTGCCTTCCCACACTGCCCAGAGGCCTGGAGCGGCTGGGGTGGTCCCGCCCCTGGCCGCTCGGCACCTATGTATGCAAATTAACCCATCATAATGAGTAATTTGCATACTCACGCCTGATTGGCTGGTGGGCATTGTGAAGGTAAGGTCAATTTGCATCTTACTCTTTTATTAGTGTAGGTGATGTCTGAGGTTTTGTTCTAAACACTTCTTACATGCCAATTCATGTAATCTTCACAAATCTATATAAAGTAGATTTATTACTGTAAATATTTTAGAGATAAAGAATTAGTGAATTTAAGTTACAAAGCTATAAAGTGATGGGCATTTGTATAATTCTATAACTCATCTTCTTAGCCATTATTCTCTTAGATCAGCCTATAAAATTGAAAGTAGTGTTGTTTATCTATTATTTTATATTCACTACTCTAAATTCCTAACTTCAGATTTGAATTCAGATTTTAACAACTGAGCACATTTTTGTTTTTTATTAACATCTTTAAGTCCAAGAGTTTTCACATCACTCAATCTCTATAGTTGTCAGCTGTAATTGGGTAGCTTTCTTTATTTTACCACATTAATTACGCCTTAATCATAAAAATGTTCTAGACATTTTAAGGACAACTTCACTTTCCCTTTTATAAATCTGATTGGTAAACTCAAAGAAGAATTTTATATGCTGCTTCTTTCATGTACAGCAAGAAAGAGGAAACAGAGATGGACCTTTGTCCTCAATAATAAAGCAGCACAAGTACAAACTATATATGTGAAGTAAACAAAACAGAGACACATCACATTCAAGTAGGAGCTAATTGAACTGCATTTGCCATGAAAGAAAGTGTGGTCAATTTATCTAGTGATTAAAAAGTTGCTATGTCAAAAGGCTGATGATCTTATATATTTGGTCAGGGTAATTAATAGTAATTAATACTTGGGTTCCTTATACTGAAGCTTACTGTATTTGCTGTGATACTGATGAATTCAGCTAATTCTTAAGAATAGGAAAGGAGCGAAGGGAAGGCCAGACATCATAGGCCGTTCCCTGCAAAACACTGAGGGGAGGGGATTAGACAAAGGGAAGATAGACACATCCCAGTAAAGTTGGGATGACTAGGGAAGGTGCTCGCTTCCAGTCACACCTGGGAACAGAGATCATTGAGCTGAATGGGCATGGCCCCTGCAAGCACAAAGACATTTGGAATATATCATTCCTTGAACAAAGAAGTTTGCTCTCTTGGTTCTTCTTGGCACACTTGGCTTATGGCTCATGCTTGGCTTCCTGGCATTCTCCCATGTGGCCCACGGCCATGCAGAACCTCCCCCTCACAATGGACTAATGGACTGCAACTAGCCTGATGATGTACTGGACCTGTCATCACATGGAAAGGAAGCTCTGGAAACTGGCTTTGCTTCTAGCTTTACTGAACCCCCAGCTGCATTTCTATGCCTGGACTAAGGGGAATGGGACTTTGGAAACTCAGGAATTTAATTCCACAGAAATAAAAAATCACTCTTTCTGTGAGGGTCTCCGAAAATGATTTTTCTTGGGAATAAGAAATATACCACCAAGCAGCTCCTGATGGGGAAGAGGACCCCCCACTTCATCAGATATCAGTTGTACATCAACATGTTACCAGCACCTAAAGCAGCAATGGTTGGGGAGTGTATCTACCTTCTGATGTGGTTACAGTTTATACTCAACATTAATTGTTAATATTTGTTATTTCACAGCTTATTGATTCGTTGTTTTTTGTTGGCTTATTAAGATATGAGTTGCCAAGTGTTTGCCAATACACTCAGTTGTTAAAAGTTAAAAAGAAATTCCCTCTGGAAATTGCATAAAATGTGACTCACAATTATAAAACTGGGTCTCATTATCTAAAAAGTGGGTCTCTGATTTCTAATGACTTTACTCGCCTGTGTTATGTTGTTTTTGTTAGGGTTTTTATGAAGTGGCTTGTAATTATATGTGAATTCAATAACTAACATAACCTTTCTGTTATATTTCATTCCGAGTTTTTCTTCACTGTTTAATCTGGCTATTTCCTGGTGTTACTAATTCAATGCTGTTCCCTTCAGTAAGCATTTATTACGGTCCATTGTGTATGTGTGCCAGGCTCTCTATTGCTCTAATTATTTTTTACCAGACTTTCAGCTCTAGGTATTGGTCAGTCCTAAATTCTTCAAACAATATTATCAGTACCACTTATTTCTCCATTTATTTCTTTAGCTAATCGATCAAATTTATATTAAAAAAAACACTTATTAGTTTCCCTTTCTATAAGAAATTCTTCTTTTAGCAATATGCTTTGAGTTCTGAATCATACGGTGATAAGAAAGCCCATAACCTTAAAACTTCTTACCTCTCCACCATTAATCATCTAAATTATAAAAGGATAGTTGCAAGATGCAAATTATACTTAGACTTGAGTATGTTCCTTCCAATAAAAGACCTCCTCTGTTTATCTTGGTATACAGTACCTCTCTGTTTTCTTCAGTCAACACAAGAAATCCAAGTCTTCTAGATTATTCCACATCGCCACATTTATATCCCAATTTTCTTCTGAGCATCCTCTAATCCAGCCAGTGGTCCTTGAGGTCCAGAAGGTTGGCGACCGCTGCAGGACTAATTTGATTCAGAATCTGACCACTCTCCATCTCAACTCATCAAACTCTTTCACCATGCATTCTAGAACTCTAACAAAGTAAAATCCCCTATTGTATAATTTTCTAGGATAATGATAACAAAGTATCACAAACTAGGTGCCTTTAACAACATGAATTTGTGGGATTGCTTTGCAATTCTGGAGCTAAGAGTTTGAGATCAAGATGTTAACAATGGCCTTAACTGGTTTGGCTCAGTGGATAGAGCGTCGGCCTGCGGACTCAAGGGTCCCAGGTTCGATTCAGATCAAGGGCATGTACCTTGGTTGCGGGCACATACCCAGAAGGGAGTGTGCAGGAGGCAGCTGATCGATGCTTCTCTGTCATCCATGTTTCTCTTTCATTGACGTTTCTAACTCTCTCTCCCTCTCCCTTCCTCTCTGTAAAAAATCAATAAAATATATTTTTAAAAAAAGATGTTAACAATGTTGGTTTCTTCTGAAGCTTCTCTCCTTGGCTTACAGCTGGCAATCTTTTCTTTATATCTTCACATTATCTTTCACTTGTAATTATGTGTCCAAATTTCTGTTTCTTATCAGGACACCAATCATATTGGATTAGGGACCATCTTGATGACATCATTTTAATGTAATTATCCCTTTAAAGACCCTATCTCTAAATATAATTACATTTGGAGGTGCTGGGCATTGGAACTTCAACATATGAATTATTGGGGGATTCCACTCAGCCCATAACACCTTTATATACAATTTCTTCCCTAAGCATTCCATTGATCTCTTTTTATAGTTTAAATCTAGCTTTCTCCTAAGTCACTGCTTCTCCACAGGTAATTCTTTGTTGTTTTTTTTGTTTGTTTGTAATTGTGGCTTTGATACATAGCTGCATACCTCATATACCAAAGAGTCTACAGTGGAGTTGTTTCCTTTCTTCCCATGGCTATAGCCGAAATTTTATGATTACTAAAACTTTAACACCTTTAATACTGTAATTTTTCATAATACACTCTTTGAGTAATTTTTCATAATACACTCTTTTCATAATAACACCTTTAATACTGTAATTTTTCATAATACACTCTAGAACCCACATTTCAACATACTTTCACCAATGATGGTAACCAATTGACCCTTTCATTTTCCCATTGCCTATACTCTCCATCTTATTTCTTTCCTTTTTAACCATTTCCTTCTGCTAACTTTGCTAAATTTCAATCTTATTAAACCAAACTCTTTTCTGACTATTCACCAGCATTGAGATTAGTAAGGCTAGAGGCATATCCACTGTGGTAACATTGCTGTTTAAATGAAAGATCTTAATTTCAGATGGCCCTTTAATAACAAGCATTCTTACTTTATTTACTTAGTAAATTCTCTTTTCACTCTTTGAGTTAACATTTTTATACCTTCTCTTCTCTCCTTAAATGTTCTATAATCTCTCCCCTATTCTAATTTTCAGCTGATTCTCTTATTTATTTATTTTTAATTAAAGAAACAGAAGCTATCAGAAGAAAAGTATAGTAGATCGAATAATGTCCCTTTGCCCTCTCTCAAATATGTCCATATGTTAATATCTGAAATCTGTGAATATTTTCTTATATGGCAAAAGGGACATTGCAGATATGATCAAACTAAGGATCTTGAGGTGGGGACATTATTCTAGATGGCCCATGCAGGCCCAATGTGTTCACAGGGGTCTTACAAGAGGGCTACAATAGGAACCAGAGTCCGATTGTAGGAGATGTGTCAATGGAGGCATGGGGTTGGAGTACTGTGAGGAAGGGGCAATGATGCGTGGAATACAAGTGACCTCTGGAAGTTGGGAAGTGAAGAAACTAATTCTCTCTTGAAGTCTCTATCAAGTGAGGAGCCCTGCTAATACCTTGACTTTAAACATCTGACCTCCAGAACTGAAAGAGAATAAATTTGTGTTGTTTAAAGACACCAATTTTGTGGTGACTTATTAAAGCAGCAATTAGGAAACTAATACAAAATCTAGCACCACACATCAGGGCCCAGATCCTTCTTCTCTTCTGTTACAGTAATCCCTTCCTTCTACGTCCATTCATTTCTGTGGCATAGGATTTAATCACCTAACCCCTATTTGTAAGTTTTTATTTCTATGGTTTATTCTTATATTTTCTAATGTAGTAACTTTTCTCTAAAATTGTTTATATGAGAATACAAATACACAAAAATATTACATATTTTAAAACAAAATTTCATTACTTTATTTTTCTCATATTTCTTAAAGCAAAACTCATCAAGAGTTGTTTATAGCCACTGCCTTTATGCTCCTGCCTCCTGCCTCTTATAACCCCACTCTAATAGTTCTTCCTTTTTATCCACTGTTTCAATCAGCTATTTTCAAAATCACCAATAACTTCCAGGTATATATGTTACTGGGAGAGATGATACCTTGGTTCTTGTCTTCTTGAAGGAAAGATTTTAAACAAGAGACAATGTGTAGCAAAGTAAGAATTTATTGGCCACAGCAAAAATATACTTAGGACAGTGAAACAAGGAAGGGCATAGAAGAAGCAACAGGAGAGCCTAGGCTGGGCTGCTTTGGCTCACTGGGAAATCAGAGAAAAGGGGGCCTTGGAGAAGGTTCAGGGGTGTTAGCCTGGGATGAGCTGCCGCTGTCCATTGATCCTCTGTTTGCAAGTCTGGTGGAGTCTCTTAGAGGGAAGAAGGGGGAAGGGAATGGTACAGGTGTGCTCCCCTGGAGGAGAGCACATGTTGGGACCTTTATCCTATCGTATTTATCTCTCTCTTGCATGTGGAAATCTTAGGGGAGGTATTAGGGGAGTGTTTCAGTAGAATATTCATTAGCTTTCCAGGTGTGCTTTTTCAAGGTTGTGGTCTCCACTGATTGGTCTGAGCTAGGGTAGGGGGGTCATTAGTCAATGCAGCTGATCCTGTGCCTGATTTTGATGCTTTGCTGCTCCTGGAGCTGAAATACAACTAAGGCATAGCTATCATCTTTAAGGAGGAAAATGTCAAGGGAGTCCAAACAGCATGACCAGTAATACGCAAGAGGAGGAAAAGTTACCCTGGCAGTGAGGTTCTTATTTTTTCCTTTTTCCCCTTGCTACACATCCAAGGCTCTCTGCCCTGGTGAGTTTCTCTGTACCTGGCACATCATCCTTGCTCTGCTCATATCTGTCTAACTGCCTATAACATCAACTCTGAATTCTAAATTTGCATTAGTCATATCTCCAGGGCTCACTCCATTGTCCGCCTCTCCTCTTTCCTCCCTTCCTCATTGTCCCTCTTTTCATTCTTTCCTCTTCTCTCCCTTTCCCTCTCACCTTCTCTTTCCCTCACTCATCTCTCTACATTCTATCATTAGGTTAGTAATTTTCAGAAGAAATGATTCTAGCATCTAAGTGCTGGGGGGGGGGCGCATTTGGAAAGTTGTGTCTTGGAGTAAGAAAAGAGATAGCATTCCCAATGATTGAAAATGATGCTAGTGACTTTCAATAGGTAGGATTAGAGATACCAGGTTTCCCAGAATGACAAGATTGCAAAGAATTTCCATGTATCCAAAAGGTTTTAGAATCCCATTTAATATTCACACTGTTTAGAATTACCTGAGCCTAGAACATGGCTTCATTTTTAAAACATTTATTGTTGAAAGTATTACATATGTCCCCTTTCCCCCATCTCCCAGCCTGCACAGTGACCCCCATCCCAGGCCTTTACCACACTATTGTTTGTGTTCCTGGGTTATGAATATATACATACAAGTTCATTGGTTGATCTCTTCCCACCTGCCCACACTCCTCTGCCTTCCCTCTAAGGCAGTGATGGCGAACCTATGATACGCGTGTCAGCACTGACATGCGTAGCCATTTCTGATGACACGTGGCCGCTGAGGCGGCCACATGCCGAGGATGAAACATTTGCTGCTTCCAACATTTGCAACTAGAGTCTTGGAGTTAGACTCTAACTCCAAGACTCTAGTCGCAAATGTTTCATCCTCCCCTATTAGACATTCTGTGCCGGAGGTCTGTAGGCCAAAACAACAGAAGTCCTGCACAGAGCGTCTAGTTCTGGGACTTCTGGTTAAGCCGGGATCTTTGCCCTCACTTCCGCCGGCAGAGCAGGGAGCAGCGGAACGCAGAGGGGGACGCATCTCTGGGGGCCCTACCATTACCAGTAACCAAATAACAGTTAACCACAGCAACCATTATCTACTGTTCTGGGGTGTCATGGATTTCTAATCCATCATTAATGAGATAAGTGAGGGGGAGGCTGGGAGAGGCGAGGGTTTGTGGCATGCTATGGGTGCCATTTCCCACCATTAGAAATAGCGGCAACCATTTTAATTCACATAAGGAACACCATCTTGCTCCTTAGTGCAGACTCCATTTCACCACTATTACTGTTGTGCATCCTTATTAACCCCTATTTCTGCTTATTAACCCTGCCCTTTCCTAAAAGACAGTTATATGCACCATTTTGTGGTTAGTTAGGCTAGTTAACCCCTAATTGCCTGCAGGCCTAACAAGCTATCTATAATTCTATCTTCTGTCACTGCTCCCCTGATGGAGAACCCAAAAAATAAAAAACTAAGGTTAAGTAAAGGAAGTGGTAGTAGCATTGGCCGACCCTTTCAAGAGACATGGACCGAGATGTATGGCTTTATAGAAAAAAATGGCAGATCATTTTGTGTTCTATGTACTGAAACGGTAGTAAGCAGAATGTGGAATATAAATAGACATTTTGAAACTAATCATTCCCAGTTCTTGGAAAAAAGTGAGGATGAAAGAAAGGAATACATTTCCAGGCAGCTACACCTTTATAAGAGCCAATCTAATTCCATCCTTAAATTTATGAAAGGCTTTACAAATTTAACATCTGCAAGTTTGAGCATTGCTCACTCTATAGCTCAGCATGGAAAAGCGCTCAGTGAGGGAGAATTTATTAAAGAAACTCTCCTAAGATGTGCACCAGTTCTATTTCATGATATGCAGAATAAAGATGCAATTATTAAGAGAATATCTGAGTTACCACTCAGTAGAAATATCATAAAAGACCGAATAATGAGACTGAACACAAACTTACAACATCAATTAAAGAGAGACATAAGGAAGTGTAAATATTTTTCGATTTCTCTTGATGAAACTACTGATGTCACATCACATGCTCAGTTGGCCATTATTGGTCGATATTCTGATGGTCTCACAATGAGAGGAGAGTTGATAAAGTTAGTATCAGTGTCAACAAGTAAATCAGGAAGCGAAATATGTAAGGTTGTTATACAAACATTTCGTGACCTAGGCATTGATATCTCTAAAGTTGTGTCAGTGACAACAGATGGGGCACCAAATATGGTGGGGAAAAAAGTCGGATTTGTCAAATTGTTTACAGAAGCTATTGGACATCCGATTGTGCCTTTTCATTGTATTATCCATCAGGAGGCTTTATGTGCCAAGGCAGGATTCACTGACTTAAACGAGTTAATGTCAGTTGTTACAAAAATAGTTAATTTAATAGCTGCTCGCCCCCTTCACAAGCAAGAATTTTTGGCACTTTTACTGGAGGTTGATTCCACCTACAGTGGATAGCTGATGTACAATAATGTAAGATGGCTGAGCCGAGGCAAAGTTCTTGAGTGCTTTGTGGAGTGCTTTGAAGAAATTAAGGTATTTCTTGACGATAAGGATCTGGGAAAAGATCAGCTTAATAATGATAAGTGGGTCAACACCCTGATGTTTTTTACAGATCTCTCTGTTCATATTAATGAACTGAACTTAAAGTTACAAGGTTTTGGCAAAAGTATTGACGTTATGTTTGGATACATAAAAGCTTTTGAAAGTAAAGTTAAAATTTTCAAGCAAGATGTAGAAACTAAAACTTATAAGTATTTTCCTAGAGTAACAAAGTATTTTGAGAAGGCCAGTGCAGCTGTACAAAATGAAATGGAACTCTTGCATATGAAGTACCAGCATGTTTTAGACTGGTTACTTGACCAGTTTAGTGATAGATTTAGTCAATTTAGAAGTCTAGAACAGACCATGAAAATAATTAAGTATCCTGATGTAGTAGTTTAGAGTAGTTTGGAATTAAATGGTTTCCAATGGATGCAAATTGATGATTTGGAGCTGCAACTTGCAGAATTTCAAGACAGTATCTGGGCTCAAGTGTTTGTCGACTTGAGGTCAAAGCTTGAGAATCTGGAAAGGTGGCGCTTGGAGAATCAAGAGGAGTGCCACTACAAACAGGAAATTTGGAGTGCCTGGAACCGACTACCAGACACTTTTAGCACCCTGAAAAATATAGCAATGGCTTTACTCACAATTTTTCCCTCTACATACTTTTGTGAGGCCTTATTCTCAGTGTTAAATATCAAAACCAACAAAAGAAACAGATTGCCAGATGAAGTTAGTAGCGCTTGCTTGGGCCTGAAGTGTACAAAATACCAACCTTCAATTGAAGATTTAGCCAATGAAATTCAACAAAAAAAAGTCACTAATAGGCAGGTTAGTTAAAGAATTCCCCCTCCCCCTCACTTATCTTAGTTCACGGCACCCCACACAAGCTAAATAATATCAAGACCAACAAAAGAAACTGACTGACGGATGAACAAAGAAGTCACTAAGCAGGTAAGTTAAATATTTAGTTTTTGGTTTATTAAATACAATTATATATAACAATTATACATTTATGTTATTTAAACTATAAATATCGTGAAATAATGTTTTTTCCTCAAAGTGACACACTACCCGAGTTATGCTCAGTTTTTTGGCGAAGTTTGACACACCAAGCTCAAAAGGTTGCCCATCACTGCTCTAAGGTTTGACATCTTTTTGGTACT
The DNA here is from genome assembly GCA_025583905.1 of Ia io. Lineage (NCBI taxonomy): Eukaryota > Metazoa > Chordata > Mammalia > Chiroptera > Vespertilionidae > Ia > Ia io. The sequence continues at coordinate 31,758,624 of JAJQQW010000003.1, read as the reverse complement.
TCTTTGTCTTTGGATCTATTTTCATTCATCAGTTTATTTTGTTCATTAGATCCCACATATGAGTGAGATTATGTGATACTTATCTTCCTCTGACTGGCATATTTCACTTAGCATAATGCTCTCTGGGTCCATACATGCTGTTGCAAATGGTAAGAGTTCTTCCTTTTTTATAGCTGCATAGTATGCCATTGTGTAGATGTACCACAGTTTTTTAATCCACTCATCTGCTGATGGGCACTTAAGCTGTTTCCAAATCTTAGCTATTGTAAATTGTGCTGCTATGAACATAGGAGTGCATATATTCTTTTTGATTGGTGTTTCTGATTTCTTAGGATATATTTCTAGAAGTGGGATCACTGAGTCAAATGGGAGTTCCATTTTTAATTTTTTGAGGAAACTCCCTTCTGTTCTTCACAGTGGTTGCACCAGTCTGCATTCCCACCAGCAGTGCACGAGGGTTCCTTTTTCTCCACATCCTCACCAAACTTTGTTGATTTGTTGATGATAGCCATTCTGACAGGTGTGAGGTGGTACCTCATTGTCATTTTTATTTGTATCTCTCAGATGATTAGTGACTTTGAGCATTTTCTCATATGCTTCTTGGCTTTCTGTATGTCCACTTTTGAGAACTGTCTATTTAGGTCTTTTGCCTATTTTTAATTGAATTATTTATCTTCCTTTTGTTAAGTTATATGAGTTCCCTATAAATGTTGGAGATTAACCCATTATCGGATGTAACATTGACAAATATATTCTCCCATGCAGTGGACTCTCTTGTTATTTTGTTGATGGTTTCCTTTGCTGCGCAGAAGCTTTTTGTTTTGATGTAGTCCCATTTGTTTATTTTCTCCTTAGTTTCCACTGTCTTAAAAACACAATTCTGTTAAGGAGTTTAGTATATATTAGCAGTCTCTATCATGTGTATAAAGGGAAAATAATACAGTATATTCTCATTTGTTTTTAATTTTTATGAAGAGAGAATCATGGTATAGATTATAATATTTTTCTGAGAAGTTAAGAGAGCAATAAGGCACTCATGAATTTCTATGTATTTCTACATTTCAATTTTAAGTGTTATGATAGGATTCTAGATGGCTTTAAAAAGGAAAAAAATCAGATTTACATTTTTAGAAATCATCTAGCCTCTGTTTGTGGAACAAACTATAGAAAAACACAAATGATTATAGGGAAACCATTTAGAAGACAATGATGGCAGTTCCGTGAGAGAAGAAGATAGTTTTGTTCTAATGTGGTAACATTTAAGTGGCAAAATAAGGAAGCTTTGTGGATTGACAAGATTATAGGGGAAGAGGAAATGAGAGAGAGAGTGCATGGAGTTTGAGAGATGAATGTGCTCCCTGAGATCTCTGCTGTCAGTTGTCTTATGTCCATGGCCACCCATACAAGAACAAAATTCTCTTGCATTTTGAGAATCAGGAGCAGGGACAGATTCAATGTGAAAGAATATAGCAGGTATTCCTGAATATACCCAGAGTAACTTTTATTTGAATTATAATAGTTCAAGTCCAAAATAGATACTTTTTAATGGATTCTTCTGGATTCCATATAAGAAAATTCTTTTTGATAACGGGCTATATCGTCTGATGTTAAAGACCAGTCGGTTGCCTTTGTAGAGCATTTGTCTGGATTGTTGAAATGCCAAAGAGCAGGACCCTGGTCACTCTAATATTTTAGTCATGATATGAATGATACATGTTCCTTTATGAGACGTGTCAGACCTCTGCAAATGTGATTAAAATAAGTGAACTCATCAAATCCTATTCCAACTTGCATGGGAATAAAGCACTGTTTAGATAAATTCCTCATACCCAGACTCCGGTTAATGCACATCATCAAATAGAAGTCAGGGACATAGGTGGTCAGTCTCCAGTTAGTCCCAGTTGTCAGATTCCTGAGGGGGGAAACGTGCTTTGTAATTAAATCTGTACAGCTTTGACTTATCTAATTTCCAGTCATTGCAAAAAAGGAGGAGAAGATTGACTGGGAGGTTATACACTAGGAATCAAAGGGTTTTACCCGTTAATGTGATATAAATGATAAAAAATGAGAACAGGTGAGCCTAGCTGCAAGACCTCGGGCATTTTAGAGAATATTTAAGGAAAATCACTCTGTCAAAGGTCAATTATTTAGGGACCAGATAAAATACCTGACATTATTTTGGACTCTCAAGTTTATTTCCAGTCAGGGAGATATCCAAGAAATCTGGGAAGGTTATTCTATATTTGGAATATCAGTCATTAAACACACAGAGAGAATCCAGAGGTCCTTGTGCCCTGCGAGGGTGATAGCAGTTTTTAGTACTGGCTTTTAAGAGTATTACTAGATACCTATTTCTAAGAAAGATAAACAAACAGACAGCCTTTGTTTGTCATAGGTTGCAATTATTATTATTATTTTAGTTTGAAATTAATTTTTTGAGCATTTTCATAAACCTTGCCATCTTTCAGAGATGTTGATACAAAAGCAGTTAGGATGAAGGACTGTTGGAAGGTGTGGTGTGGTTGATATAAGCATTTAAAAAAAAAACTTTATAAGAATATGAGAAATGATTCTTTAAAGTTTTAAATCACCATTGAAAAAATAGTGCTGAGATCATTGCTAGGTGTTGATTAAAATGTAATTCTAAATATACAGGCCTCTGAAATAATTTATCGAGCAGGAATTGGATAAGAGATTCACTGAGCAGACTTTCTGTATTCTGAAACAACCAGAAAGTGTTTCTGAATATAATTTGTTAACTTCAACAAACAATAATTCAAATTTGGAAGGACTAGAGGCAGAATGATACCAGGAGGGTGGTGGGATAACAGTGACTCAAAATTTGCAATAGTCACAGACAATTTGTCAGGTAGCTTGAGACTCACCATTCATTACACTAGTGCTGAACTGGGATATCTCAGGCATATTTAAGGATTCTGTGGAAAGAATACCATTTTGAGTGTCTACTAAGATGATTGCCTTACTTATATTCCCATTTCAATGTCAGATTGGACATAATATCTGGTAGTATATCTTGGTGACAATAATAAGTATTTATTATTCCTGAGGAATAAACAAAGGGAATATACATGCTACTGACCCTACTCTGAGTCAATGAACACCTTTCTAGTGAGACACTGAGCATCTATAATAATAAAAGCCTGGACATCCTTCTGGACAAAGCCAGGGCTACGAGGGAAGCCCAGGTCCCGGGTGCCAGAGGGAAGCCAGTGCTGGCAGCTGGGGGAAGGAAGGCCTACTCTTGCACGAATTTTGTGCACTGGGCCTCTAGTTATTTATAAAGGCCAAGAGGTTGATAGCCTAAAACATGACAGCAAAGCCTGGTTAATGTCACCAAAGACCCACACTGGTATTCCTTTTTTTTTTTTTTTTTTTTTTTTTTGCCAGTTGTAGATTGGCAGAGTTTAGAGTCAGTATGGAGGTATAGAAGATAGTGGATGGTAAAAAGCATGTCCTTCAGGTAAGGATATGAATGTCTTGAGATGTGGGAGAGCAGCTCTGCCTAGGGAATTACAGGTATTATCCCATGTTAATGAGATTATGTATAAAACAGTGGTCCTCAATCTGGAGCAATTTTGCCCCCTTCACCAAAGGGGACGTTTGGCAGTACCTAGAGGCATTTTTATTGTCACACCTTGAGTGTGGATGCTTCTGGCCTCTGGTAGGGGGAGGCCAGTGCTGCTATTAAATGTCCTGCAAATCTTAGAGCACCATCTCAGACTCCTGAGCATGTCCAGTGGTACCAAGGTTGAGAAACTGGTTATAAATATTAGTGTTCTATAAATTTGCAGTTGGTTCCACCCCAAAATATATTCCCATAATAATATTCCCATAGTAAAAGCTGTGATGATGGGAAAATAGAAGGAAACACATTCTAGATCTCTTTAAAATATCTTTCTTTTGCATTAAATGAAATTAGTATTTCTATCTACCATTGCAGAGAGCAGAAAGCCCTATCTAATAAACAGTCATATTTAGACTGGCTGGTGTTGCTCAGTGGTTGAGCATTGACCCATGAACCAAGTGGCTCCTAGTTCAATTCCCGGTCAGGGCATATGCCCGGGTTTCAGGGTCAATCCTCCGTAGGAGGCATGCAGGAAGCAGTCGATCAATGACTCTTTCTCATCGATGTTACTATCTCTCTAAAATCAATAAAAACATATTTTTAGAAAGTCATAATTAGAGGCAAGGAAAAGTAGATAATGTGTAGAAATATTGTTTTAGAACTGTACAGCTTATATGTGTGCAACATCCTAGTAGCTATGGATCATTTAACTCATTATTCTATGCATATTTCTCTGTTAAGTATTTGACAAAATAATGAATAACTCCTTTCTCTAGGGTGGGCCCAAGTTTTAGTTATTTTAAATAAGCCATGAAGCAGATATTTAGGACAACAGAAAGCTAGCAAACAGTGGGTAACTGTAGTCTGGACATTGTTATTATTCTTCCTTAGATCCAATGACTAACAACATTAAGAGCAAGCAGTTATTACTCCATTAGATAATTTGAGGCAGTTTCAAAGGCTCTTGTTTTTTAATGGCAAGGGTAGGTAAAATCTGTCACACATTTGGCCAAAAAATTCTCATATAAACTTTTAAATTTTATGTGTTATACTTAATTTAATTGTATGATATTCATTTTTTTCTGAGAAAGCCATAAACAGATTTTCTGGGAGCTCATTTGAGAACTAGAGGTTAACCTTATAATGCGATGATTCATCCTTTTCCCAAGATAGAGGAAAAAATTATTAAATATATGATGTGGTTTAAAAAGACATTGTCTTTCAAAGATTTTAGCCAAGGATTTCTTAGACCACCCATCTTGAATGAAAAAGCCTCAATTTTAGAATTCATTATTATGATGAAAGTTTTTGTGGGTTGATGCCATTGAGGAGGAACATGGGAAAGAGGGAGAACAATTTCGTTTGGGAGATAACTGAGTATGCTAAGTGTTCATGAGTTATAATCAGTAGAGATGGTATACTGAAGACACAAAAGAGAGTAGAATATTCAGTGAGAAGTTGGATAAAGGGTAGAAGTGCAGTAAATCAGGTTAATATACTTAGTAAAAATAAAAACAAAAAGCCAAGAAGTACAGAAAACATTGGATTTTAGATAACCAATAACTTTTAGTATAAGTTTGTTCCAAATATTGCCTGCGACTACACTTTTAAAAATTAAAATTTAAATGGGAATTCTGTATTTTATCTAGCAACCTAAGAGATCCCAATAATAAGTGAGATTAACTACATTAAGAGACATATTTTCCATTGATGAGATATGAATTAATTTTAGATTTTATAATAGGAAGTTATTACAGATTTCCTTCTAGTAACTTCTATTTCCTCTGTGAAGTGATAAACAGGCTATTGGCTAGGAGAGAGGCACAGTGGCAATATCATAGAGTTGGGGAAATGTAGAAGGTTTAAAATAACTGCTGTGGAGAATAGGAAAAGAAATTGATTAGGAAAACAGAATTATTTCCAAGCACATTGAGAACTTAATTGACATCAGAGACCTTGAATTGACAGAGGTACCAATCCATGCGGATGATTGCTACTAATACGCTGTGGAGGGTCAACTGGCAAGTGGAGTCACCAATACTGAAAAGAGGGCAGTGGAAGTGCTGGAGCGTGTTATCTAAGCTAAAATGTGAGGCAGTTAGGTGAGGGAAGGGAGGAAGTAGAGGAGTTGAGAGAAAGAATATGGTATGAAGGTGAAAAGAAAGCTAACTAAGAGTAATGGAATAAGTGAGCTAAGTGGAGGCTGTGATATGAGAATGGTGTATTTGAATTTAATATGTCAGAGCTATAGATGTTCTGGGCAATAATAAATTCCAGATGTGACCATGAAAGAAGAAAAACAGAAGAGGCGTGGAGGTGAAATTTACTTGAGATGAACAGGAAAAAACCTAAAAGGCATTTGGGAATTCTTTAAAAAAGATGCAAAAGGTGCCTCTTAGTCCTAGGGGACTATGGTGTGACTAAATGGACAATGTATTCATTAGGGCACTACTGGAAGCTGAAACTGAAAAGCATCCATAACTACATGGCTTAAACTAAAAATTACTTATTGTATGCTCATGCAACAATCCCAGTCACTAGCTCCCCTGACAGGCTTTCCTCCAAGAAGTGATATATAGACCTGGGTTCCTCTCACTTACCATCCCATCAGGTATTTCCCAAGGCTTCCCTGGACAAATCTCCATTATTGCTAGAAGGAAAGAGAACAGTTCTTTGGAAGATTGCACATGGGATGTTTTTAATGGTCCAGAACTGGATGCAATATATGTTCACACCAATTGCAAGGGCTGTGTGTGGCCAAGAAGAAAAAAAAAGTTTATGATGAACAAGTAAATAGCCTCTTCCACAGACAGCTTCCAATTGTGTTTCAGGGATCTTAGTGTCTTTAGGGAAATGACATTTTTAGCTAAGAAAAGGTGTTAAGTAAAATTTTCAGTGAAACCAAAGGTCTGAGTGGAAAGGTCAGGGAAGGAGAAGCAATGTGAGACAAGGTCAGGAGATAGGAAACTACGATCGGTCAAGAACACAGGACAGCCTAGGTACCTGGAGATATTTACAACCTGTTTGAGGATCAGAATAACCTGAATGTGAAGTCCAATTTGCTAACAAGGTTTTTAAAGGAATTAGTCTCTGTGACCATGGTTTCTAGGAACCTAGAATACCTGGTCAGAGGAGTGGTTGGTCATTAACCTGCTCTTCGCCTCCTTAAGGTACCTTGGCTGTGGCACTGGACACAGAGTTTCAAGGCCTGGGCTCTGTGCCTCTGAAGTACTTTTCACATGCTCTGCCATGTCATCCATTATTTTAAATCTTTGGTAATGTATTCTGTTGCTCTGTTACATTAAATGCAATTTTATATGATGGCTTATGGCACTGGTCTCCTGTCCCAAGTATATATACTTTAAAAACCTCAGATTATGTAGGTATATCATTTGCAGTGATTAAATGTAATATTTGTGGCTACTTCTATAAAAATGGGCATCTGGCCCTCTCAGGGAGAGAAATATAACTTCCTATTATAATTTTGTTCCAATGGGAAAATAAGGTGTGGGTATGATTATTACACATTACAATTCCTTTTCTAGTAATTTAATCTGCAATAAATTGAAGACTACTTTAGAGGATAATATGTTAATAAGATGCTATTGAAAAGAATGGAAAACCTTAACTCAGTATAAGACAAATTATTAGTAGTACTTGTGTTAATTCTTTGTTGAATGAGAAAAATCTCTTTTTTCATTTTTTAAAGGAGAGGCTTCAAAGACTCATGCTGTGTATATAGTACCTTTGAAATTAAATAAAATCATAAATTTTTTTGAGAAATTAAGAAATTCATGTAACCAATCCATTTGTTTTCTCATTGAGCCTTTACTATGCATATCTGCATACAAGGTTCTTTGAGCTTTTTATAATCTAGTTATGGAGAACAAAGAAGTAAAGAGCAATAGAAAACTATTAAGAACAATTTGAAAATTAAAAAAACAACAACAACAGGGTTTACTCACATCCTATAGGCACCTATTTCCTAAATTTTGAATGAATAATATAAAAAATGTATTTTCTGTAGCATATGTATCCACGTTCTTCATTCATTTCCTTCTCCAATATCTTTTCAAACCTGGATGTATAAATTTTACCAACTGAAATATAATTGAATTAAGTAGATTTCTGGCTGAACTTCGATCTTTCCTTCTTTGTAGTAGCTGATGTTCATAATCTCTTTACTACTTTATTCACATATTATGATTCCATAAATACTTTTTAAAGATGGTAACTGAGATATTTAGTGAGAGGAAAAAGCCATGCCTATATTCCCAGAAAAATATATTGCAACTAGAGGCCCGGTGCACAGATTTGTGCACTTGTGGGGTCTGGCCCACCCCAATCAGGGCCGGTTGGGGGTGGGGCTAGCTGGAGGGATCATCTGTGGGCCATTGGCTGGCTGGCCCAGCTCCCTGGACAAACTCCCAGTTGAGGGGACATTTTGGATATTACCCTTTTATTATATAGGATTAGCCCCATGGATATTTAGTGAAATGTCATTTTAAAACTACTAATAGAATAGAAGCTTAAGGGAAAAGGAAAGATTATATCTACTGCAAGGAGAGTTATATATTGAATTACTCATACAATAAAAAAATAAAATGAATACTGTTCTTATAAGGCATGGCTAGGAAGAAAAGATCAATCTAAAAAAAAAAATGGAACAAGCTGAGACTGATCTTCTGTCTGCTTCTGTTCAATTGACTTTAAACCAGTACAAATCAGAATAATTAGAAGAAACTAAGAAGCTAAAGCCCCTTAGTTGGCTTTCAGTACACATAATATTGTCAGAGAACACACAAACAGCTGAGGAAGCACATCCACTATGCTGGAAGGCCACACGAATCAGGATTGTCTGCGAACAATAAATCACTAAGCAGAGCTAAGGCAGCAAGAAATTAACAGAAGGATACAGGGTGCCATTTACACTGAAACACGAAAGAGAGAGAGAGAGAGAGAGAGAGAGGGAGAGAGAGATATTAAAACAATGCAACACATGATTTTAAACAAACTTAAATCTAGGACATCCTAAAGACACTTTGGGGTATCATAAATTGAGTGGATAAAAGAATCCACTTTGGTTTCATGCATACTTAAGTGGTAATTTCTATTTCCATAAATGTATATATGGCATTGGCTAAAATTTTGTTTTTAAATATTTTAAAGCAAGGCTTCTAAAAGTTCTTCATCCAAATGTTATTGAAATAGATGAGAAAGAAACTTCTGGAAAAAAAATTAGTGGAATCATAAATGACCCACTGCTAGAAATTTTTTTGAAAACTTCTGCTTCATTTCTTAAATTCATGTGAAGCATTGAGGAAACTTAGTCTCTTCTTAATAATGGTTCAAATTGCCAAATAGTAGCTAGTAGCATGCTTTTTGAAAAATCCCAGACAAGGACCAAGAAGATGTAGGCAATCTTCTGCTTCTGCTATTAACAAGAGATCTACCTTGATAAACTCAGATACTTCAATTTACCTTAACTTCAGCATCTTTATCAACAAAATGAGATAATAATCCATGCCTTCTCTCATAAACTGCATCATGTGAGAATTGTACAGTCAAATGACCTCTTATTAAACACAGAATTTCAGTACATTCTTCTCTTATGAATATCTACAATTATCCTACAGATATATACATATTATATATTGTAAATAAAATTAAATGATGTATAGTTATAACGTGAATAAGCTTGAAAAATTAATAAAATTTACTACAAGAAATTTCATGCTGCAAAATGCTTTTGTCATGTACATTTTTTAGGTCAGCTAAAACAAAACAAAAACCAATAACAACAACAGCAAAACTAGGTCACATATATAAAGGTGTTTATTTGGAATAGGATATGCTTAATTTGAATATCAATGTAAACTTTTGTGAGAGATATGACTTTAAGCTAAGATATATGACTTCATCCTTGTCATAGTTATAGTAATAGTGATAATGATAAGAAATAAGTAGAGAGTGTTACAATGTTATAGCAATATAAAATAATTAAAGAGTGTTATAGGAAATGCAGAAAAATTATTTTTTGTGAAATATTAAAGAGCACAGGGAATGACCACTCTGGCCAAACCCTAGCTGCACCATATAGATAAGACCATAGCTAAATGCTACCCTTAGGAATGACGTATGTAAACTGGATAGACACCTTCTGAGTGACATTGTGATTGATAACCAGCTTGTACTCTGATTAACACTTGTGTGATGATGTATGTTACTGATAGCCACCTGGACTGCTGTGGGCCAGAACAGGCTTAAAAATGGGTCCCCAACTTCAGACATCGATCATCCTCTTGGTCCACGCTCCATGCTGCCTGTTCTGCGCCAGACGGCAGAAGAACGGCAGAACCTTCAACCATGAGACAGCAGTCGCCCTCCTCCTGCTGACTCAACACAAACAGATGGCCAGCCACCCAAAGATGGACTGCCTCTGCCACAGAGGATGCCACTCTTCCCCGGGGACCCCTTTAAGTCTGAGCCCATGGCACCAGGAACCTTGTGAGTAATAACGTGTGCTGTGTGATTTGCGACTGCATATTTTTGTGTAGCATAATTTCTCTGGCAGTCTTAACTATATTAATATAAGGTCAGATGATAATGCCTACCCTCCATCCGGCTTGCTTAGAGTAGTCTCTTTGCTAGCAACTACTTAATGTCCTGCACGGTTAAGTTTATCTCAAGGGATGCCTTGGATAACACCCATATACTCTACTTGGACAATCCTCTAAACCTTGATTTCCTCATTGGGATAATTAGAAGCAATCAATGCCAGGCACCTTCTTTGCTCTCAAAACATTGTAAATGTTCAGTAAATGCAAACTTTTATTATTATAGTTAAGCAATATCAGATCACAATAAAGGTAAGCAATGAAAGAACATGTTTACTCTTGGCTGAACTTTTATTAACTTACTAGAGTCGCGGTGCATGAAATTTGTGCACTGGGGAGGGTCCCTCAGCCCAGCTTGCCCCCTCTCACAGACTGGGAGCAGGCCTAAGCTGCAGTCTGGCCTCCCTCTGTGGGAGGTGACCAGGCTGATGAAAGGAAAGTGCCAGCCCCATCACCCCACTGCCGCAGCCGCCAAGGTGTTTTCATCAACACAGACTCCAGTCCCTTCATCATGAAAAAATGATAACTTTCTTTAGGCATTTTCAAGATGTGTCTTTCATAGGATATGACATTTCTTTCTTTCTTTCTTTTAATCCTCACCTGAGGATATGTTTCCATTGATTTTTAGAGAGCTTGGAAGAGAGAGGGAAAGACAGAGAGAAACAATGTGAGAGGGACACTTTGATTGGTTGCCTCCTGCATGAACCCTGGCCTGGACCCTGGCCAGAAAGGAGCCTGCAACCTAAGTACATGCTCTTGATCAGAATCGAACCCAGACCCTGTGGTCGGCAGGCTGAGGCTCTATCCACTGAGCCAAACCAGCTAGAACAGGATATGATATTTCTTAGCCCCTCCAGCAGCAGACTTTAGTGTTTTCCTCTAGGAGTGTGGTGGAAAAACCCTAGATAACCTTCTTGGATACTTATTACCCAATAACCAAGAACACTGTGAATGGCGGTGTATAGGGAGCTTAGCCAATGAGTGGTCAGAAAAGGTGTTTCCTCTGCAGCTCATGCACAGAGACCCCCCTGTGTTGTGTCCGCTGGGGAGGGGGCGTGCTCCGAGCCTTATGGCGGCTGCCCCGAGCATGCCTCCAGCCCTGTGTTGTGTCCGTTGGGCTGGGGGTGTGTTGCCTGCCCACACACCCTTCCTCCCCCTGTGGCTGGGGAGCCCGACACTGGCCCCATCGCCGGGGCGATGAAGCCAGCATCCCGCCTCTGCCGCTATGGGAGCTGCCATCATTGTAATGGAGTGATGGTTAATTTGCATATTATCCTTTTATTAGATTAGATGTTTATTGTGGTAAAAAAACAACAACAGATGAAATGTACCATCTTACCCATTTATAAGAAAACAGTACAGTAGTGTTAACTATATTTGTATCACTGTACAACAGATCTCTATTTTTTTTATTGGAAAATTGAAACTCTGTACCTTAAACAACTCCCATTTCCCCCTCAAACACATGGAGTCTTTGGAAACCATCATTCTACTTTCTGTTTCTAAAAGTTTGACTAATTTAGATATGTCATATAGACACAGAAGATGGCGACTGGCAGGTAGGTAGGGAGGGTGAGTGTGTGATCAAGTGAAGGAGTGATAGAGGTGTGTGCGGACGTGTGTGGGTGTGTGTTGAGTGAAATAGGGACAGTTAGACCCTGCAGTTCTTCCAGGGGGCATCCAATCCAGGCAGTCTTGGTTGGCAAAACCCCGCGGCCACTGCAAACACTCCAGGGAGGACACCAGTGGCACAGAGACCCCGCCATCTTTAAGAACAGAACTGCTAGAGACTAGAATCCTAACCTTACCACCACCCAGTCTGGTCTTGGAAGCAAACCTGGACACTAGAGCCACTCTGGTAGAAGACCTGCCACCCCAGCTGCAGATGCACGAACCCTGAGACCTCCACCTCCAAAAGTGCACCGCTGAAAGCAGTAAGTACAACCTCCCCCTCCCCAGCGCCGGAACTCAGGATTCTCCACGTCCCCAGCCCATAGGAAAACAGGCACTCCACTACCCAGGCAGTGCTTGGGAACCACTGAGAGCCCCTGAGGGGGTGATTCTGCACAGTCAAGGGTGCGCGGCCCTGCAGTAGAATCTCTGAACTGCCTCTTCCTAAATAATTGCCCACGGACACCCAGCGGTGCAACTTCAGGGACAGGGTGCATCAGAGCTTTGCCTGGAGGGCGCGCCACCGGTTCGCGCACACTCAAGGGCAGGCAAACTCACGGCCACAGCAAGGGAAGGCACCCTGAGCCCGTATATCCACAGGGTCCTCTGGGAAGCTGCTTTGAGCCCCTGCTGGGTGTGATTCTGTACAGCCAAGGACGTGCTGTCCCACAGCAGAAACTCTGAACTCCTTTCTCCTGAATAACTTCCCACATACACCCTAGCTGTTTAACTTCAGTGCCAGAGTCCCTCAAAGTGCGTCAGAGCTGTGCCCCTGCAAACACACCTCCACAGAAGTGAATTTACAACAGGCAGGCACCCTGAGCCTATCTACACACAGGGTGCTAGTGGGAGCCACTGAGAGCTCTCCCAACAGACGGTTCCTGGGTGCCACTGTGAGTTCCCACTGGACACGTGAGATTTCAACTAAGGGTGCAAGACAGCAAAAACTGGGACACTCCATAGCTGCTGACTTTTAGACGCCACAGTTGTGCCTCTCAAGCTTGCAGGCCTACATCAAGAGAACCCAAGTAGCTCAAGTAGGGAGCTACACTAGATTACCAAGCCCAGGAGAACTGAGAGATTACACCAGTAGCACCATCCCCAAAAGAACCTGGGTAGCAAAGCAAGTGGATCTACAATTAAAACATTACAGGAAAACATGGGGAGAAAAAAAGGAAATTCCCAAAGGGAGGAAAAAGAGGAATCACCAGAAAGGGAGTTAAATGAACTTGAGGCTAGCAGCTTAACAGAGAAAGAATTCAGAGTGTTCGTTATAAGGATGTTTAAATGGATGGATGACAAATACACACAACTCAATGAGAACTATAAGGAGCTGAATGAAAATGTCACCAACATGAAAAGAAACCAAGAGGAGATGAAGAACGACATAGCTGCAATAAAGAACACAATGGAAGGCTTAAAGAGTAGCGTAGAAGAGGCTGAGGACTGCATCAGCGAATTAGAAGACAAGGTAGGAAAAAACACACAAACACAGCAGCAACTGGAAAGAAGACTTAAAAAGCAAGAGGAGAGCCTAAGGGAGCTTCGGGACAACACAAAACGAAACAACCTTCGAATAATAGGGATAAAAGAAGGAGAGGAAGGGAAGCAAGGAATAGAAAACCTGTTAGAAGAAATAATGACAGAGAACTTCCCTGATATTGGCAAGAAAAAAACTATCCAAGTTCAAGAAGTACACAGAGTCCCAAACAAGTTGAACCCCAAAAGACCGACACCAAGACACATCATAATTAAATTGACGAACACCAACGACAAAGGAAGAATCTTAAAGGCTGCCAGAGAGAAACAGAAAGTTACCTACAAGGGATCTCCTATCAGAATATCAACTGATTTCTCAACAGAAAAACACCAGGCCAGAAGGGAATGGAATGAAATATACAAAGTGATGCAAAACAAGGGACTGAATCCAAGAATACTATACCCAGCAAGGCTATCATTCAAAATTGAAGGTGGAATCAGAAGCTTCACAGACAAAAAAGGGCTAAGAGAGTTCATCACTACCAAATCAGCAATGCAAGAAATGCTAAAGTGGCTGCTGTAAAAAGAAGAAAGAGAAAGGCAAGAAGAAACAGAAACACTAAGGAAAAATATGTCAACAAACAGGTACTTATCAATAATAACAGTAAACGCAAATGGATTAAATGCACCAATCAAAAGACATAGGGTAGCTGAATGGATAAGAAAACATGACCCATATATTTGCTGTCTACAAGAGACCCACCTTAGAGCAAAAGACTCATACAGACTGAGAGTGAAGGGATGGAAAAACATTTTTCAGGCAAATGGAAATGAGAAAAAGCTGGGGTTGCGATACTTATATCAGATAAAATAGACCTCAAAGTAAAGGCTTTAATAAGAGATAAGGAAGGCCACTACATAATACTAAAGGGAGCAATCCAGCAAGAAGATATAACTCTGGTAAACATATATGCACCCAACGCAGGAGCACCCAAATACATAAAAAATCTGCTGGAAGATATCAAGGGAGAGATCGACATCAATACAATCATAGTAGGGGACTTCAATACACCACTGACATCAATGGATAAATCATCTGGACAAAAAATCAGCAAAGAAACAGCAATTCTAAATGACACACTAGATCAGATGGACCTAATTGACATCTTCAGAGTATTTCACCCCAAATCCATGGAATATACGTTCTTCTCAAGTGCACATGGGACATTCTCAAAAATAGACCATATATTGGGTAACAAGCAAAGTCTCCTCCAAATTCAAAAAGATTGAAATCATATCAGGCATTTTCTCAGACCACAATGGCATAATATTAGAAATAAACTACAATAAAAACATTCCAAAAAATTCAAACACTTGGAAACTGAATAGCATGCTACTAAACAATGATTGGGTTATCAATGAGATCAAAGAAGAAATTAAAAACATCCTGGAGACTAATGACAATAAAAACACAACATTGCAAATCCTATGGGACACAATGAAAGCAGTCCGGGGAGGGAAATGTATAGCTCTACAGGCCTACCTCAAAAAACAAGAAAAAATGGTAATAGATCATCTAACTCAACAACTCAAAAAATTAGAAAGGGAGCAACAAGAAAAGCCCACAGTGAGCAGAAGAAAGGAAATAATAAAGATCAGAGCAGAAATGAATGACATAGAGACCAAGAAAACAATACACAAGATCAACAAAACCAAGAGCTGGTTCTTTGAAAGGATAAACAAGATTGATGAACCTCTAGCCAGGCTCACCAAGAAGCAAAGAGAGAGGACCCAAATAAACAAAATCAGAAATGAAAGAGGTGAAATAACAACAGACCCCACAGAAATACAAAGGATTGTCAAAAAATACTATGAACAACTCTACTCCAACAAACTAGACAACCTGGAGGAAATGGATACATTCCTAGAAAAACACAACCTTCCAAAACTTACTCAGGAAGAGACTAAAAATCTCAATAGGCTGATAACTATCGAAGAAATTGAAGCAGTTATCAAAAAGCTTCCAGCAAACAAAAGCCCGGGGCCAGACGGCTTCACAAGGGAGTTTTATAAAACATTCAAGGAAGAGCTAAAACCTATCCTCCTCAGACTATTCCAGAAAATTCAAGAAAAAGGAACACTTCCAAGCTCCTTCTATGAAGCCAGCATCACCCTAATACCAAAACCAGATAAAGATAACACAATGAAAGAGAATTACAGGCCAATATCCCTCATGAACATAGATGCCAAAATCCTCAACAAAATTCTAGCAAATCGAATCCAGCAATACATCAGAAAGATCATACACCACGACCAAGTAGGATTTATCCCTGGGATGTAAGAATGGTACAATATTCGCAAATCAATAAACGTGATACATCACATAAACAAATTGAAACATAAAAACCATATAGTCATATCAATTGATGCAGAAAAAGCATTTGACAAAATCCAACACCCTTTCTTGATAAAAACTCTCAGCAAGCTGGGAATAGAAGGATCATGCCTCAACATAATAAAAGCCATATATGACAAACCCACAGCCAACATCATACTCAATGGGCAAAAACTAAAACCATTTCCCCTAAGAACAGGAACAAGACAGGGATGCCCACTCTCACCACTCCTGTTCAACATACTGTTGGAAATACTAGCCATTACAATCAGACAAGAAGAAGAGATAAAAGGCATCCAAATTGGAAAAGAAGAAGTAAAACTGTCCTTATTTGCAGATGACATGATACTGTACATAGAAAACCCTAAAGACTCCATCAAAAAATTACTAGACTTAATAAATGAATTTGGCAGAGTAGCAGGATACAAAATAAATGCTAAGAAATCTATGGCATTTCTATACACCAATAATGAACTTACAGAAAGAGAGACTAAAAAAGCAATCCCATTTACCATCACACCAAAAAAATTAAGATACCTAGGAATAAACTTAACTAAGGAGGTAAAAGACTTATACGTGGAAAACTACACAACACTGAAAAAAAGAGATAGGGAAAACATAAACAGATGGAAGAACATACCATGTTCATGGACTGGTAGAATCAACATCATCAAAATGTCCATACTACCCAAAGCAATCTATAATTTCAATGCACTTCCCATTAAAATACCAATGGCATACTTCACAGACCTAGAACGAACTTTCCAAAAATTCATCTGGAATAAAAAAATACCCCGAATAGCCACAGTAATCCTAAGAAAGAAGAACAAAGTAGGTGGGATCTCCATACCAGGTTTCAAGCTGTATTACAAAGCCACTGTTCTCAAAACAGCCTGGTATTGGCACAAGAACAGACATATAGATCAAGGAATAGAATAGAGAACCCAGAAATCTATCCAAATCACTATGCTCAATTAATATTTGACAAAGGAGGCATGAACATACAATGGAGTCAAGACAGTCTCTTCAACAAATGGTGTTGGGAAAATTGGACAGATACATGCAAAAAAATGAAACTAGACCACCAACTTACACCATACACAAAAATAAACTCAAAATGGATCAAGGACTTAAACATAAGACAGGAAACCATAAAAATACTAGAGGAATCTACAGGCAGAAAAATCTCTGACATATGCCAAAAGAACTTCTTCGCAGATACTGCTCCTAGGGCAATGGAAGCTAAAGAGAAAATAAACAAATGGGACTACATCAAAATAAAAAGCTTTTGCACAACAAAGGAAACCGTCAATAAAACAACAAGAAAGCCCACTACATGGGAGAACATATTTGCCAATGATGTCAACGATAAGGGTTTAATCTCCAACATTTACAGGGAACTCATGCAGCTTAACAAAAAGAAGATAAACAACCCAATCAAAAAATGGGCAACTGATCTAAATAGACACTTTTCGAAAGAAGACAGAAGGGCCAAAACCGGTTTGGCTCAGTGGATAGAGCGTCAGCCTGCGGACTCAAGGGTCCCAGGTTCGATTCCGGTCAAGGGCATGTACCTTGGTTGCGGGCACATCCCCAGTAGGGGGTATGCAAGAGGCAGCTGATCGATGTTTCTCTGTCATCGATGTTTCTAACTCTCTATCCCTCTCTCTTCCTCTCTGTAAAAAATAAATAAAATATATTTAAAAAAAAAAAAAAAAAAAAAGAAGACAGAAGGAAGACCAAGAGACATATGAAAACCTGCTCTAAATCACTAATCATTAGAGAGATGCAAATCAAAACAACAATGCGGTACCATCTCACACCTGTCAGAATGGCCATTATCAACAAGTCAACAAATGACAAGTGCTGGCGAGGATGTGGAGAAAAAGGAACCCTCGTGCACTGCTGGTGGGAATGCAGACTGGTGCAGCCACTGTGGAGAACAGTATGGAGTTTCCTTAAAAAACTAAAAATAGAACTCCCATTTGACCTAGTGATCCCACTTCTAGGAATATATCCCAAGAAACTGCAAACATCAATCAGAAAGGATATATGCACCCCTATGTTCATAGCAGCACAATTTACCATAGCTAAGATTTGGAAACAGCCTAAGTGCCCATCAGCAGAAGAGTGGATTAAAAAACTGTGGTACATCTACACAATGGAATACTACGCTGTGGTAAAAAAGAAGGAGCTCTTACCATTTGCAACAATATGGATGGAGATGGAGAACATTATGCTTAGTGAAATAAGCCAGGCAGAGAAAGATAAATATCACATGATCTCACTCATTTGTGGAATATAATGAACAACATAAACTGATGGGGGGAAAAATAGATCCAGAAACAGAGAAACATCAATCAAAACATCAAACCTCAGGGAAGAAATTGTGAGGTAACCAGAAACCCAAGAATGCCTGAGAACGCCTTTCTAGCCATGCTAGCAATCATCAGATGTATGGTAATTTTACCTGGGGCAAGAGGGTAAGTATTTTGGTCTTATGCTCCTGACCCTTCATGGGTAAGAGCCCTTACGTGGGCTGATCCCCTGACTAATGTAGTTACCAATAATACCAAACACCTTGCTCATCCAGGAGGTCCACGGGTGGGGCAAGAAAGTATAAATACACAGGGGTCTCCACCCATCTTCCCTTTTGTATGACACGAAATCAAAACAATGCCCCTTTGTGTGTACAATTAAAGAGAGGTTTCTGGCTTGTGTGGACACCAAAGAAAGGGTGTCACTACTATCACTACGTGCCCCCGGTAGAGGTGCAGAAAATGTAACTAAGACCTTGTCTATATAAAAGAAATGGACAGCCAGTTTGAAAGGGAATTCCCATGGACTAGAACAAAGAATATCCTTACATTATATTATTCTACACTATCATTAAAATTTTTCCCAGATTTGGATCACCCCCAGTACTTATAATAGTTCCTCGCACCCTTGGGGATAAAAAAAAAAAAAAAAAAGTCATCTGTTTGGTGCTTGGAGGCAAACTTAACACATCTCTTGATACTTTAGAATTACTACAGCATAATATACAATTATCCCAAGCAAATGTACAAACTAATTCTGTGAATGTCTGGCAGCAATTTAAAAAGGACATGTAAGGATTTAATCCTTTTCATTGTGTAGAGGGCCTCCTAGGAAGGCACCTGAGCATTCTATATTGGTCCCTCTTACCCTTTAGGCCAAGAGAGACCCTCTTCTCACAATTCAATTGCTCACAGCTGTTGCATGAGCTCTCTGCTCATGTCGAGGTTGAAGTCTCGTGATGACTGGTGCCATGGATCTGTCTCTCACCCAGTGGGGCGAACTGAACCCTCCCTGGAGAAGAAATCCGGGTTCCAAAAGATATGTGATCAGTGCTGGGGCCCCGCCAGCAGGCGAGGGGATCCCAAGGCAGGTGCTGGGCATGGAGGCCATGGGGGCATAGGCTACCAAGGAGACAAAACTGAACCTCACGTCACCCTGCTTGGCCCCAGAGGATGGCTGGTTTGCCAGAGATGGGTAAGATTCCTCAGGGAAGGAACAACCTAAGACAGGCACAGTCGCAGAGGGGCCATCAGGAGAGAATTTGGGGATCAACAGAGGTGGGGCACAGACCCTCACCCCCCCAACATTGCAGGGGCCTGAATCATAGCCCCTTCTGAGGGAGGTCTCCTGCCCCCATGGCTGCTTCATGCTTCCCATGCCCAGCTCAGATCAGAACCCAGGTGACCGACAGAGACTTGGCCGACAACAGCTGCCCTCTCACTCCAACAAGAATTGTTTGAATTGTCTTGTACCCATGGTGTGGGGAAGTGGGTTTACGATATCTAAATCCAGCCTACCACCAGGTATGCTCAGGACCTACTCAAGAATGCAAATAATCCCTTCCACCAATATTTACAGGGTAAAATAAGATTGTTGTTAGAGTAATAAATTTGATAGTAAAATAGTAGTCAAGTTTTCAGGCAAATTTAAATTGGCTAGTTGAAACAAGCGAATATTCTAGAAAAATTAATTGTACTGGACAAAGAGGTGTTCCTAAAGTGTTAACTAAAATTTTTATTGGTACTTCATCTCATGATAAAATTGTGCACCATGTAATGAACCTAAAACAGTAATATTATAGTGCAAAAAATTAAAATTTAAAAGCCATCAAGACTACATTATAAAATTTTCAAAAGCCTCCTAACATTTAAATTAAAAAAGGAGGGGATAGTAGAGGAATATCATGTAAGGAAAAATATCCTGTAAGTAAATTACATCTAGAAAATTAATACTTTAGAAAATTAATTATAAGGCTAAAAGCAAGACACCCATGAAAAACATACAAGGTGTCAAAACAAGCCAGAGGAAAATCCTTTGGGCAAAAAATGAAAAAGGATCCCCAGTCAAATTTATAGAACATATTCCTTTATTAACTGTTGGTAGAGAATATGTTTGTATATTTTCAGAAAACAACTCTGAGACCGTGTGGATTCCAGCAACAGAGAGGAATCGACAGGACTACTCTAGCCATGAAGACAGAAGAGAAGCAGTCCAGAGACGGAAGACGCTGAAGTGGCCTTCCCATACTAGCAGTTAGCAGCTGTGCATAACTGCAGGTTGCCCAGGACCAAACCAGACAGTGTCGGACCTGCATTACCACCATTTGTCCACCATCCAGAACTGAAATGTCAGTGCTGACATGTACACATAAGGAACTGTTGGACATTGAAATTGGGTCTCAAAAGAACTGTTGGCCCAGAAAGAAACTCACTACACACTGATTCATTTGCCTGTCACCATAACCATTATTGCTTGTCTCATTTTCGGTCCTTATAAGTGTATTTCTAATAGCACATGATCTCACTTATCTAGGGGAAATAATGAACAACATAGACTGATGAACAAGAACAGACCCAGAAACAAGGAGGCATGGATCAGACTGTCGGGCCTCAGGGAGAAGGTAGGGAAGGGTAGGGGTAAAGGGGAGAGATTAACCAAAGGACTTGTGTGCAAGCATATGAGCCTAACCAGCGGTTAAGGACAACAGGGGGGTGGGGGCATGTGTGGGGAGGGGTGAGGGATGGGAATGGGGGGATGAGGACAAATATGTGATACCTCAATCAATAAAGAAATTTATAAAAATAAAAAAAAGATATGTCATATAAATGAAATCAAGCAATATTTACTTTTTTGACTGGGTTCTTTCCCTTAGCATAATGTGCTCGAGGTTCACCCATATTTTATCATATGAGGAGATTTTCTTCTTTTGTAAGGCTGAATAATGCTTCATTGCATGTGTATTTCACTTGTTCTTATTCATTCATTCAGCAATGGACACTTAGATTACTTTAAATCTCAACTATTGTGAGTAATGCTTCAATAAAGATTGGTGTGAAAATGTCACTTTGAGATGCTGATTTCATTTCCTTTGGTTAGATATCCAGAAACAGAATTGATGGATCATATGGTAGTCTTATTTTTAATTTTTTGAGAGGCCTCCATACTATTTTCCATAATGGCTACACCAGTTTGCATTCTCATGAACTGTGCACAAAGGTTCAAATTTCTCTACTTCCTTGCAAGCATTTCTGATTTTTCTTTCATTTTATTTTGGTATTTATTTGTTTTTTTGATAGCAGTTATTCTAACAAGTGTGAAGTGATGACTTAAAGTGATTCACATCTCCATAATGAACACTAATTTTGAGTATCATTTCATATGCTTATTGGTCATTTGATATCCTCATTGGAAAAATGTTTACCAACTCTTTGCCCATTATTTTCTTTTGCTTTTCTTGTGTGTGTACATATTTTGTTTCTTTTTGGTTGTTGTTGTTAAATTGTAGGCATTTTTATATATTCTGGATATTAACCCCTGTCATGAATTTGTCAAATTAATGCTTGGTAAGTGGAGCACAGGGTACCAGATGGTGAGCTATGGTTCAACAATAGACCATAAGAGAAATTGAAATAGAGAAGTTTATTATTGGAGGAAATACTTTGCAGGTCTTACATGGGGAAGTCAGAGCAAAGCACAGATAGACATAGGACCTGGGCATCTGCCTTTATTAGGGTCCATGGCAGAATTGCTTAATTTAAACAAAAGAGCAAGGTTTTGGTAAATTTAATGGAGGTTTTATCTAAGGGACACAGAAGGATCAAGAACTCAGTTGTGACTATGCGGGCTGCTGTTTAGGACATGCACTTGCATGAGGGGTCTAGTGTCAGTTTAAGGTCTTTTCAGGCCATTTCCCCCAAAAGTGGAGGACAAGGCAGCAAAACAACGAACTTAGCTAAACTTTCAATGACCCCTTATCAAATATATGGTTTACAAATATTTTTCCTATTCTATATGTTGCCTTCTCACTCTGTTGAATGTTTCCTTTATTGTGCAAAAGTTTCGTCTCATTTATCTATTTTTTTTTGCCCATGCTTTTGGTATCCTATCCAAGAAATAATTGTCAAATTCAATGTCATGATGCTTTTCTCCAATATTCTCTTCTAGGACTGTCCGAGAAAGGAGGGGTTTTATCTGAGGTGTCCCTTGAGATAAACATTAACCAGGCAGGTGTTCGGAAATTCAAAGTAGTTGCCAGCAAAAAGACTACTTTATGCAGGTAGGACCGGGGCAGGCATTTTCATCAGACCTTACATTAGTATAACTATGACTGCCGGAGGAATTATGCCACACAAATAGTTACAATTCACACAGCAATTTATTTTTCTTTTATCATTGCAGTGGGTACAAAGCTTATTAACACACAGCACACTGTTAAAAAATTCCTGGTGCCATGGGTACAGACTTACAGGGAGCTCCCAAAATGTGGCTTCCTCTGGTGGCAGCAGCGGCGCCTTCTCTGGCTGGCTGGTCAGGTCAGGAACAAAGTTTCAGTTTCAGGGCGGCATTGCCTTCAGAGGTCCCTGAGCACAGCGTGGATTCATCTGAGCCCACACGGAGAGGGACTGCACTCAAACTGAAGGCTTTCAGCCAAGATAACTTCCAATGATCAGAGTCACCAGCGAAGCACAGGCATTAAAGCAATCAGTGATGACCAGGCGTCCAGCAATCAAGCAATGATCAACCCGAATGGTGTTCCGGGACACTTTAAATAGCCTGTAGTACCCACAGAAGTCCAGGGGGGAGGAGGGGGATTCCGGTAAACAAAATGCATAACAAGATTTTAAGTTTAACAGTTCTAATGGGCTTATTAGTAAACAAACTTGTAAGCACTCTGGGGAGGGGAAGGAGTATACCTCATCAGACATGGTTACCAGGGCAAGTCACTCTGTCAGCAGTCTAAGTTCAAATCCTTATCTATGGAATACACACACTTCAGGGCAGTGGGGAATGTGTCCTTAACATCTCACTTTAAGTTTCAGGACAGTTAACTCAAATCTTTTAAAACCTTTTTAACATTTTTTGGCATTTTTAAACATTTTTATATTTTACTACAACGAGGACTTCTATAGTTTCAGGTCCTCTGTTTAGGTCTTTATTTTGAGTTAAATTGTGTATCCTATCTAATAAAGAGGGAATATGCTAATTGACTGCCCTGCCCTCAAAGATGGTGGTGCCCACAGCCAATATGGAGGTAATATGCTAATTTAATGCCTCACCCTCAAATATGGCAGCGCCTAGTTCCCTCAGTCCTGACAGGGTGGCAGGCACAGGGCAAGGCTGGGCCTGTCCCTAGGTGGGCCCAGTCATGCCACATGCCTGCCTCTGGAGTCCCCAGTCCCCTCAGCTCCCACCCCCCACCTTCCCCGCCTCCCAGGGCCTGCCTGAGGTTGCAGGCAAGACTTGGATGGCGGCTGCCCAGCAGCCCAGGGCCACCTGAGGCTCAGGTAACCAGGGCCAGCAAGGCATGCACTGCCGGCAGTGGCAGCACCAGAGGTGTGATGGGTCGTCGCCTTCCCCTGATTGCCAGGTAAGCTTCTGCCCCTGAGGGCTCCTAGACTGTGAGAGGGGCAGGCCTGGCTGAGTGACCCCCCACTCCAGTGCAAGAATTTTCATGCACTGGGCCTCTAGTATTATATAAGAGTCCAACTTCATTCTTTTGCATGGGATATCCAGTTTGCACAATGCTGTTCTTTGAAGAGATTGTTATTTTCTTATTGAATTTTCTTCATACCCTTGTTGAGGATAATTTGACCACATTAGCAAAAATTTATTTCTGCTCTCTTTATTCAGTTCCATTTTTCTATATACCTGTCTTTATGCCAATACCGTACTGTGTTGATTGCTGTAGCTTTATAATACGTTATGAAATCAGAAAGTGTGAGGCCTCCAGCTTTATTTTTAATTCTTGAGATTATCTTTACTATTTGGGTCCTTTTATATTCTATATAAATATTAGGATTTTTTCCATTTATGCAAAAAGTGCCACTGGGAGTTTGTTAGCAATTGCATTGACTCTGTTGATTGCTTTGGTAGTATGAGCATTTTACTAGTATCAATAGTAAGTCTTCCAATGCATGAACACTAAAATTTCATTATTTCTTAGTTTAAAACTTATATTACAAATGACATTAATCAGCCCAGAAAAATTTTAGATTAGTTACTTGGCCAAAAAAATTGGTGTTTTAGTTGGTATGACACTTGAATAGTTGGCTGCATTATTTATATGTAGATCTTTTTACGTTATATGGCAATGCACACTGTTCTGATATGTGTAATACACAAAATAAGATACTTTAGAACAGTTATGCATAAGAAATGCAATATTGGATTTATACATTGGGTCCCAGGATGTGATTAATTGCAGAAAAAAATGATGGACAAAGGAAATGGAAGTTATATAACACAGAGTGAACACATATCTAACTTGAAGGGCAACTGTAGTGTGTGCAACTTTGGCAGCAGTGCCTTTGAGGAGGTGGAACTATTTCACACTAACCAGTTTAATACTACACAAGATAAGTAACATCCACTATCAGGATATAGCTTCAGGGTTTTATGAACCATTCTTATTTCTAACTTTAGGAAATTGATGTCTTTCCTTAGCTGCCTTATTATGGTTTTAGTCACAGTTCAGACAAAAAGGGCAATATGAATACTCTTCAACTAAAATCCTGTTGTAGCCTAGAAAGTGAAGTGGTATGACATTAGAAGACTTTAAAAACTACAGCTCCTTTTAGTCCCCCTGCCCAAGTATATCTGCACGCTTCTTCAAAAAGGCCTCTTCCTCAGGTGTCAAAGTCACCTTCACAACATCTGAGATTCATTCTGTCCCAAGATGCAAGGAATACTAAGGAAGACATCATTTCTTACTCCATAGAGAACCTTAATCATGGTGGAAATTAGATACACCCACCTAAGATTCTTCATTATACTTCCTGCCAAATATGCCACAGATAGTCCAATGGTCCAGGATGTGTTTATAGCCTTTTAGTTTGACTTTTTTCCTCTGCTCCTTATCTGCATCAGTGCCTAAATCAAGCAGATTCTTCAGGGAGACACCAGCAACATTCACTCCACTCCATACAGGCACACTAGAGTCTCTATGACCCTAAGGACTCACCATGACAGTTTAGTGGGTGAACTCCCAGCCTTTCTCCTGTTATGTAATGGATCTGGAATGAATCTAGATTGCAACCACTTCTAATAACACAGTTTTGGGGAAAGCTGCTTATCTTTCAAGCCACATTGGTCAAGATATACTGAATTGGAAATAATAAACAGTTTTCAGTTGGGGCTGTATTTTACAACTTCTATATATATAAAACCCTAATATGCAAACAGACCAAATGGCAGAACAACCAAACAACTGGTTGCTATGATGTGTGCTGACCACCAGGGGGTGTGTGTGGAATATGGTGGGCATTGGCAGCAGGCTTCAGAGTGTGTAACATGGTGGGCTTTGGCCACAGTGGGATTCTGGAGCAGGGGATGCCAGACCAAGGCGGGGCACCAGTCACTGTCATCAAGGCAAGGCTCTGGTGGTTACTGAAAATTCTTTGCTCCTGTGCACTGTGGTCCTGCCCAGTGCTCGTGCCTGCTGCCAATACCAGCCCCAGTCACTCTGTACTGTCAGCGGGTGCCAGTGAGCTGCCAAAGCTGTCAGCACATGGGAGCTGTGGCAGCGGGAGCTTCTGACAGACAGGGGACCAGGGGTCGTGGTGGGAGTGGTCAGGCAGGGGCATGGAGGATGGGCCAAGACCCGCCCCTGTACCCACTGCAGCATTGCAGCCCACAGTTCCTTTAAAGTACACGAATTTGTGCACTGAACACCTACTGTATTTTCTGGTGTATAAGACGACTTTTTAACCCAGGAAAATCTTCTATACGCCCAGTCGTCTTATACGCCAGAAAATACGGTAGTTAAGAATAATGAACTTAAATATGCTTACTTAATGCTGGACCAAATTAAGACAGCTTTCTTCCTCTTGTTGACTTGACCCAGCTGTGATAATAACTAGCTTGGAGTTTGAGGTCATATTATAGTCTTTGCCAAAGAAAAAATTTTGGTATTTTAAGGAAAAGGCTGCCATGTTGGAGACCCATCATCTCTCCCTTCCATTTGTCTTCCATGACATCAACAAGAGCAAATTCATCCACTATATTTTTCATTAAGATCCTGCTGGCACAGGCCATGCCAACATCACCAACCCAACAATTGTAATCTTATTGTAGGGGTTTTGTTCTTCCTTAAGCAGATTCAGAATCAGCTCATACATAACAGTTGCCATACTGTACTAAGAATCCAAAAGGCCAGGCCTGAGTGGCTTAGTTGGTTGAGCTCCCTCCTGTACACTGAAAGTTTGCTGGTTCAATTTCCGGTCAGGGACATACCTGGCTTGCAGGTTTGATCCCAGTTGGGTTGCAAAGTTTACAGAAGGCAACTATCAATATTTCACTCTCACATTAATTTCTCTCTGTCTCTCTCTTTCCCTTCCTCTCTTTAAGCATGTCATTGGGTGAGAATTTAAAAGAAGAAGAATCAAAAGGAATCTGGAGTGCACCACAGAGGTGGGGGGGGGAGGTGCAGGACATGGGTGGCACTAGCTTTGGATCTGCACTTGGGGGAAGCTGCTCCTGTACTCTGCACACATTTTAAATTAAGCTTAGAGACTTTACTCACCTTTTTGATATCATCTCAAAATAAGATTGTCACTTACTCAACAGGTATAGTTACATGATGTAATATGATTCTCTTTCTCTGTCCTGAGTCTTCTTTCTAACAGATCTGTGCCTGTTAATACAGCAGATATTCTCAACTCCTTTTTCCCTGCTGGTGTAGCTGAGATCCCATTGAAAAGGCTGGTTGCTCATGTTCCCAACAACCATTGCAGCAAGAGCTCTGGTCTTAGTCAATAAGGTACAAAAGGTGGAAATTTTACAAAAGTTTTCTTCCTCTACAGAATACTCACCAAGAGAATCCCCTTGCCCTTCCTTCCAACTTTTAAATGTTTGGAGCTCTGCAGCCTTTTTGGAAGAACTCAAACAGGACCTCCAATATTATTGCATTGCTAAATTAACCAGATCTATAGTCATGCAACTCCAGATTTTTTGCTATGTGAACTTTGATGATGCATCTCTTTCCTTTAAGTCCACCAAATTGACAAAACATATTTTAAATTATACAGCTCTATTACCTGATTATTAGGATAACATTGTACTTAAAAACGGGGGTCTCTTTAATCAATTTCCTTACCTTGATGTACCTCCATTTTCTCACTCATAATGTGTGGATATTAATATATTTATCTTATAAGTTTGTTATAAGGATTCAGGGAAACAAAATGCTTGAATTTTTTATACTGTGTGCATGAAGGGATAAACAAACAGCCAAGCTGGTGTCACCTTTTATCCTTTATGTTGTATATACTCACTTCTCTTCTCCTTAAGATAATTTTCTATTGTTGTTGTCTCCCACTCCTCTACACCAATACCCTAAAACCTACATCAATTAGTCTTTTATGCCCACTATTCCATGTTAAAATTACCAATGACCTTCACATTGCTAAATCTAATAGTGGATAATTGGTCTCACTTAATTTGACATATCAGTAGTATTAGACAGTACATCACCTTCTCTTTTCCAGAATGCTTTTTTTTTAAATTAGGTATCCAGATAATTAAACTCATTTTTTTTTCTACCTCCTTAGCTATTTCATGTCTCTTTGGCTTGTTCTCTTCATCTCTCCTCAAACCTCCTCTCTCACTCCTCTCTTCCCCAAACTTGCTCTATCATAGTCATTTTGTAAACGGAGGCTCCATTGTCTATATGTCCAGTTAAAAATAATCTAGAATCAGCCTAAAATCCTAAATTTCTCTTAAATTCTACACTCAATCTATCAACACATCTAATTGATTCTGCCTTCAATCAATTTCAACTAACTACAAGATAAACACTCTAATCCAATCAATTATCATCTTGTACCTAATTCGTAGAATAGCTCCCTCTTCCTTTATCTTATTATAGTCTAATCTCAAAAGAATGACCAAGGTGATTTTTTAAAATTCTTACTCTTTTATTTTGTACCTCAATTTTATTGCTGGGGCCCTAAGCAGGAAGCAGGGCAAGTGGGGATTCCACAGAAATCCCCATTGTTGAGCAGGACTGCCAGGTCCCAGGTCTGTCTGGAAGCCAGGAGAGGATAAGTGTCCTTGACCTTTTGGTCCATCCTGCAGACACAGGCCCTTGTTACTTGGGGCTGAAGTAGGAAAGTCCCTGTCTTGTTTCCCCCAGGGACTCCAGCAGAGTGTCTACACTGTGCTCAAAGTCCTTACAACTTTCTTATTGAACAGGACAATGTCAAACTGAACACCTCTCAGCATGTTGAATACCTGAATGACTGCATTAGCACAACTTTCACTGATCATGTCCACAAAGAACTAGTGCTTCTTATTAACACGTGAGGTGATCATGTCACTCTTATGCTCAAAATATTTTAATTCTACTGCCAATCAGAATTAAGCCAAAGTTCTCACAGAGGTCCATACAATATATATCCAACAGCTTTCCTCTCTTACATCCTACCATTCACCCCCTCAGTACTCTATTCTAGTCAATGTTCTTTGATTATATCAGGGATGTTTCTCTTTCAGGTCCTTTTTTTACTAGTACATAGCTCCAGAGCTGACTTTCTAATTTCTCTATGTCTTTACTCAAATAAAACCCATTGAGTGAAACTTTCCCTATCTAAAAACATCTCCTAGCCCTCCTAGCCGGGTTGGCTCAATTGGTTGGAGCTCTGTTCAGTACACCAAAAGGTGAGGCAACCAATTAATGTATTTCTCCCTCTCTTACACACTCTCTCTCTTTCTTTGCCTCTTTAAAATCAGTTAAAAAATAAAACTCTCCCTTCCCCAACTATTCATATTTCTATGCCATGCCATATTTATTTTTCCCCTAGGTTCTCATTAACATCTCATATACTAGGCATCTTCTTTTATTTCCTTGACTATTTTTCTGCCTTGCCTTTTAGAAATACATTACAGGAGATAGGTCTTTTATTTTAGTCACTATTGTATCCTCAATAAATGAAAGATTGGTTCTACACAGTATACACTCAACACAAAAATATTTATTGGATAAATGTAGTGGGACAAGGAGAGGGCTATTTTATTCCCCTTGTTACTTGAAATCTAAAATGAAATTCAATCCCCTATCTCACAAAGCTGTGACACTTCCAAACAACACCATTAAATATATTTATAGATACAGAAAATGAGGGAATTCTGTTGGTTTATTTCATGTTCAAGATCATGTGATTTCAATTTAAATATAATAGAAGCTGGAGACTTTATTACTCAAGATTCTTCAGTATAAAAACTGAGATTCAAATGAATCAGACTATATATATATAAAAGCTTAACCCTTTGCACTCGCTTGCTTTTTTCTCGATTCCTTTATTCTACTCAGGATTTAATTTTTTAAATACCCCAGATTTTACAAAGCGCGGCAGTAGAATAAAAAAACTGGAGTTTCTTTTCATACAAACTTATTTATTTGGATTTTTTTATATTTCAAATTATTGATACATTCAAAGAGTAATTTTAACCTCTATAATTTTTCATGGTGTGATATTTTTTGAAACATTCACCCACATGAAGACCTGGTTTACATTCACATGTTTTGCAAATATAAATCGTCTCTCTTCTTCCTCCTTTGATTTTTCTGTTAAAACAAACAACACAATCTTTGTGTTTTTTGTTAGGGTGAGGTGTGATTATATGGAGCTTTCCATCTAAACGTTGCTCTAAGTTAGTGGATAATAATCTACCCCTGGAAGTTAGTGTACTGGTCTAATCTTTTTCACGTGACTGATGTGTCTTAGAAACAAATAGCCTTTGAAGATGCCATTAGTGAAGCTTAGGTGGTGGCATCAGTTGAGATGGCATTTACATTTTACTTGTCCTTTCATGCTAATGAAAACAAGAAAAGATACTGGAAAAATAGACAAAAATCCCCCTTCCCCTGCGGTGAAACTACGTGTCGAGTGTGGCTTTGACATACGAGGTGCTACCGATGCTAACCGTGTCGAGTCACACTCGACATCCCAGTGCAAAAGGTTAAACGACCATCACAACCGAACAGATGACCAAACAGGCTTCATGGGGTGACCAGGCTGGCAGGGGGGTTATTGAGGGGTGACCAAACGACCGAGCAGTAGGCTGCATGGGTGACCAGGCCGGCTGGGGGATAAGCAATGAGGGTCTACCAGGCTGGCAGGGAGGCAGTTGGGGGCAACCAGGCCAGTGGGAGTGGTGGGGGAGAGTAGTAAGGGGTGACTAGGCCAGCAGGGGAGGCAGTTGATGGCAACCAGGCCGGCAGGGGGGGTTTTGGGAGTGAACAGGCCAGCAGGGGGAGCAGTTAGGGGTGATCAGGCAGGCAGGCAGGAGATCAGTTAGGAGCCAGTGGTCCCAGATTGTGAGAGGGATGACTGGCTGCCGGTTTAGGCACAATCCCCAGGATCTGGCCTAAACTGGCAGCCGGACATCCCCCAAGGGGTCCCAGATTGGAGAGGGTTCAGGCTGGGCTGAGGGGCCTGTCCCACCCCATGCACAAATTTCGTGCACCGAGCCTCTAGTGTATGTATGTTAGGTTTATATTCAGAAGTAATAGGCTCATTTGATCAATTTAATTATTAGAAGTTATCATCTATAAAAGTCTCTAAACAACATATGATAACTAATTAATCACTACAAGTTTACATAACTCAACAATGTAAGGAATTGATTTGCTCGCCACTTAGCCAATTTTATCTTGTGGGGCATTTGAAGCACACTGCCTGCTTCCATGGGGTCAAGTGTAGGTGGAAATCATTCTCCATTTGGCCCTGCTGAAACGATGCGGGAAGGGTAGGGAGGCTTCCGTTGGAGTTTTAGGCTACCCTCTTCCTGGCCCTTTGTCTAGAGAGAGCAGATTTTTCTTGGAGCTTATTTCTGACTGTGCTTTTTGGCAGTTCTGGGTTGGCAGCTTCCATAACACTCTGCCCAGGATCTATGGGAGGCAATAGGGAAAGCCGGAAACTCACTATCATATCATTCCTTCAGTTATGAGGTTCCTAAGCATTTTTCCTTCTTCTTTCTGCTTTCACAGTCCTTCTATGCTTATTTGTTGTGTTGTATAGAGGTTTTTAGTTTTATTAAAAGGGTGGAATAAGGTTACTCTATCTTGGCTGGAACCTAAAGCTCTATTGTCTTGCTTTATTTAATTAGTATTTTAGTCTAAGAGAAATCAATTCATTAAAACCTAGAATTTCAATTAAACATAAAACATTTCTTTTTATCATGATATTTTACTATGAAATGTCTTTAGCAATTAGGTGAATCAGAAGGTATTTATATGCTCATTAATATCATTTTCTAAAAAACTTGTTATACATTTTATAATACTTCAAATAAATCTTCATTTCTCCTAACCAGAGCCATATGTCAATCTCCAACTTACTTTGTGAGAAGTCTAAGAGAGTGAAGTAATTCTTATTTATATTATTGTAAACCTTTGGAAAGAGCTTATTTCATGGTTTTACTAAATATATTCAAATGTTCAACACTTATTTTGTTTGTTGTATTATAGTTTTTGTAAGCTTTTATAAAAGCAAACTTCTATCACTAGTCCTTCTAAGCTGATTTACTTTTAGGAAAAGAGATATATGAAAAGTAAAGGGTGGTAAGAATTTTTAAATTATAATTTTTTTGTTTTCCTCTGAAGTTCTTTTCAATGGGGGAACTGAAATTTAATAATAAAACTTTACATCCACATTCATTTGGAAATAAAAATAAATGGTCACTAAGAACATGAAGCTTTGAATATGCTTTTCAGGATAAGCGAAAAACTTTGAAGCTATTTTTTTTATAAATAAATTAGACTAATAATTTAGATCTTTCATCTAATCCCATGAATACTTAGTTTTTGCAGTAGAGAATTAGAAACACTTCTAGTTCATGTGCTATCTATGGTTAAATTTAGATGTTAAAAAGATTTATATGTACATAAATATGAAAAGCATATTAAAAATCAGTAAGTCATGATAACCTGCCATACAATCAAGGAGTGGAGTCAGGAACTAAATTATTAAAAATCAGATGTGATGGTAAGAAAATTCATCAAATTACTAAGATTTGAAAACTTAATTGAGAGCTGAAAATGTAATACTTAAACGAATTACAGACTATATTGAAAGGAGCAAGTATCTTTGTGCTAATGCCCAGAGAAATAGCAAATGAACTCCGTGACCCATACATTTACATGACTTTGAATTAGCACATTTGCAGTGTCCAGAATATTAATGTACTAGAAATCAGAACAGTGTAAGTATAAGAATAGAATTTGTTTTACATTTGAAAATGTTGTATCATTTGATAAAGTTATTTTATATTTTCTAAGGCAATTCTTATTTCAAATACTATGTCCAGGCCATGTGTTATTTATTTTAGTACAGAAAAAAATATCTTTAGCTCTTTCTTTCCTTTTAGTTTTTGGAATAGCCTTCTCTACACAAAGTTTCCAGGTGTCATTAAGAAAAAAATACATTATTGCAACATCCTCTACCAGAAACTGAAATTCTCTCCCACAAAAGTACAATTTATTTATGAGTACAAACAAAACTTGAAATTCCTCAGAACCAAAACTATCACAATCTAGACTTTATTATGTCATATATCTAAATACAAAATAGTATTTACTATCATGATTATCTACTTTTCAATATTATTTCTTTATTATTTATGTCACAGAGGATTGTTTTTAGTGAATTGTGAAATCAGTTTAGTGGGTCCAGCTCAGAATTCAGAAAAGAAAATAATATAGAGAAATGTAGAATAGAATGGGAAGAGAAATGATATACCAGAGTTCATCACACATACTAAGGAAATATAATTTTACAAAAATGTAGTTTATAAATTTACAGAATTGTGATTTAACTATATTATTAACTGTGCTTTCAAATAATTAAAAGCCATTTTCTTGGAAGACCAACATTAGATATCCTTAACTAATGTTCATTAATTGCTTAATATTTGCTGTATACTCAAAATGCTCTCTATGCATCCCTCTTACTCTTGACAAGAACCCTGTGAAATAGGTGATATTATTATTTTGAGGATTTGCAGGCTTTAGTAGCTTTGTGAAGTTAAGTTGATCAAAGCTACTAAGCTAATATATAGTAGAGGCAGTTTTCAAACCCACAGTTAAACTTTAAGTTCCATGTTATATATTACTTTGTACTCTGGGTAGCACAGCCATTTCTGAATAGTTGAATTTACACACTGGTGAACATACATTTGCCCTCTGGAGTAAGTCATTTTGTAGGTGAATAAAGGCATTAACAGTTCCGGGACATGAGATTTCCCACTTCTGGTGGAAAGAAAAAAGGTTAGTCATGTCATCATTGGATTGCAGTGTACCATATTATGAATTAAACAAGGTGTGAACCAAATTGAAAATATCCAACATTGAATATAGTAGTGATTAATTCAATATTAATTTTTCTTTGATTAAAAATAATATTCAGTACCTAATATATATATAGTACAGTACTAGAAACTTTGGGACAGTGGAAAATATGAATATATATTTCTCTTCTTATATCAGTACCATTTCTTAGTTCACAAAAGTTTGAAGGATAGTAACTACCAAAATGTGCTTGAAAGTATCAATAATACTATTTTCTTTATGTGGGTTTAATTCCATAAATGTGATGATTTATGAAAAGCAATATTAGATGCAGTAGACTCACTGAATGAAATAATTTTGATAAAGGAACTTATGACATAAATAGTGAGACAGATTTACAATACAGACATATTGAAAGTAAAATAAGTATATAAATCACCTTAGCATTGGGATAATTATATATCACTCATCCTTGAATGATAAAAATAGCTCTGCCATAAGAAGGTGCATGGCCTTACACAATACCAAACTTTCTAAGTTTTAAAATTTCTCATGTAAAAGGTGGAAAAGTTATTCAAAGTAGATAACACCAATTTCTTTTTGGTCCAGAATTCTTCAACACACCATTCATTGTGTTGGGAAGGAATAAAAAGACATCAGAATCAAGGACCAATAGTAATTCACAGAGACACAAATATATTCTTGCTCTGTTTTCCTCCTGCAGGTCTTTCCTGAGTTGCTGTCCTTCATAGCCCTACTGGTTGGTTCCCTCTTCCTGCCCGCATCCACTTATTCCAAGTTGTCTGTCTAGTTTTGTACTTTTTGACTCAAAGATGATTTGTGCTGTCTGGATGAAATGTACAATCTACTTAAAACAATTCTCTTTTCTGGATTTTGCTCTTTGGAAGACTGAGTGTTGTGAGGTGATTTTATAGAAACTGAGGCAGAAAGAAAAACAAGGCAAACACTAGAGATGGGTTCATCATGGAGATTTATATATATAAATCTGTGATGGGTTCATCATGGAGATTGTGAGGCCTCTAAAGGTCAGGTGGCCCAGAACCCATCAAGGTGGTTTCTAGTATTCCAGACTTTGGGTAAAAATAAATCTCCCTGCCCCAAGCCTATAGCACAGGCACAGACAAACCATTGAGCTCCAAAGGACTAGTAGGCTTGTCATCCATAATAGGCTGAAGATTCAAGGCCTTCTCCTCCTTTCCTGGGCACCAATCAGGACTTGCAATTTCTAAGGCAACCTTAGGGGAAAGAGGTGAGAAACCGCAGTAGTATTCTGGAGTCAGATTTATTATCTTCATTTAAAACAGAAGAAAAAAGAAAACCTACAACAGTGGCATTCAATTTACATTTAGTTTTTGAACAAAAATGTATATCTGTCATATAAGACAAATCAACCCAAGCTGTAAAACCTTTTGTAAGTGGAATACGCATCATAGATTGATTTTAGCCACTGAAATTAGAGGTGACTGATTTGGAGAACTATTGTGAACAAATAAATGTAGATACTCCAGTCATTGAAAAGAAGTAAATGTGGATACTCAAGTCACTGCTGATTGGAGTTTTATTAGTGGAGTGGGAGTCTGAGTTTGAAAGATGAGGCAAAATAAATAAAAGAATTAGAGTCCTGGGTACCACCCAAAGTACAGCTCACACACAAGGCAGGCAGTACTGACAACTGTTGCGTATGATAGAAATTATATCCCAGAAATGAGCCCAAGGTACTATAAAAATACTTCAATGTTGATTATGAAACACTGCTCAATGGTGTGGAGGCAGTTGCTTATTGAGTGCCCCAGTGCTGTGGCTTCAGGGGCTATTTGTTCTCCCAGGCTCAGGAGTAAGATGTTAGTGAATGCAGTCCAGTAATCAAATGCTTTACACAGATTTGAGGGCACTCTGCTCACCTGAGGACCACTTTTCAGACAGGTAATGAAAAGAAGTGTGTGTGTTAATTTTGAGATTAAAGACTTTGGTTATATGGATAATGGACCAGGTAGCTTTTGATTGTGGAATGTGGAAGAGATCCATTTAGAATGGATGGGAGCAGGCATATATAAGTGTGGTTTTTGCCATCTATGGCTGAGTAAAGCTTATCCCAGCTGTGCAAAGCCCTGACTAACAATTTGCAGGAAAGCCAAGGATGAAACCCTAATGCAGTCCCTTTCAATTCTGCTTGTGCCAAGTCCCCCACACCTCTAACACTCATGCAAACACAGATCATAGTTATTTGTAATATCTCCTTTTTCCTAGTGTATTTATTGGGTGGAGAACGTTATTTTTTCAGCCTGGGACTGTACTAGCTGCTGTATGATTTCTGAACACTGTGGCAGCAGTGACCAGTGATCATATAAAGGCTTCTTTTTTCTGCCCTCCATTGTTTCAGGGAGTTTTTTGGCTCTCATGTGAACAAAAATGCCTGTCTTTAAATCTGTCCCCATCTAGAAGCCTCTTGCTTCAGAGGTGGTTATTGCTCTCTGAGTGTCCCTGTGTCCAGAGCCTCCCACACTCAGGACTAGACCTCAGTTGACCTTTGCTTCATTCTCCCCTTTAGGGAGCCTTGCCTCTGCTCTGACAGGGACTCCAAGCCTTTCCATTCACACAAGAAAACGTAGGGCTGATAAGGTATAAATATTTTGGGGTAAATGAAGTAATATTGGCAAGCAATTTGTGAAAAGCTGGGGCTGTCCAGTGGTGACCATTTAAATCACTTGATTTCATTATTGTATAATAATTAACCATAAAGGCAGAGAAGCTGTTGCAGATCATATTTCTTTAAATTCAGAAAGTCTTAATTACAGAGAAATATTCTTCCACTCTGAAGGCTGCAATTAATGCTGCCATGGCACTCTGCCTTGTCAACTTTAGAGTGCAGGGAACATTTCCAGAAATACGACAGACTTCCTGGCTATGTCTCTTGTTTATGAAGTACTTTATACATTGACATTTAGAAATTTCTATTTACTTGATCTCAGATGGTCATATATTACATTAAAGAAAATTAGAAATGATTATAACTTTTCCCAAGTCAGGGAAAATTCAATATCTAGTACATTGTGATTTTTCCTGTGCACCATTAACAAATACATTTCTAAATTCCAATTGTCTTTTTAACCCTACCACTGGTAATAACAATGGACTTTGCTATTTTCTAGCAGCACCCACATTGTATTGACTTCAGTGATTTGCCCTTACATTCTTATGTGTTGTAACAAAAATGTGGGTAATCTAAATTGCTAGAAAATGTATTCATTTTGTAGGATCTGCCTCTTTTAATTAGAATATTTTGAGATGCTGGTTAAGAAAAAAAATGCAGTAAGAAGTTATGAAAGATAAGAAAGTAAAAGTATGTAAAATCCCTGGAATGAGCTACATATAGACATTGGAATTTTTGAGGATGAATTCAAATACTATGACCAACAGTGATGAAGAAAGGCATTGTTAAATATACCAAACACATGATATAAGGTGGAAATTAAACTTTTGAGACTTGTTTTAACATTCTACTGTTCAGCTTTATCACAGCAAGGAACAAAGGGATAAATGTGCAACAAAAAAGAACTGAAATATGATAAGACTGTCATCAGCTAGATATTTCACCTGTCAGTCCCCCCTATCCTCCCCGCCCCGACACACAAACACACACTAAAATGACAGTGGCTTTAATACAGTAATTATTTGGATAAGGTATGGCCTTTATTTTAAAAATCCTTTTCATATGTGGTCATATTTCTTTTATGGATAGAGACAGTGGTTAGCTTGGCACTATCTCAGTAACATATCTTTGAATCCTTTTGTTTGTGGTTTGTAACAAAAGCTCCTTGTCATTTCTGCACAGTACCAAGACAAGGCAAAGCTTCTTCATTTTTTATTACTAAAGGAAATACAGTAGTATTATGGCACTGGCTTAAAATCTTATTTGTAAGAATAAATCAAACATAATTTTTCTGCTTTAACTGATCTCGTAACA
This sequence comes from Ia io, assembly GCA_025583905.1. Lineage (NCBI taxonomy): Eukaryota > Metazoa > Chordata > Mammalia > Chiroptera > Vespertilionidae > Ia > Ia io. Next base: position 31,721,067 of record JAJQQW010000003.1, on the reverse strand, counting down.
TTATTCTTTTCACACCCTGAATATATTTTTGCCATTCTTTTTCCATACTAGTTTATTTCAGGTAGCTCTGTGAATAATTACTCATTTGTTCAATATATATCCCCTAATAGCCTACTATGTGTCAGGAACTTTTCTTCATATCAAATTAAATGTAAGTATTAGATAAAAATCTGTTGGGTGGCTTCATTAATGCTGATTAGAAAAGATCCTTTATGCTTGTGGTAAAAAGTAAAACAAAGGAAAGCCATTTCTTGAGAAACATTTCCATTTTAGTATAGGGGAAAACCACTGAAAAAATTAATTTGTTTCTGATAAATAATAATTAAAATTATAGGAAGAAAAACACAAAATTTAGCAAATGGTTCTATTAACATATTACATTATAAGAACTAATCATCTTGACAATCTTTACAAATAATATTTGCAGTGTTTCATTGTGCTACCAAATTGTCTTTTTGAATCTGACTTTGGCTCAGGTGTGGATACCTGCACTCTAAGATTTAACCTGCTTGGCAAGGCATGAGGATCAATCTATCAAAGCCACACAGCTCTGAGGCAGACCATTCTTAGGGCTCTATGATAATCCATTATTATTGAGAATGTACGTGAAATATTATATCATACTAGAGGCCCGGTGCACAAAATTCATGCATGGAGGGGTGTCCCTCAACCCAGCCTGCACCCTCTCCAATCTGGGACCCCTTAGGGGATTTCTGACTGCTGGTTTAGGCCCAATCCCACAACCAGCAGTTGGACATCCCTTTCACAATCTGGGACTGCTGGCTCCTAACTGCTCATCTGCCTGCCTGCTTGCCAGATTGCCCCTAACCACCTCTGCCTGCCAGACTGATCACCCCCTAACTGCTTCAGTGCTGGCCTGATTTACTTCTAACTGCTCCCCTGCCAGCCCAATTGCCCCCAAATGCCCTCCCCTGCTGGCCTGGTCAACCCCAACTGCCCTTCCCTGCTAGCCTCATTGCCCCTAACTGCCCTCCCCTGCTGGTCTGTTCACCCCCAACTACCCTCCCCTGCTGGCCATCTTGTGGAGAACATCTTGTAACGACATCACAGCAGCCATCTTGTGAAGCCACGTAGGCTTTTATTATATAGGATAAGTATTTCATTGCTGTAATTTAATTATATAAATTTTTCATTCCTTATTCAAAGACCATAACTATTGTATCTTCCTATATCTCACAAAATATAATTAATTTATTTATATTAGATTAATATTCTCAAGTTCTTTTAAAGTAAGAGTTCCATTTTATATTGTTATTATTTTACTTTGACTTTATTCATGCTAACAATAGTGTCTGCTTTTCTGTTACATTAACTCTAATAATATTATGTTATTTTTTTCAAATAAGGTAAGGATGGGCTAGATTTGAAAAAAATAAAGCAAAATTAAGTAACTTAAACATGAATAGACTAAAACTAGCATTTAAAAAGCAAGTGACATGTCATGGAACATGCAGATTGTTGACTTTGAAACATAGTCAGTATTTTAAGCCTTTACTTCTCTTCATGCATACGTGGGGTCTGGCCATCCCGCCCTGATTGGGGTTGATCAGGCTGGGCCAGCAGTGGGGAGGGGATGCAGGAGGTTGGCCAGGAGGCTCTGCCCCCAATCATGGTGGGAGGGGCCAATTGGGGCCTGGGTGGCCAGGGGGAGGGGCTGCAGGCAGTTGAACAGCCGGCCCCACCCCTGATTAGGGTGGGGGGCAATTGGGGTTGGACTAGCCAGGGGGGAGCTGTGGGGAGTTGGGTGGGATGATCAAGACCCCAATTGGCCAGTTGGCTGAAGCAGTGCACCTCAAAGTGACTGGTCATTCCAGTCATTCTGGTCACTTGGCTTTTATATACAGAGATATATTTATTGATTTCAGAGGGAATGGGCGAGGGTGAGATAGGTAGAAACATCAATGATGAGAAAGACTCATTGATTGGTTATTTCCTGCATGCCCAAATCTGGGGATCGAGCCCACAACCCGGGCATGTGCCCTGGACTGGGAATGGAACCATGACCTCCAGGTTCATAGGTCAATGTCAACCACTGAGCTAGCCAGGCTACTTGTTTTCTTTTTTATTATGGTCTGCCTTGATTGTAAGTTTCAAATGTCAGGAACTGTATCTATGTAGTTTTCTTTTAAATATCACCATGAACATTCATCTTAATTTATTATAATTGTTTCTTAAGTCATAACTCTTTCCCAATATGTTATGTGCTTCCTAAAAGCAGTGAGTATCTCTATTATGCTACTTCGATATCTATTGCACTTAGCATAGTGCTGGGCAGACAATGAGCCTTAAAAATAATGTGTAGAAAACACAAATTAATACTTTAAAATGGTAATTATTTTCCTATGGATAATGAGGATTATTTTGTCAAATATTATTTTTCTCACCAAGTTAGATATATGTATTTTTTCCTGAAATTTCAATCCATAGGAGAATAGATTAAAAACATTTGCCATTGGAGCTAAAAGTGGAATTTTTTTAAAAAGTGAACATACAAAGTATCGATAAATGTGCTTTACACATATAAATTTATTTGGTTAATTGACTTGGAAAATGTATTTCATATATTGGTTGTCCTTGAAATCATGCTCATTAAATTTAAAATTACTTGAATAATTGAGCACTTGAATAAAATAATTTGATATTAATTTAGATAATTATCACAAAATTATAATTGCATGTACTCTAGAATATTTTATAGGGAAAACTGAAAAAATATAACAGGCTCAGAATGAGAATAGAATACAAATAAGAGAACTTGATATTTATGAAGAGTTTTTCAGTTTATTAATCATATTCCTACACATTTTCTCATTATCTTTTAAAAAATCTATGGTAGTCAGTCTGTTCTCTTTATCTATGAGTCTGTTTATATTGTATTTGTTAATTGATTTTGTTAATTACATTTCACATATAAGTGAAATCAGATGGTATATGTCTTTCTCTGACTGGCTTTTTTCACTTAGCATATTGTTCTCCAGGTTCATGTATGTTGTTGCAAAAGGTAAGATTTCCTTCTTTTTTACGGCTGAGAAGCATTTTCTTGTGCAAATATATAACAGCTCTTTTATCCACTCATTAATTGATGGCACTTGGGCTGTTTCCAAATCTTGGCTATGATAAGTAACATTGCAATGAACATGGGGTATGTATATTCTTTTAAATTAGGGTTTTCAGTTGGTTGTATTTCCAGAAGTGGGATCACTGGGTCAAAAGGCAGTTCCATTTTGAATTTTTTGAGTCAACTCCATACTGCTTTCCACAGCAGCTGAACCAATCTGCATTCCCACCAAAGGTTCACCAGGGTCCCCTTTTCTCCATATCCTTGCCAATACTTGTTACTTGTTGACTTCTTGATGATAGCCATTCTGACAGGTGTAAGGTTGTACCTCATTGTGGTTTTAATTTGAATTTCTTTGATGATTAGTGAAGTTGAGCATAGTTTTATATGTCTACTAGAAAATTCATGCGCTGGAGCGGGGGGTCCCTCAGCCCAGCCTGTCCCCTCTCACAGTCTGGGAGCTCTCAGGGGCAGGAGGCTACCTGGAAATCAGGGGAAGGCGATGCACATCTCACCTCTGCTGCTGCCACAGCCGGCAGCACAAGCCTTGGCCAACCCTGGTTACCTGAGTCTTGGGCAGCCCTGTGTGGCTGGGCAGCTGCCATCTGAGGCTTGCCTGCACCTCGGGCCGGCCCTGGGTGGCTGGAGTGGCTGGGGGAACTGGGAGACTCTGGAGGCAGGTGAGCAGAGCAGCCAGGCCCACCTGGGGGCGGGCCTGGACTTGCCGCACATCTGCTGCCCCGGCAGGGCTGAGGGGACTAGATACCGCCATCTGTGGCTGTGGGCACTATCTTTGAGGGCATGGCAGTCAATTAGCATATTCCCTCATTATTGGCTGTGGGAGCCGCCATCTTTGGGATGGAATGAGGGTCAATTAGCATATTCCCTCTTTATTAGATAGGATTGACTATCTGTGTGTCCTCTTTGGAAAGTGTCTATTCAGGCCTTTTGCTCACTCTTTAATTGGATTATTTTCTTGGTGTTGAGCTCTATAAGTTCTTTATGAATTTTGGACATTAACCCCTTATCAGATGTATCATTGATGAATGTGTCCTCCCATTTAGTATGTTGTGTTTTTATTTTGTTGTTGAGTCATGAATACAGAGAACAGACTAGTAATGCTCAAAGGGGAGGTGAGTTGGGGGCCAGGTGAAAAAAGTAAAGGAATTAAGCCCCCTCCCTCCCACTTAGAAAAACACACCAGAAACTGACAAAAAGTATGGTGATCACCAGAAAGAAAGGATGATGGGGAGGTAGAAAAGGAAAAAAAGGGAGGCAAATAGTGGCAGAAGGAGACTTGACTTTGGGTGGTAAGTGCACAATGCAGTATACAGATGATGTGTTATAGAGTTGTACATTTGAAACTTGTATGGTTTTATTAAGCAATGTCACCCCAATAAATAAAAATAAAAACCTTATGGCAAAACAGGAATCATTATCCTCATTTTAAAGAACCCTAGTCTTAATAAAACCGAAAGGACTCAATTTATTGCTAACAAATAAAAAAAAAAGCTATTGAATCAGGGATCAAGCTTACTTCTGCTGTTTTCAAATCCCATAATTTTTCTTTTGATGGGTCTTGCATTTCAGGAGTAGATATACTGTAGAGGACTAGTAGACAGGGTATAGGTTCATTTTTCAGAAAACAAAAATGGTGATAAAAATGTTAAATACTACCACATAGGGCCACACTGCTTAATCTGACTGTTTCTGAGCTTCACTAGCAGCAGCCTGTACTTCTTCAATACTCCAGTTTTATTATTTTCTAACTTAAATAAACACTATTCTTGATTGACAGATTTCTCTACTCTGACATGAACATTTCTAAAATTGAGTTTAAGGATTTTCAAACATTGATTTCTTTCTTTCACATCTTTTGTAGGGTTCGCTTCAACCCCACATTCAAACCTAAATTGGAGATGCCTTCCCATTGTTAGCAGAGTATGTAATGTAGATTTCCAGAACATAGTCACCAATTATCCTTAAACTAGAGGCCCGGTGCATGAAGTTGTGCACAGTTGGGGTCTGGCAGGCCCACCCCCATTGGGGCCGATTGGGCTGGGCTGGCCGGGGGAGTGACCATGTGAGGTTGGCTGGCCGGCCTGCTGATGATTGGAGGTGGGGCTGGCCAGGGGGTGGGGCTGCGGGTGGTTGGGGGAGCTGATTGGGGTCCTAATTGGGCCAGTTGGCTGCCACAGTGCAACAGGTCATTCTGGTCATTCTGGTCATTCCACTGTTCTGGTCACTTGGCTTTTATATATATAGATTGTTGGCATTTCTTTCCCACTTAACTACAACTTGTTTTGTTTTATTTTGTTTTAAGCATTAAAGAAACAATATGCAACCCGGGACCATCCTAAATGCTAAGGATACAAAGCTGAGAGCAACCATCTCATCTTTGAGGAATTGAAAACCTAGTAGGGGAAAACAGATGCACAAATCATCTAGTGCAATGTGGAGGGTGTTGAGATCAAGATCTGCACTGAATCTTTCTTTAGTAGACTGTGTGGAGTACCAAATTATTAAGGACTCTCTACAGCCGAATTCTACATCTTTTTGGTGGTACCAAAATAGACTGCTGTGTTTGTTTGTTTTTTAAAATCAAGCTAAATGCATTGATTGACAGTAAATATAGCCAGATTATACAAGTATTTGATGTTGTTGTTTATTTGTTTTTTTATTCCATCCAGCTGGAAATCCCATTTTTGACCAGTGTGGACCTGGCTGCACAACAATTGCAGGCAACTATTATTAGGTCCATTGATTTCTTACAGAGAAATTTTGTTAGAAATATTGATTCAATATGTAAATATATTAATCTCCAGAAATTATGATGAAGGAATGTTAGATGGAATGCAAGATTTGTATTTTCCAAGAGATTTTCCAAAAGGCAATTTTGAAATAAGTCAAATTTCAAAGCCAATACTTGGGTAACCTTTGAATTATTTTAAGCAGGTTAGCAATTATACTTAAATTATTGGCATGCTTAAATTAGATTGTAGATAGATCCTTCTGTTAGATTGGTGGAGTAAGAATTAGGAAGGTACAAGAAAATTTGAACATTGAGAGTCCAAACTCTGAAAAGCTTAAAAAACTTGCTTCTCCAAACCTCCATGAACAGCTCCTAGGGAGCCTCAGGTAAGCTCACTAGGATTTTGTGCCTAGCCACAGGGAGCTGCTCCTTAGAACTGTTATCACACATGGAACCATCTCAGAAAGCTGGCAAGATCCCATGAGCATGAATAAACATGAGAGAGATGCCATTTTATAAACAGGCATAAGCATTTGCAAACACAGCAGTAGGCCTGCATGTCCACACTTATCTTTGTGATTATAAGAATTATTGTTAGCTTACCTAGTTGAAATAGAAATAAAAAAGATTTCATACCCTACTTGCTATGGACTTTTTATCTAACCCTTATGCCCGCTCTAAAGGAGCACATAGCTCTGTTTATGTTAATTCTTTGTTATGCCTTGAAAGGACCTAGCAGAGTATTCTGACCTGGTTATGTCAGCCCCATCAATCACTCTTGAGCTCCAACTTGCTTAGCTGATAGCCTGTACTAAGGTACCAATATTCACTACTTCTGCAGCTGCAAGGCCAAAATAGCTAGTCTTTACAGTATTGTCTACTTTATTTTTATCTTCTCAATAATTTCTGGTATTCATACTAACTCTATCCTATATCTTACTTGAAAAAAATGAACATGAATGAAAAGGTTATTTCTTTTTCTTATTTCATCTATGAAAAATGTTTTCTAAAGACAAAAATACTTTTATAGTCTATGAGTAAGTTGAGTTATACTGCTTATTCCAAGGATATAAAAATTCTAATAATCTCATAGACAGATTGTTCTAGGCCAAATAGTATTGTACAAGTTGGGTACATAGTGAAAGTTAATTGACAGTATTTGCTTAATTTTATAATTAAATATTATTTTAAAAACATTTATGTCTATAAATTTTACTGCAAAGATATATCTTATCATCATTTAAAAATGTGTATATGTATGTATATAGCAGTGATGGCGAACCTATGACACGCGTGTCAGCACTGACACGCGTAGCCATTTCTGATGACACGCGGCCGCATGCCGAGGATGAAACATTTGCTGCTCCTGAGGATGAAACATTTGCGACTAGAGTCTTGGAGTTAGTTTTTTCCTCAAAGTGACACACTACCCGAGTTATGCTCAGTTTTTTGGCGAAGTTTGACACACCAAGCTCAAAAGGTTGCCCATCACTGGTATATAGTGATGTGTATATTTTATATAATTTGTGTGTATCTTTCTCAATTTAGGGGACTGTAACATTATCATAAAAAAACACAGAAAACAATATGCTTGATTTAACTTCAACCATTACGACCTGTATATGCTGTTTAAAACCTCATTTAAAAGTTGAGTAACAAGATGTAAGCCAGGAAGCAGGTGGTTTGTATTTACTATGTAATTTTGTTAAGGGTTGTGTTTCTAAATGAGAACATAGGCTATTACTTTAATGAAATTATTGGTGCTTTGAGGTAAATATAGTTTTAATAATAAAATACTTGATTGAGGCATAAAGAATAATAAAAAAAAATGAACATCAACATATCTACTACTGATAACTTTGAAGCCTTGCAGACATTTGGTCCTGTCCAGAACATCCATGGAGACATTCAGTCCATACTAAATGGTCCTTGATATTGGTCCTATATAAAATGTCTTCATTTAGAAAAGGTCCTTTGTTTAAAACAACCCATGAAGTTAATTTCTACTTTTGTTTACAGGATTAATACATAAAAGTACTATTATGTCTATTGCTCCAATAATTGTTTTATGGCTGTGTTGCCAATAATAACATTTGTTGGTTTGGTAGCCTAGCTGGTAATGACACATGAGGTGAGGTGAGTGGGTACTCACAAATGGACTGTCTCCATGGACATGTTGGACCAAATGTCTGCTAGTCCTTTGAAGCTTCTGTAAGTGCCTTCCCCAGTGAATCATTGACACCTTTGCACACAGGTATCCTCTGCTGTAGATGTATTTATTATTTACTCAAAGTTTTTATCTTTATCACATATGTATCTATTCCATTGTTTAGTTACATGCTTTTGAACTTTATATAAATAAAAGGTGCTGTATATATTCTCTTATAAAATGCTTTTTAAAATCATTTTGGCTTGTAGGATTTAGTCATATTAATGTGCGTGATTGTAATTCCATGACATTCACTGCATGTAATATGCTATAATTTTTATTTATACATTTACTCTTGACAGACTTTTATATGATTCTATGTGTTGTTTTTTTAAACAAGTCTATTATAAAAATTCCTGCACATAGTTCCTGGTACACATATGTGAGTGGAGTTGCTGATTCATAGTGTATGAAGCTGTTTCACTTCATTAATTGTAATATTCAGTTGTTTTCAAAAAAGGTTGTATGTATTTACACTTCTGCTAGCTGAGTATGAGAACTTCTTTATGACATTTCTGCATTCTTACTAAAGTTGGGTATACATCTTTTGCCACTTTGAGATGTAATTATATCTTACCGTGCTTTTAATTTGCATTCTCCTGTTCACAAATGAGGTTGATCATATTGTCAAACATTTCAAGGCCATTTATTTTTCTCTGAGAGCTACTTCAAGACTTTTGTTATTGTTATTTGTCTTTATTTTACTTATTGTAGAAGTTCTTTATCTATTCTTTATACCAGTTCTTTGTATATATCTTTCAAAAGTATCCTATGTTGTGGCTTTTATTTTTGGTTTCTATATTTAGCATTTTTTGATTAATATAATTCTCAAATTAACTTATTAGATTATTATCAGTATTTTATTGTGATTTGTACTTTTGTGTCTTGAAAGTCTTTTTTAATATTCTATGGTTATATAGAGTTTCTACTATATTATCTTTGGAAATTAAATTTTGAAAATGTTATGAGGTAGGCATCATCTAAATTTGATTGCTTTCTGACTTAGTGTGGGTTCTATCTTTAAACTCCCTGAAAAGAATGCACATTCCCCAAAACTGTGCACTATCCTCTTTTTATTTTTTAATATAATTTATTGATTTTTTACAGAGAGGAGGGAGAGGGATAGAGAGTTAGAAACATCAATGAGAGAGAAACATCATTCAGCTGCCTCCTGCACACTCCTTACTGGGGATGTGCCTGCAACAAAGGTACATGCCCTTGACCTGAATCAGCCTGGGACCCTAGAGTCCGCAGGCTGATGCTCTATCCACTGAGCCAAACTGGTTAGGGCTATCTTATTTTTTCTTTTTTTTCCATGATGCCATCATTGCTTTTATTTAAGCACAAAAATCCCCAATGTTGTTTTTTTTTTTTTTAAATAAAGTAATTGGTTTATTTTTTTTTAAATATATATTAGGTTAGTTTTTGAGTACTAAAAATCAACTTACCCATGGGAGAAGGTGATTCTTTTTTTTTAAATTTCTTTATTGATTAAGGTGTTACATATGTGTCCTTATCCCCCCATTAACCCTCCATCCTCCCACTCAGGTCCTATTTTTAATTCATTTTTTCAAGCTTATCAATTATGTTACATAAGTCTTTGTTATTCTCATTAATTTATTTTTCTACCTGATCTTTAGTATACTGAGAGATGTTTGTTAAACCTGCCTGTTATAAAGGTGGATTTGTCAATTTTTTCATGCAATTTTATCAATTTTGTTTCATGTATCTTAAAGCTATATTATTTGATAATTTGATTTGAATTATGTCTTCCTCATGAATTGAATATTTTATGACTACTTCATGACCCTATATACCTATTTTCTCTGTGTCACAGATTGTGTTTTGAAAAAATGACTGCAGTGGTATCTCTCATCCCATATGCTCCTCTCACAATGTGATTTTGACCCTTCTTCCATTGAAAGATGATGGATCTTTGTTTGAATTTGGAAAACTTGTGATTAAAGAGGAAGTAATACTATGTACCTTCCAAAAGTAGGTTATAAAAGGTAATAGCATCTCTTCTCATGGGCCATGCTGTAAGGAAACCCAAACTGAAGAACATGAAGACGTGACACGGAAAGGCCACAGGGAGGTGAGGCCTAACAAGCTGACAACAGCATCAACAGCAAGTCATGGAAGTAAAGACGCTTTATGATGGTTCTTACACTTGGCCATTGGTTCATCCCCAGACTTTGAGGCTTTCTAGTTAAGGCCCCAGATATTGGGAATTAGAGGTAGGCTGTCCCTGTTTACTGTTTGGATCACTAACACACAGGAAAAAAAAAAAAAAAAAAAAAAGGCTTTAAACTAATATTTTGGAGGCGGATTTATTTTGCTTCAATAAGTAGAATAATCTGATCATGATTAGTCACATCAGCATTCTTTTGATGATTATTTCTGCAATATTTCACGTAAGATTTAGTTTAGTTGCATGTAATGGAAAACCCAAAGTGAAATGCAAGGTTGCTTTTATTCTTCCTGAATAAAAGAAGTCTGGAGACAAGCAGTCCAGCGTTGAAATGGCAGCTCCTCAGTTACCAAGGAACAATGCACTTTATCTTTCTGTCTGTCACTTTTAGCATGATGCTTTAATTTTCACCTTCAACTCAATCCACATTTCAGGCAGCAGGGAGGGAAAATGGGAGGAAGTGCAAAATGGATCTTCCTTCCAACTGAGTGAATCTCTATTAGATTTCCTTAAAGCTACAGTTTATGCTTCATTGGCTACACCTACTGCAAGGGAACCAGGAAAATATAGCTTTAAGTTTGACAAATTGCTGTTCTGAAGAAAATCAGTTTTTAGTTACTAAGGAAAACTGAGAGAATATATTTGAAGTAGTCCCTACTACCATTTTTTTTCTTGCAAATGATATATCTTTGGCTTCTATTCTAGCTATATCTTTATTATTCCAGTACGTCTCATAAATGCATATAGCTGAAGTTTTTGCAATTAGACTATTTTTGTATTTTATTAATACATTCATATTTACTGTTATTAGATTCATATCAATAAACTTACTTCTTATTTATTTATTATTGTGAATCTTTAAAACTTTAACAAGCCGAAACCGGTTTGGCTCAGTGGATAGAGCGTCGGTCTGTGGACTGGAGGGTCCCGGGTTCGATTCCGGTCAAGGGCATGTGCATTGGTTGCGGGCACATCCCCGGCGGGGGGTGTGCAGGAGGCAGCTGGTCGATGTTTCTCTCTCATCGATGTTTCTAGCTCTCTATCCCTCTCCCTTCCTCTCTGTGAAAAATCAATAAAATATATTTTAAAAAAAAAAAAAAAAAAAAAAAAAAACTTTAACAAGCACATAGCTTTATTAGGATACAACAGTAACCAACATCTTTACATTTCTCCAAAAATAAGGACTGTGGAATAATTCAATCCTTTTTGAGTTATATATTATATACCTTTATTTATTTCTCTTATTTTAAACCCCACAAATTAGAAAATTCTAATATTGAGTCAGAATTATTTACATGTCTATCACTTTCTTTGTTCAGTTTTTGTTTTGTTTTGTTTCTACCCCTTAGATTTTATTGTAGAGATAATTTCCCTTATTCCTGAAACACATTCTTTTGGAGTTTCTTCTTATTGCTTCAGTGTTTTATACACTGTTTTGACTAGCAAAGTATTTCACTCTCATCCTTAAAATATAATTTAATGAAGCATATAGTAAAGTTATATATTTTTTCTCATAATTTTGAAGTCACTATGTCACTGTTTTTAGGCTTTTATTAATACTTTAATTATTGCTTTTGTTCTTCTTAGTGTGGTTGGCTAATAACTCTTTTTCTACTTTCTTTTTCATTGTACAATATTTCTTTTTCACAACCATAGTACCAGATACTGTTCCAGTTTCTGAAGATACAATGGTAAGCAAAACATCATGGGCCTCATGAAATATAGAAATTTGTCAGAAGAAAAGAAAATTGAGAAACAGCTGTGATATGTACAATGATGAGAATCATATGGTAGCAACCAGGAATATTTATCCTCTGGTGATCCAGGAATTTTCTGGCTCTTAATGTCTTAGACATAACTGTTTATATATAAGCTAAATGAGAACAATGAGAACAAATTAATTTGTTGACGAGAAGTGACTATACAGGCCCAAGGGTTTGTAATTTATTTTCACACCAAGCTATCCTATCTAATAATAGACAAATATGCAAATTGACCATACCTCCGACACACCCACAAGCCATGCCCACCATCCAATCAGAGCGAGTATGCAAATTAACCCAAACCAAGCTGGCTACAGCCACAGAGAGCAAGGTTTCCTAGGTAACAGAGGAAGCCAAGCTTTCCACCTGCCCTTGCCAGGCCTAAGCCTCCACTCAAGCTACAAAGTTTCAATTATAGAAGGTAAACAAATTCAAACAAATGGCGGCAGAATGGAGCTTGAGAGAGCAGGCCAGGGTTGCCGCCGGCAACAGGGGAAGCAAAGCTTTCCGCACACCCTGGCCGGGCCTACCTACTTAAGGCAACAAAGTTTCAATTATAACCCCAACACAAATGGCTACCAGCCTCGGAGGGAGCCCCAGGTTTGGCTCCGCTCCAGGTTACAAAGTTTCAATTGTAGAAGGAAAATAAATTCCAGATACCAGGGCCTCCGCTTGGGTTGCCAGGGGGCGTGGGCGGCCTGCAAACCACCACAGGCCCCTCGCTCAGGCCGCCCCATGCCCCAAGAGAACCCCCACCTGATCCGGGATGCCCTTCAGGGCAAACCAGCTGGCCCCCACCCCTGTACCAGGCCTCTATCCTATCTAATAAAAGAGTAATATGCAGATTGATCATCAATCCAACACACAATATGGCTGCCCCCATGTGGTCAAAGATCCTGCCCCCATGTGGACACAGGATGGCCACCACAAGATGGCCAGCAGGAGAGGGCAGTTGGGAGGGACCCGGCCTGCAAGGGAGGGCAGTTGAGAAGGACCAGGCCTGGAAGGGAGGGCAGTTGGAGGTGATCAACCCTGCAGAGGGCAGTTAGGGGTAACCAGGCTGGCAGAGGAGGGAAGTTGGGGGCAAACAGGCTTGGCAGCAGAGTGGTTAGGGGGTGATCAGGCTGGCAGGCAGAAGCGGTTAGGGGCAATCAGGAAGGCAGGCAGGCGCGCAGTTGGGAGCCAGCAGTCCTGGATTGTGAGAGGGATGTCCGTCTGCCTGTTTAAGCCCGATCCTAGTGGATAGGGCCTAAACGGGCAGTTGGACATCCTTTGAGGGGTCCCAGATTGGATGGGGTACAGGCTGGGCTGAGGGACAACCCCCTCCATGCACGAATTTCGTGCACCAGGCCTCTAGTATATAATAAGGAAGGTGTTTTTTGTCAAAATTATTTAAAAATAATTCAGAAGGTAATGTAATTTTGAACCACTGTAATGTTAGAAATTTAGTTAAATCTTATTTTAAAGACTGATCAAATATTGGCAATAATGATACTTAGGTTCTGAGAGAACCAGGAAATAACTAGTGCCAGTGGAAATCAAGAGATATTAGAACTGAAGAACTTAGATGCATATATGCATAACCCATGGACACAAACAATAGTGCAGTAGGCCTGGGGTGGATGAGAGCAGGGAGGCAGGGGGTCAATGAGGGAAAAAAGGGACATCTGTAATACTTTCAACACTAAAGATAAATTCAAAGAAAAAAGTATTATGGCTAGAGAGGAACTCTAATGGGCAAGCATGATGTTTAGTATAATCCTGATGTCTTTCTTAGATGGGTTCTTTGGACTGAAGGTACACGAGCTGACCTCTACTTGCTCTAGAAAAGAGGGATTTATAGTAAAGAAATGTGATAAGAACAAAATTCAAAATACTGCCAAGACTGTGTTCAAAGCAGAAAATTGGATAGGTCTTAGCAAAGGATACCATTCTCTCAAAGGTAGATTATGCTTGTTATTTTTTTCTCCTCTATTTCTCCCCTATTCTCACCTCTTGTAGATACCCAGCTTGTTTCTTACATTGATTTCGTTTTCCTCTTTCTTGCTTTTAGTTTCTCTTGATTAATCTTCTCATTCATATCTGATAATAATTACTCCTGTCCTTATACAATTATGACAACTTAGGATGCATTATTTGCCACTGTAGGAAACTGGCAAATTTTATCTGCATTTTATTGTCAATTATTTATTTCTGAGAGAGAAAATCTATTTAGTTCTGCCTATATTGTTAAACCAGATCATAACCCTATTCACTGGTCAGAATATGAATCAATTTTCCTTGATCAGGATTCCAAACCTCATTTAATCAGTTGAAGCCAGTGTTTAGGGAAATTATTTGGTATATAACTCAGCAGGGATAATAATTACACTTAGGTTCCTGGATCATATACATTAAATATCTTTCTAAGGATCTTCTTAGAAAGATATTTAATGTATATGTATATACATGTATGTTTTATTATTTATAGCTCTTTCTGACTAAAAGTTTGATATTGATTTCAACATTCCTATATATTCACCTGCTACTCACTATAAAAATGATTAATTTTTCTTGATTTGTAAAACAAATTCTTATTAGGAGTAATAGGATTAAGGTTGAAGATTACTACTTAATATGATGGTTATTACTATAGCCTATCACTCACCAAATATTTTGACCTGTCAATAAGTAGACAGCATAATTATGACTTTTAAACACATGAATATATTTTCTTTTGTAAGTTTTTAATAAATTTTTCATTTCAGAGTAGTTTTAGGTTCATAAAGTTATTGTGGAGACAGTACAGAGTTCACATATGATCCTTACCCAGTTTCCTCCATTATTAACATCTTATATTAGTATGGTACAGTTTTTATAATTACTAAGGAAATATTGATACCTTAATATTAACTAAAGGCCATACTTTATTCAGATTTTTCAGTTTTCTCCTACTGTTCTTTTTCAGCTTCAAGTTCCCAACGAAGAAACCACAGTACATGTAATAGGCATGTCTTCCTCAGCCCTCCCCTTGTTGTGACTATCTTTTCTTCTGCTTTCTTCTTCTTCTGCTTAAAAAAGTTCTAAACTGTTTTTTTTAATGTATTTATGAATTCTTATTGATAGAGCTCTAGAAACGGTAAGTCTATATTAAGATTGAAGGCTTAATTCTGTAACTTAATGGAAGTATAAAATTATATGCAAGATGAGGAGCAAGAATTAAAATATACACAAAAAATAAACCATTATTTTCAAATGACATTTAAAGCCCTCTGATACTAATATTCTTATTGAAATTGTTTAACTTTACACATCTAGTCACAAAGTTTTACTGATAAAATAAATTATTACTACATTAGCATGTACTTAATTAAACATTATAAAAGCTACAAGTCACGTTTGTTAAAAGTTCTTTCATAATTGTAAATTTAATTATCTGAAAATTATCAATCATTTTATTAGTCAGTACTTGAAATTGCACGCATGTCAGTATAATTATTAATGCCAGCCCATTTACTAGCTCATTTACTCTGGCTATGCACAATTACGTGTGACATTTAAAAAAGAACACTGTTTTCATCATGATACAATCATTTTTCTGAAGATCAACAAAAGCTCTATTTCTTATAATTCTGTTACTTATTGTTTTCCTGACTAAATTCGAAAACTGAGAAGAACCAGATGGTAATGGAAAATATACCAGTGGTAGTCTACTTAATTGGTATCTTAAATTGTTTTTCTTTCTACTCCAAAAGAATCTATATTTTATTTATTTTAATACTAGAAGGCGAGAAAATGTCATCTTTTACATTTATGATATTTTTACATTCATTTCTCATTTGAATCTCAAAAGTATTTTGTGATATAAGTAAGGTAAATATAAACTCAACATCTCCAGGGCTCACCCACCTCTGAATATGAGTGGAAGCAAATAAATATTAATACACATATTTTACTGGCTCATTTCACTGCATTTGCAAAACATAGGGCCTCCATTTATTTCCCTGCACAGTCCTTCCATCCTCTTTTACTGTTTGCTCCTTGATGAAGTCCAATCATAAAAAGCCTTGAGGGGACATGAGATTCTGATGCTGACATATTAAATACATGTATTTGATTAATTGTTCTTAGAGTTTATATATTCCATCTGCTTTTTTCTGCCCCATTCATTTCTTCATTGAGACATATTTATACAATGCCTACTATGTATTTCTCTCTGCTTTATATTTGATGGGTTTTGTGTTGTGTAATACAGTAGACTGATTTCATGACTTTACAAATGATATATCCTTATATCAATGGACAAGTAATAGTTAGACATAAATTAGGCAGGAATAACATCAAAAAGTGATGGTTGCCACGATGACTATGAGGGGTGGTCATGTGAGAAAAACTGATACGGCTGCTACTTCAGTGGCATGTAAGTTGAGACTCAATGATGAGAAGGAGCCAACTGTGTGAAGAGCTGGAGAACAGGGTTCCAATGAAAAGGAACAGGAAGGTCAAAATCCTAGGGGAGAGAAGCCTTGCGAACTTGAAGATGTCAAAAGAAATATGTGGCTGCAACACAGAGACTAAAGGATAGCACTGCTTCTGAATCAGTTTGAAGAAGCCCAACCTTTTAAGACTAGTTATACCCACTTTCAGGAAGCAAAAAATTATTCTTATAAAGGAAGTCATGTCAAGTAAGTTTTCTAAGTTCCAACCATATTCAGATTATAACTTTTTTGCCAATATAGCATATTCTTTTAAGGTCTTAACTTTGCTATCTCCTCCACTTTTCTCTTCTCGCCCTGTAGAAAACCCCAATCCATCTTCCAAGGCAAGCTAATGTGCTCTCTTCCCTAGGGAAATACTCAACTTCCTTAGGCTATAAGCTCCCAGAGCACTCGAGGAGTGTTCTTTTCATAGAACTTATTACATTGTAATCTGCACCCCTCCCCCATTATAAGTTTGTCAATGAAGGGGCATTGCCTCATTCATTTTTGTATTCTTTTCCTCCCTACTAAAACCACCTTGCAGAATTGAATTATTTATAAAATAATTGGTTGAATATATAAAGTATAAATTAATGATCAAGGTTAATTGAAAGAAAATGTTTTTAAAGAAATGTTTAATAATTTATTTTATTTGAAATTAAGACACACTGGCAAATGAAGCCACAACATAGTACAGAAGAAATGTATTGCTCTAAACAAATTTATATGAATGGAGCAACAATAAAATGCAAATTGGTTGTATTTTTTCTGGGTTTATGTAAATAGAAACAGAAAGATGATAGTGACATGGTTACTCTTTTAATTGGCCAAAAAGCAAATATAAGGCTGTTTTATACCCAAATATTTGAATAATAAATTACTACTCATATTCCTATGTAGGAAGACAGAGAGAATGCTGACCATTTCTAGCTTACAACAGGTCCTCAGGTTATATCAAAGATACGTTCCTACTGCGCGACATAAGGTGATTTTCGCTGTGAGTGGGAACCCACCTACATAAGCACCTATGTCACTCACATGGAGCACATACACAGCAGTAATGAAGTGAAACAGTAAAAACAATTTAAAAGAAAGATAACAATTCCTGACCTTTACTTGTGGCAAATAAATAATAAAAAACATAAAGCACATATGTACATATATTGAAATGATAGAACTTTTTTTTTTTTTAAATAAATGGGAGATGGCAATGTAACCATGAAACGACATATGTGGAGTCCGATGTAACCCGAGGATTGCCTACTTGGTATTTTTTTCTTGAGACAAACCTGAAAGCAAACATTGTAAAAAGTAGATTCTGAGAGGCCTCCTGGCTAGAATTTGAATATTTTTTCCAGGTTAATATCTCTCTCATTATTGTGGAGCAAGCTTTGGGATTTTGTTCAACCTTTGACATTTTGATGACAACATTACCATCGACTGATAATATCAACTTAATTTGAAGAGATTGAAATGAAATTTTAAAAGAGAATGAACACAGTTTCCACATGTTTAGAAACATGGATGATATTACTGATGCAAGTGACACAGGTCAGATACATATTTTTAATTTTCTTGACTATTTCCAGAAAATAGTCAACTTCTGATGTATTCATGATCAGTTAATTGCCTTAAGAGATAAAACTTATTTAAACAGACAACTTGTTTAAAGTCACATTATGCTTTTAAACAAAGTTGGGTTTTATGAATAAACAAAGTGAAGTAAAAATTTCACATGATTGCAATTTTAGCTATCAGCCAAACTATATTTAGCTTTATGATATAAAATATTAAGATGGAAAGTATCTAGTGTAGTAGGATGGTAATATTTCTTGCACACTGATGCTGGAAACTATTAATATATAGTCAACAGCCTTAGGCCCTATATAGGAGCAAGAGCTTAAAGTTTCAAAAGAACTGAATAATGAGTAGGGAGTATCCCATTGTCTACACATTGCCATTTTTTCAAACAGAATCTCAGAAAATGTGCTTAGGCTATTATCAAGTGTTACCATGAGCTCACACTTCTGAAATTAAATTCAGGTAAATGTTCCTGAAATTTTAGGGGGGACATTAAGAGAGACACAATGGTATTTTACATTAGTTCAAATGACCTGTTTTTAGGAGCCTCAGTCACCATGAGACACGATAACAGAGGCCAATACCCTTCACATTATAACTCCATATTTTGGAGTCTTGTATATTGGCTGCTATGAGAGAGACTTTAATTTGACCTGGATACACCTTGCCACTTTTGTCTTTAGTTCTTCATCTGCAGCCCTATCAATTCATTTGATTTCAACTAACATACATTTTGCTTGCCAAAGTGAGCAAATACTTTTCATAGTATAAGGAAAACATTCAATGAAGGCATTTTTTTAAGGTATCTATAATAATAAAAGTGTAATATGCTAATTAGACTGGATATCCTTCCGGATGAAGCCAGGGCTGTGAGGGCTGAGCCCTTTGCATGAATTTTATGCATCAGGCCTCTAGTAGAAATATGAGAAGGAAGAAAAATATCCATTAATAACCTTATTAGGTAGAGACAGTAACTATACACATTTTGAAGTGTGTAAACACAGCCATAATAGTTTACAGGAAAGTTGAGTTCAAATATTTAATTATTTTTTCCTATTTATGTTGTTTCCAGCTTTGTACTAATTTATGTAAAAGCATAATATCATCTTTATGCCTAAATTTTTCTTCAAAACAACTTCTAAGAAAGATTTACTAAGATAGAACATATAAATATTTTTAAGTTTTTGACAAAAAAATATTACATTAATTCCCGTGAAAATAATCCAAATATATACTTCATCACTGAATGATTGCTAGTACTATAAACTCTTAAGAGGTTGAATACCGTGGAATTTGTTACAATAGTATGTAAATAAATGATTCTTCATTGTTTAAATTAACATTAACATTTTTTATAAATATTGAGATTGGACATTTTTGATAAGTGCATTAGTAGTCATTTGTATTTCCCCTTTTGTGAAATTCATTTCCTTCATCTGATGAATCTTAGGTGTTTTCATTATTGATTATGTGACTGACTTTATTTTTTTGGTCAAGTCTTCCATTTATATTCACTTCCTTACACATATTAATGCATAGCCTTTGTCTTCTTATTGGAAAATTTCACATAGTCTATGTAAAAATAAATATATTTGTGCAATCTTTTATGTAGTTGGCTGGGATTCACCCAAAAGCCATCATTTTGGGCATTACAAATATATGAAGTAGACTCTCAATTCTTCTGCAACGTTTGAGATGTCATATACTATCAACTCATTTTTTTTTCAAATATTTTTCTAATCATATTCCTAGTTTCTTCATTTTCATTTTAGACTCTTTTAACTTTAATCAAAATTTTACATTTACATTATAACATTGTATTTTAATTTGTTGTTTTGCATTTGATTTTAAAATCATTTTCTTGTTATATGCAGTCTAATTTTTTGCATTGTGAACTTATCAATTTGTTCTTTAGGACAGTGAGGGGTTAGCTTAAGTGATGTCTTAAATACTACACCTTTAAGGTCCCCTGTTATTTGAATTTTTAATGACAGGAACTAGCTTTTTCTTTTCTTTATCATTTAGCATTAAGTAAAAGAGTGGTGTGCACAATAGACACCTCTTTATTATAACAAAACAATACTACTAATTAACTACATAGTTATTGTTAGTGTTATGATCTTATACATATTATTTGGTTCTGATTTATACACATTTATGTTTCTTTAATCTCAGAAATAATTCAATTTTGGTCAAGGTTTGTGCTATTTCTCTGGAACATTCTGAACTCAGTATGTGTTCAATAAATGTTTTTCAATTATTGGTAGAATAAGCAGGAATTGTATTATGTTAGAGTGTTAATAATAAAAGGCAAAAGAGTAAAACTTAATTTGAAGTGTGAGGCAGAGGTTAAGTAGAAATAAGTTTTGAAACACTCTGAAACACTAATACCACTTACCTTTAGGGTAATTAGATGTAGAGTAGTTCTAGTCTAGCTCTTTTTAAAATTTATCTTGGCTTCCGAAACCGGTTTGGCTCAGTGGATAGAGCGTCGGCCTGCAGACTGAAGGGTCCCAGGTTCGATTCCGGTCAAGGGCATGTACCTTGGTTGCGGGCACAGCCCCAGTGCGGGGTGTGCAGGAGGCAGCTGATTGATGTTTCTCTCTCATCGATGTTTCTAGCTCTCTATCCCTCTCTCTTCCTCTCTGTAGAAAATCAATAAAATATATTTAAAAAAAAATTTATCTTGGGTGAAAATATAAACTAAAAAAATGTTCCTTTTTATCTTATCTTCTGAATTTTCTATAATTTTTAAAATCTACAGAAGATACTCTTATCCAGTTTGGGGGTCTTGGATAAAATGTTTATTTAGAAATCTCATACTGTTTCACACTGAACCTTCTTTACTCTACCTGTTCTTATGGAATGGCTGTAGCTATTTTTCAAAACATATTATGCTCTGCTCCATAATGTTTAGACCAACTTTATTCATTTAAACCACTATATTTTTTCTGGCTTTCAAAATTAATGTGTAATAAGTTGGAGCATATAAAACATAGACAGGGGAGAGGAAAATACTTTTCAATGTGTTCTGTTTACCTTCACATGCAAACTTTCTTTAAATCAGCTTCAATAGGTAGATATTTTGTTTTTAGTATAAAAAAAGTGTAAGTAGATTTAAGACAAACATTGAGCTCTTAAAACTGATTCATAAGTTTTTAGAATAAAAAATATATAAAATATTTAATTAAAATTAATGAATTAATAGCATAATGTTATTATTTTCTAAAATTGGGCAAGTAATCTTTCTTGGTTATACATATAGCTTATTTTCTAAATACTTCTGAAAATACAATAGTCATTTAATTATTTTCATCATTTGATATGATATCTATACATAAATATTATAACAGGTATTTTATGGACTATATTTTATTTCAAAAGCCTTATATGATAATCAGTTATTTTTACCCTATTGGTAAGGGTTAGCTAGCTAGCTTAATCAGGCAGACATGAAGGGAGGTGGGGAGAGGGCAGGGAGGATGGAAACATTCCTCATCTGAGCAATTAAAACAGCTTTAAACCAAGGACAGAGGTATCTCTGGCCTGAACAATTAAAGCAACTATAAGGTAGATCAAAAGCAGCCCTGAACTGGGCAGCTTGGAGATGCCAAAATACTTATCTTACAGAGGATAGAGAAATGCCACAGGATAAGGGCTGAGGAAGGCATACATTCATGGACTGAGAAGAAGGAAACATTATTTTCACAGGAGATAGAGGAATGTTTCAAGATAAGGGAAAGAGGAAGAGGGGGGCACCACGTGAGCTTTGAGCTTTGAAACTGATACTATGTAACAGAATGAACAATGAGGAAAACACTGGGGTCCTAAATTAAGGAAGTCCAATTAAAAAGGGTCACGGTGAGGGTCAGACAAAGAGCTACAGAGTATGTAAACTGGAGACAGAGAGACACAAGACAGATTTTAGATTTTTGGATTTAGATTTTTCCCTTTATAGAGAAAGAGAGAGCAGGCTTTTCTTATTTGGGGGCCCCTCTCAAGGGGTCCCCTTTGGGGATACCCCTGCCCAGATGGAGTTTGTATATGCTTCCAATAAATGTCCACATTTTTATTAAAGAAATCTGTTAGTCCACAAATTTATTCTTCACCTTTGTCGGACAAGGACCCACGAGAAGAATCTGCACACTGAACCCCATGTTTCACTATGAACATATTTTTCGATGGTTGTATGCCACATGTATATGACAGACAGACAGACAGACAGACAGTGACATACAGTCCTACTGAGATATATGAGTACTTCTCCATCTTGGTGGGGTTCAGGGTGGCATTTCTCTATCCTTTGTACAAGTAAGATAAGAATTTTGGCGTCTCCAAGATGCTCAGGTTGGGCTGCTTTTGATCTACCTTATAATTGCTTTAATTGCTCAGGTCAGATATACCGCTGTCCTTCATATATGCATTCACCCCCAGGAAATCTCTATATTCCCTAAGATTCCCTAAACCTGCCTGTTTTATCTCTAAAATTCCTTTCAGTGATATGCTCAGATACAAATTGCTACTTGCTTGCTCATGAACCCATTATATGCTGATTGGCAAATAAATCCCACCTTTGTGCAAGAAGAAATTAAATTAAAGACTTCGAACCAAAAAACTGATTTTTAAAACCTGGGGTTAAGAATTTTAAAACAATCTCCTTGATAGAATTATTTTAAGTGAATGGATGAATAAAAATATGGGGGTTTCTGCCTTAGTCACTGCAGTATCAGTAGTGCCAAGGGTACTGTGCCTGATTCAAAAGAAAGGGATCCATAAACATATACTGAGTGGAAAAATGAATGAACAAATATAATGTATATATCTGTACACATTGATATCAATGCTTGAAACTGATTTAGTCTTTTAGCTTCAACAAGAAGAAACATTGGGTCATCTATTAACTAAGGTACTATTTGAATACTTAAACATGTTACTTTTAACCGACAGGCGTTTATGACTGATGAAAGCTAGGTGATTTGCTTCAAATGATTAGAAGTACAAGTAGGACTAACATAACTGAATGGTCTTTTTCCCTATTCCCAGAGAACGAGCTTCAATTCCATCGTTGTTAGAGGCAAGTGCAGCATATCACTTATTCTTTGTCTTTTGTTTCTACCCTGGCTGTCCCTTCTGGAGGCATCTGTCACATTGTATTCAGTTCCTTCTGCATTCTGTTAATGCTTTGAGCTAGCTGTAGGGTATCTGCTTAGGAGCAACTAGACATACTCCCTGTAGGGACCAGTTACATGCAGAAAAGAATAAGCAAAACTACCCACAGAGGTACTGGCTTCCAACAATTGTGCAGGAGTATGAGGATTTACAGGAGAAAATAAAACACCCCATGCTGGGTCTGGCTCCAAGCCTCCCCGGAGAATCTTCCGCTTAGGCAATCTCTTTTATCCTGTGAGCTCAGTGTTCTATCTGAAGGAGTTTAAGTTTCATATTAACAAATTGGCTTAATTATTTTTAACTGAACTGTTAACTATCTGCAGTGACTTTAAAAAAAACAAAAAAAACCTACAAGTTTTAGTTTTTCTTTCAAGAGGAAATTAAACAAAGCTGTTAACAGAGTTTCCTCTGGGAAGAAACATGGATTCCCCTCCTAAGGAGAGTTCAAGCAGCCAGGTAGGCAGCTTATGGGCAAGCAGTTTCAAGGAAAACAGCAACAACAAAAACTAAAAATAATCTGAGCTTGTCCACAGTATCAGGATTTACTTATCATGAAAGGTGTTTTTTCCATTAGGCTGTTCAAATCTCTAATTCGGTAGCCATAACATGGAAGCATTGGAGTATGTTAACTGAGGTGTGTTCTACCAAGCTCCTGGGAGCACATCCACATGAAAATTTTCTTACAAAGAGTGTAGGGCAAGGAGAATCCATCTGGTGGGTTTCATTTTGCTCACTGCCTTGGCAGTGTATGTTTAAAACTAATTGTGGTTAAGACATAGTTCCATTGATTCAATATATATATATATACATATATATATATTTGCACCATGTCTATGCAGCATTGTAGTCACTCTTCTAAACATTAAAAGGTTGCAAAGTTTAAAATTATACCCCTATGTTCATTGCAGTATTATTTACAATAGCCAAGATTTGGAAGCAGCCCAAGGGTCAATTAGTAGATGAGAGAATAAAAAATCGGTGGTGCATTTACACATTGCAATACTACTCTGCCATAAAAAAGAATAAAAATTTACCCTTTGCAACAGCATAGATGAGCCTGGAGAACATTATACTAAGTGAAATAAGGCAGTCAGAGAAAGACAAGTACCATATAATTTCACTCATATGTGGTATTTAATGAACAAACTGAATACCAAGCAAAATAGAGACAGACTCATAGCTAGCAGGCAGACAGCTCTGGAGGGGTTGGAGGAAAGTTAGGGGGGTGGAGTGGAGGAATTGAGGGGGAAAAAAGAGCGAGAGAAAACTCATAGATATGGATAACAGTGTGGTGAGGGTGGAGGGGTAGGGAGCATGAGGGTGGAGTGTGGGTGAAGTTGGAAGAAGGACTAGAAGGGATTAAATAGTGATTGAAAACAACAAAATAAAATAAATCTATATATATAAAAGGCTAAGCAATCGTTACGCCTGGACAACCAGCTGGTAGCTATGACACACATTGACCACCAGGGGGAAGATGCTCAATACAGGAGCTGCCCCCTGGTGGTCAGTGCACTCTCACAGCCAACCTCCCATGGCTGGCCAACATCTAGTGGTCCCTCCCCCCAGCCAGCTGGCCCCAATTGGCCCCAATCATCGGCCAGGCTGAGGGACCCCACCCATTCATGACTTCGTGCACCGGGCCTCTAGTAAAATTATAAAATATTACATTCATGACTATTGACTAGGGAAGATTTATAATGTTAGTAGAAATATGTCTATTGATATTTTTTATTTCATATGATGCTGTTAAGAAATGTACTAAGCTTATCCATTCTTTTAAATTTATCTTTATTGTTGAAAATATTATAGTTGTCCCCTTTTTTCCCCTCATTGACCCCTTCCAGCCTGCACCAGCCCCCACACCCAGGCCTTTACCACACTGTTGTCTGTGTCCATGGGTTATGCATGTAAGCACATACGTTCTTTGGTTGATCTCTTCCTGTCACCACCACCCCCCCCCACACCCCCAATTCTTCAGTCTGTTCCATGCTTCTATGTATCTGGATCTATTTTGTTCATTATTTTATTTTGTTCATTAGACTCCACATATGACTGAGTGCATATGATGCTTATCCTTCTTTGACCATCTTATTTTGCTTAGCATAATATTCTCCCGCTCCATGCCATCTCAAAGGGTAAGAGTTCCTTTGTTTTTACATTGCATAGTATTCCATGGTGTAAATGTACCACAGCTTTTTAAATCCACTCATCTGCTGATGGGCATTTGGGCTGTTTCCATATATTAGCTATTATAAATTGTGCTGCTATGAATGTAGGAGTGAATATGTCCTTTCTGACTGGTGTTTCTAATTTCCTGGGATATATTCCTAGAAGTGGGATCACTGGGTCAAATGAATCACAGTTCTATTTTTTATTTTTTAAGGAAACTCCACACTGGTTTCCACAGTGTCTGCATAGATCTGCAGTCTCATCCACAGTGCACCTTTTCTCCACATCTTCGCCAGCACTTGTCAGCATGATGATAATGCTAAATATGATTTTATTTTATTATACTAAGCACATTCATGTACATAACCATACTTTTCTACTATTCTACGAAGTAATGTTGGTTATTCTATTCTGCTATGGAAAGTGGTAACTTTATTCTGGTACTCAATATCTTTTTTTAAAAAATATATTTTTATTGATTTCAGAGAGGAAGGGAGAGGGATAGAGAGAGAGAAACATCAGTGATGAGAGAGAATCATTGACTGGCTGTCTCCCGCATGCCCCCTACTGGGGCGGACCAAGCCCACAACCCTGGCATGTGCCCTTGCCTGGAATTGAACCTGGGACCCTTCAGTCCACAGACCAATGCTCCATCCACTGAGCCAAATCAGCCAAGGCTGGTATTCAATATCTTATTTCCAATACCTCCAACTGCTGTCACTCTAGGAGAGAAACTTCTGGGTCAGTTGAGCCGTGCAAAGTGATGCCTTTGATGGACCAATATTCCTCTCAATTTGATGAAACTTTAGACAGGTTTCTTCCTGACTCTTACTTTTTTTCTGAGTGCATTGACGTTAGAAAATTCAAAATTGTAAATTCTTTCTCTGCCCCTTTGAGATGTAAACGTTCCCCAATTTTTTCCAGCTTTAATTCCAAGGCTGTCTTTACCAAGGCCTCAGGAGCCATCCCTTTGAACTGTAAGCATGTAATCATCAAGGAAGATAGAGCCCTACCCTCAATTTTTATGGGGAAAGAAGGAGGGAGCCCAATTTTGATAAGAGACAGTTGACAATTAGCAAACTCAGGTCTGGACCATCCCCTCTACTGCCCGCTGCAGTATCCTCCAGTATTTTTCTATTATTATATACCAGCATTTTAAAATCCTTTTGACTTTTGTTTCAGCAGAGTTATTCAGTCTCTCTCGTATTGCAATAGTCTTAATGAAATTCTTCTTTGCATATTTAACTCATTTGGTGTAATTTTTTTAACATGAACAATTTTGAGAATAAGTATTAGAAACAGATCATAAACAAAATGTAAAAATGATGATTGAGTGGTCTGCACATAGAAATAAAACTTACTAGATAATTTTTACATTATTAGGTAATTGGACAATGATAATGATGCTATAACAATGATATCACCTTTTCTCCCTTAAGAACATATGTTTTCTTAATTATCTTGTCTTTACATATGTATATCTATATTTACATGTGTAAATATACATTTTACATTTATAGTAATTTATGTGTGGATACATATCTTTTTCCTTTTCTAAAATGAGATATTGAATAAAGGTTCCTCAACCACAGGGCAACATTTTTAATAGAATATAGAATGCTAGACACTTACAGTTTTTTTCTTTTTAATTCCTTTATCAACAACACTTTTAAATTTTTATTAGACACGGGTTATCATTTTAGCACCTCCTGTTAAACGTGCACGCTACTGGCCCCGAAACTTAGATTGGGACATACTGTCCATGAGCATGTTGTTGGTTGAATGCCTATTTTATTACAGCCTTTAAAGGCTATGTGTCTGGTTTGAATACTGCTGACTGTGTTGTCATCCTTTGACAGAACTCTATGTTTTGGAATTTTCTGGAATTAATATAGGTTGCTTTGGGTAGTTTCTTTATCCCTATACTGTCTTTTCAATGTATTCCTTTAGGGGATAGTTTGTGCTTTGCCAAATTAATTTCTGATTCGCTTGGGGCTTGTCTGAAATCCTACTTAGCTTTATATGTATATATTTTTAGTGAATGTTTACTCCATGCCATGGCTCGCAGTGTCATACATATGCAGACACTAGATATTCTCTCCCGTCCCTGCAGACCCATAAAGAAGTTTGAAGTTTTGCATAATTGTCTGTGTGATATTCAAGCATGGATGTCTTCAAATTTCCCTGAATTTAGTATAGATAAAATTAGGTTGGTACTGATTGGTTCTCAGAATGAATGTTTAAACTTTAATCTATGCTGGTAATCTTAAAGAGGAGATTTTCCTTGCTCTAAAAATCACACTTTTGGCCCCGGCCAGCATGGCTCGGTGATTGAGCATCGACCTATAGAGCCAGAGGTCAAGGTTCAATTCCAGGTCAAGGCACATGCTCAGGCTGTGGGCTCGATCCCTAGTGGGGGGCATGCAGGAGGCAGCTGATCAATGATTCTCTCTCAACATTGATGTTGCATCTCTCTCTGCCTCTCCATTCCTCTCTGAAATCAATAAAAATACATTTTTTAAAAATCACACTTTTGACCTTAGGATTAGTTTAAAGTTGTGTGTGTGTTTGTGTATGTGTGTGTGTGTGTTTACTAACCATATAATTTTATTTCTGTACCTACCCAGTGCAAATTTCGCAAAAGCTTTTCTGATTGTGGAAGAGTTTCTGCCACACTTTATAATTACTGACCTCTACCTGCCATCTTGCAGTCTGATTCTAATAGATCACAAATACGTACACACCCTGCTCTTCAGCCAGGGAATCTATTCTTTTATGCATGAGAGCTTTAAAATTACTGTTGATTTGTAAGGTTCAACTGAAAAAAAAACGTATTTGTTTGCTTTAGCCTTTTTAATATTTATTGTATCTTCTTTTATATTAAGTCTGCAAAACACTGCAGGCTGGACACATAAAGGACACTCATAAATGTAAATTGAATTGATAGATAGGCCATGTGAAGTGTTTGCAGAAAATATTATTTTACAATGAGAAGGGCTAATAATGAGTCCATGGTGAGTCTGAGTTGTGAATAAATGTATGTCTAACGTATCCTCCCACTGGGCAGCCAAAGAGTGTACAACATTTTTGGATACTGCACTAAATAAATGAGGTAGAAAAAAATTCCCTATGAAATGGTCTCAATTCATTAGCCTGGTGAAGTTTAGGTATCACTTTAACTAAAAGGGTATTCTGAATGATGACTGGTGCTTTCTTCCAGCCCTTTAAAGAAATGGAGCTTTACATTCCTGTTCGATAGCCTGAGAAAGTTGAATTAGTTAAGTCTACAAATAGCAAAATGTGTTTAATTGATAGACCGGAACATAGAAATATCTGAAAGTAATACTTGCCTTGCCAGATACAGTTATATGATTTCTGATAAGCTTTCCTGTTAAGGATTGAGAATGTGTTTACATGTTTTGGTTAGAGATGGCTACCAGCATTGGTAGGAATCTGGGCAACAGTAGTTTGCAGAGCTTTTATATACGAACCTTTCTAAGTTCCGGACTCACCAAAGAAGTCTTAGTGCTTCTGCTGTCTCCCAAAACCTGTGATCCTATAATTCTACCATTTTAGTGAGAATAAAAGACCCACCCACAAAGGGAAAATATAAAACTTGTTACTAACAAGACGATAACAATATTTTTCTGTCCATGGTGGAAAGACAATTAGACCTCAGTACAGTAGTACCTTCAAGTGTGTTCTTCATTCCTGTGGTACATTAAAAAATACCAACCTTGCCCTAGCCCAATGGTCGGCAAACTCATTAGTCAACAGAGCCAGATATCAACAGTACAATGATTGAAATTTCTTTTGAGAGCTAAATTTTTTCAACTTAAACTTCTTCTAACTCCACTTCTTCAAAATAGACTCTCCCAGGCCGTGGTATTTTGTGGAAGAGCCACACTCAAGGAGCCAAAGAGCCGCATGTGGCTCGCGAGCCGCAGTTTGCCGACCAAGGCCCTTGCCAGTTTGGCTCATTGGATAGGGTGTTGTCCTGAGGACTGAAAGTTCCCGGGTTCGATTTTGGTCAAAGGCTCATTCTGTGGCCCCATTCAGAGTGCGTGTGGGAGGCAAACAATCAATGTGTTTCTCTCACATCAATGTTTCTCTCTGTCTCTCCCCCTCCCTTCCACTCTCTCTAAAAAACAATAGAAAATATACCCTTGGGTGAGGATTAACAAAACAAAACAAAGCAAAACAAACAAACACCAACCTGTTCCCAGCTGGGAGCATTGATAAGTATAGTCAGAAAAACCTGTATATCCCAGGTGCTCAAAGAATGCCATCTTGGAGCAGTACTGATAACTTGTTTAAAGCATACTGAGATTTATCCTGCTGCACTTATTTCCTATACTGACATACACTACTAATACATGATACTCTCTGGCATCCGCTTTGTAAGAAATAACATATTTCAGGGTGCTTTTAACATTTTCTTCTTCTTCTTTCTCTTTTTCCAACTTTCAAAGTGGTATTCTTGCACCTCCCACCAGAGTCATCTGTGGATCGTATAAAATTCTTACATTCTCATTATTTGCTATGACTACTGAATAAATCAGAAACAAGTGAAGGGATTTTCAGCTTCAGTAATCATTCTTCACACAAACTAAGTTATTTTTGTCATGGTCTGAACCATGGTATAAGCTTATCTGAGCAATTCCTTTGATATAACCCAGTAATAATGTACTGTGTACCCTAATTATTCAGATTATTTTTTATATCTTATAGCACTGTATTTTGGGCCAGTGGGATATTGACAAACCTTTTTGTATTTGTTTTAGTACTTTTTACATTTAAGTTTATCAAGGTGACATTGGTTAATAAGATTATATAGGATTCGAATGCACATTTCTATGAAACATAATCTTCATATTGCATTGTGTGCCTCCACCCAAAGTCAAATCATATTCCATCGCCATATATTTGATCCCCTTTATGCTTTACTAACCCCCCTTACCTCTGGTAACTACAATAGTATTGTCTGTGTCCATGAGTTATTGTTTATTTATTTTTCTTATTTGTTCATTTGTTGCCTTCTAGACGGAATAATGAAGAATTTAAAAATCTAAATAGACCAATCAACAATGAGGAAATTGTAACAACAATTCTCCCCCCGACCACCACCAAAAAAAAAAAAAAAAAAAAAAAAAAAAATCCCTGGCCTCTATTGCTCACTGGTTGAGCATTGACCTATGAACCAGGAGATCATGTTTCGATTCCTGGTCAGGGCACATACCTGAGATGCAGGCTCAATCCCCACTATGGGGAGTAGAAGAGGCAACTGAACAATGATTCTCTCTCATCATTGGTGTTTCTACCTCTCTCTGTTTCTCCCTTCTTCTCTAAAATCAGTAAAAATATATATTTAAAAAGAAAAGAAAAAAAAAGTAAAAGTCCAAGACCAGATGGTTTCATTAATGAATTCTACCAAATGTTCAAATATTTTATTCTTATCCTTTTCAAAGTATTCCATGAAGTTGAAGAAGCAGCAATACTTCCTAACACATTTTATGAAGCCAACATAACCCTGATACCAAAACCTGTCAAGGATAACACACAAAAAAGAAAACTACAGACCAATATCTCTGAAGAATACAGATGCAAAAATCCTAAACAAAATAATAGCAAATTGAATACAACAATACATTGAAAAACTACATCATCATCAAGTGTGTTCATTCCAGAGGCACAATGATGATAAATTGATCAATGTAATACACCACATTAACAAAATCCTACATAATGAAAAGGTAATATGTAAATTACCATCACTCCGCTACGCCCACGATTGGGCCAGCGGGAAGCGCAGGGGGCGGGACTCGGGGGTGGCTGGGGTGGTGATTGGGCCGGCAGAACGCTGAGCTCACGTCACCAGCGGCGGCACGAGCTCAGCGTCTGCGCCATGGCTGTGCTGCAGCACAGAAGGGGCCTCTGGGGCAGTGAGCCGGGCGTTTGGAGGCCCCGGCTGAGGAGGCGGTGTGGGCGGGAGGGCGGCGTGGCTCCCGGGGGAGGAGTCTGGCAGTGGTCGGGCCGCAGGAGTGCACGGCGGTGTCCACAGAGGACGAGGGTTTCCACGCAGCCCTGGCCGGCCGAGGGAGGGCTCATAAGGGAGCCGGAAGGCAGAGGAGGCAGCGGCGGCCCCAGCCTTCCTGGGCAGGAGGCGAAGGCAAGACCCAGGCCTGGGCTCCAGCCGCTGGAAGACCATGCCCCCGCCCCACCTCACCCTAGGGGCCCAGGTACTTCGGAGCTGCCAGCCACACCGGGTCCCGACCAGTGGACAGACAGCCTACACGTGCATGATTTAATCATGCACTGGGCCTCTAGTAAAAGATAAAATCATATGATCTTATCAATAGATGTAGTAAAAACATTTGATAAGATATAATATCCATTTATGTTAAAACACTCAATAAAATGGGTATAGAAGGAAAGTACCTCAACATAGTAAATGCTATATATGACTAACCCTCAGTTAATATTACACTCAATGGTGAAAAACTGAAAGCTTTGTTTCTAAAATCAGGAAGGTGACAAAGATGTCCACTCTCACCACTCTTATTCAACATAGTACTGGAATTTCAAGCCAGAGCAATTTGGCAAGAGAAAGAAATAAAAGGCATCCAAATTGGGAATGAAGAAGTAAAAGTGTCACTTTTTGCTGATGGCATGGTTTTTATATAGTAAACCCTAAAGACTCCACCAAAAAGCAATTAGAAATAATAAAAGAATACAGTACATTTTCAGAGTACAAAATCAATGTACAAAAATCCACTACAACTTATATATATTAACAATGAAATTTCTCTATACTAACAATGAAATTTCAAAAAATAAAAATAATTTGTTTTGAAATTGCAAAAAAAAATAAGATACTTAGGAATAAACTTAAAAAGGGATGTGAAGCTCCTACACTGAAAACTACAAAGCATTATTAAAAAAGATTGAAAAAGTCACAAAGAAATGGAGATATCCTCGGTGTTTATGGATTGGAAGAATCAATATAGTTAAAATGTCTATATTACCCAGAGCAATATATATATATCTATTGTGTATTACATATATATATATATATATATATATATATATATAATATAATCCCCATCAAAATCCCAATTACATTTTTTAAAGAAATAGAACAAATAACACATCAGATCTGTATGGAACCATAAAAGACCTTGAATAGCCAAAGCAATCCTGAGAAAAAGCCAAAGCCAAAGTTATCACACTCCCTGACTTCCAACTATACTACAAAGAGACGATAATCAAAACAGTATAGTATTGGCAAGAAAACAGCACACAGACCAATGGAACAGAACTGAGCATTGAAATAACCCACATGTATATGGGCAAATAATTTTTGACAAAGAAGCTGAAAACATACAATGGAAAAAAGAAAGCCTCTTCAATAAATGGTGCTGGGAAAATTGGAAAGCCATATGAAAAATATTGAAGTTAGACTATATTTTGTCCCCATATACAAAAAATTAACTCAAAAGAATCAAAGACCCAAATATAAGACCTAAAACTATAAATTACATAGAAGAAAACATAGGTACCGAAATTATGGACCTTGATCTTAGAGAAGATTTCATGAATTTGACCCCAAGATAAATAAAGGTAAAAATAAATTAATAGGACTATGTTAAACCAAAAAAGCTTCTTTGCAGCAAAATAAACTGCCAACAAAACAAAAAGCCAAACAACCAAATAGGTGAAGATATTTGCAAACAACAGCTTCAACAAGGGGCTAATATAAAAAATATATAAAGAACTCATACAACTCAACAACAAATAAACAATCCAACTAAAAAAAATCGGGAGAAGACCTGAACAGACACTTCTCCCAAGAAGAAATAAAAATGGTTAATAGACATATCAAATTTTTATAAAATATGAACAAATGAAATAAAATTTATAGAGGTTATATTACTTGCCCAGTCTCATAGCTGATAAGATGTAGGAGCCAGCAATTTTTATTCAACTCATGCTACCACCAGAAAACTTAGAGTCAAATCTGTGAGTGCAGCTTAGAGGGGGCACTAATACCTTGATAGCATATTCATAATGCATCTCTCATACATGGTATGGCAATGGGGTGGGGATTCGTACTAAAATGATTCAGAGCACTCACCTAGGTTTATAACTGTTGATCAGTCCTTAGGACTCAGGAAATCCATGTATGATTATCATATACGTGTTTCTCCTATTAAAACAATTGATACCTAAAAATTTGTTAATGACCATCTATCCCTCAATACCATCAATATAGTGAATAATTATAATTATAGTCTATGGGCCTTTCATGAACCCATCCCTGTCCATCTCTTAATATCATTATCCTCACACCATAACCTTTTGCCTAAGTCAGTGATGGGCAACCTTTTGAGCTTGGTGTGTCAAACTTCGCCAAAAAACTGAGCATAACTCGGGTAGTGTGCCACTTTGAGGAAAAAACATTATTTCGCAAATGTTTCATCCTCAGGAGCAGCAAATGTTTCATCCTCGGCATGCGGCCACCTTAGCAGCCGCGTGTCATCAGAAATGGCTACGCGTGTCAGTGCTGACACGCGTGTCATAGGTTCGCCATCACTGGCCTAAGTGAACTATTTGCTATTCCTCATATCCATACTCTATTTTTCTTTTGAGTCTTTTTACACATTTCCTCAAGTCTGAAGCACTTTCATTTCCCTATTTTTCCCTTAGCTAGTTAACTCCTAATCAAAGGAAAACCTAGTTTAGGCATTGTGTTATCCTGAATGGCCACCTGACTTCTCATGGCTGAGTCAGGCGCCTTTCACAAGACCCTTACGTGCCACATATTATAAGTGTCTCTTCACTCATTAGGTTTTAAGCTTCCTGAGGAGGACGATTTGTGTCTTTTTCACCAATATGACCTTAGAATATATTATAGGCAGTGGTTATAACAGATACTCAATACATGTTTTGAGGTAATTGAAAAGTTAAAAGTGGAAGATACCAAATGAGCAAATGTACCAAGCAACCTACAAAAAGTCTTAAACTCCTAGGGAATCTCATAATTTTATCTTGTCTCTTGGGAAAGCTTCCTGACTGTGGGCCCACTTAGGGAATGAAACAAATCCTGGGAGTTAGGGTTCCCTTTATGATAATTCTGGCTAGACCTTTAATTTAGGAAAATTCAACATTGTATGGTATAAAACAAGAGACTGCATTATTATCTGCATTCATGATGCCAGTCTATAGTTTACCACTCAGGGTCCTACCTTACTGGTCTGTGAAGGGAACTTGGGGTTCATCTTTATGTTTATATACCTTAGCCACTCGTCCTTAAAACAAAACAGGTACAGTAAATAAAATCTTTAAAATGAGAAATAGAGAGGCATGGGCATTAAAAGAAACAACTTAAAACTCCCACTACATTACTTTCATATTCAAAAATCATTTCTAAAATGTGATAGTAAAATGAGAACATATGTGTATGTTAAGAACCAAAAAAGAATGGAAAATGAAAAAAAAAAAAATCCTGGTCTCCCTCCCCTGAAAATCATAAAAACACACACAGGCTAACTATACCAGTATAGCTTTCACATATGATCACAAAGATGCATTGTATATGTTGGGAAGACAGTGCATGTAGGTGAATGTGTGGTAATCTCTCTTTTTTTTAATCTTCATTGGAGGATATTTTTCCATTGAGACATATATATATACATATATATATATATATATATGTATATATATATATATATATATATATATATATATATATATATATATATATATTTTAGAGAGAGTGGAAGAGAAATGGAAAGACACAGGACACAGAAAGAAATATCAGTGTGAGAGAAACACATAGATTGGTTGCCTCCTGCAGGAGCCCTGACCAGGGCCTTTGACTGGAACCAAAACAGGGACCCTTCAGTTCACAGGCCAATGCTCTATCCACTGAGCAAAACTGGTTAGGGCCGGTAACCTCTTATTATGATACTAGAGGCCCGTTGCATGAAGAGATTCATGCAATAGGCCTTCCTTCCCTTGGCTTCCAGCACTGGTTTTCCTCTGGCACCCGGGACCCAGGCTTTCGCTCCAGCCAGAGTCTGCCTTCTTCGTCTTCACTGCAGACTCCGGAATCTGCAGTCTTGTCTTCACTGTGGCACTCCACTCCTGTAGATCCCTTCACCCCCCTGTCCTCCCTCTCATAGCAGGCATCCTGCCCCGCTTGGCCACTCCATGCCTGGAGCAGCTGGGTGGCCGCCACCTTTGGCCTTCTAATTTGCATACTCACTCTGATTGGCTGTGGGCATAGCGGAGGTATGGTCAATTTACATGTTTGTCTATTATTAGGTAAGACTAGAGGCCTGGTGCATGAAAATTCATGCACTGGAGTGGGGTCCCTCAGCCCAGCCTGCCACCTCTCACAGTCCGGGAGCCCTCAGGGTTGGGAGGCAATCCGGCGATCAGGGGAAGGTGATGCCCCATCACACCTCTGCTGCTGCCACTGCCAGCAGTGCAAGCCTCGTCTGGCCCTGGTTACCTGAGACTTGGGCCGGTCCTGGGTGGCTGGGCAGCTGTCATCCGAGGCTTGCTTGCACCTCTGGCTGGCCCTGGGTGGCTGCGGGGCTGAGGGGACTGGGGGACTCCAGAGGCAGGCACATGGAGTGGCCAGGCCCACCACCCGGCCTTGCTGCACACCTGCCGCCCCTGTAGGGCTGAGGGGACTGGGCACTGCCATCTTGTAGCTATGGGTGCCACCAATTTTGAGGGCGGGTCATTCAATTAGCATATTCCCTCCTTATTGACTGTGGGCACTGCCATATTTGAGGTCAGGGTAGTCAATTAGCATATTCCCTCCTTATTGGCTGTGGGCACCACCATCTTTGCAACCATGTGAGGGTCAGTTAGCATATTCCCTCTTTATTAGATAGGATGCTCAATAAGCAAATCAGAAGATGTACATAATAATATGAATTAATTCAATGGCAGAGGAGAGGTATAGGAAATCAAGAAAAATAATTTTAAAGAAGTCTCAAAACTTTGGAATGGCACCTCAAACTGGCTAAGGCATATTAAATCCAGTGCACAGAGTAATATACAATGTTTTATACTTAAAATTGAGGCTGGACATGCAAGGCTCACAGTTCCTGCTCTCCTACATCTGCCCAGATTACACATTTTTTTGTTAAGTGTAAGATTTAATATGTGAAGTTTTGAAACATATAGAAGAGAAGAAAGGAAGGAAAATGAACAGAAGGAAGGGAGGAAGAAAGGAAGGAAGGGAGGGAGGAAGGAAATTTGCTTCTCAGTTCACTTATAGGGCCCAAAATGCCATTTTATGTAAAGCTCCTGTCTTACAAATGGCTCTGTCAGAGTTATATGATGGGATAATTTACCTCATCCAAATTAAGGAATGCTTCAGTATCATTTAAATGCACATAGAGGAAAACCAATTTCAAAGTACCCTTTGCGTGGTATTTCAAACTAGCAGATACACAAACTTGCTGTCATATTACTAATCCATTAAGGGACTATGGCATTTAAAGTTGTTCATTCAGAAAATTATTATTTGAAGCAGGAAATGAATGAATTATTACATTATCATCAAAAGAAAGTTTTATACATGGAAACCAAGAATTAGGGGGAAAAGCCAAGGCATCCAGTCCATTTATTATTTTTTTTCCTTACTTTGAATAAAAGTGAAGATATTTTGATATATAAGATGGTTTCCTACAATAAAAGTAGCATAAAAGGCTGAAGGAGCAAATGAAAACAAAAATTTCCTATTAGAAAAATCTCCCCCCATTAGAAAAATCTTAAATTTAATTTCTTCATTTTGGAACAGATTAATGGGGAAAAGTACAAGCCCAGGCATACATTATTGTGCATTTACTAATCACAGCACTGTTTGCATCTCCCCTTATCCATTCAGCCTGTACATATTTAATATCCCACTTCCATTTTGATGGCTATGGACAGGCAGGTACTACCAGCACACATGCGGACAGGATGTCTTATGCATATACGATGTTTACCTGAAGAAGAAAGTTTTCATGAAAACTTAAAAAACAAATATTCATCTCATTGGTATACAATTTGTGAATTTTTCAGCAGTTTCATGAAAAACTGAAAACTATTTGAGAATAAATGAGCAATTTCACACAACTCTAGTTTGCTTGCTCTTGTTTCCTGTTTTGCTCTGTTATGCATGGTAGAGAATCTTATAAAGAATGGCTTATATTACTGACCCAGCTCTTTCTAAAAGTGGTTTTGTCATACTTCAAGACCTTAAAGAATAGATGAAAGTAAAGCTTTGTAAGTGTTTGCATTGAGAAAAATGAAAGTTGAAAGGCTCAAAGAAGAATTAGGAACACATGGACTGTGGATACTGATAGACATTCAACCTCTAATGAACATTTCAAAATGAAAGTTCAGTGAAAATAAATAGTCTGCTTTAGTGGGAAAAGAAGAATATTAGAAAATAATTGCTAGAAGAAATAGAACAGATTTAGAGTTACTAGCACATTCAAAGGAGAGTTATAGCCTGTGGAATCTATAACTGAATTGGTAAAGGCATTTCTCAATATAATACTTAACATTGGAAAATGAAATGCATTATGTCCTAATGAAATCTTAGAATATGTTCAAAATTCAATGGTAAAATAGACTTAAACACAACTTCACAGAAATTTTCTCTTTCAAAAGACTTTTTAGGTTAGATTTTCTTTCTTTCTCTCTCTCTTCTCCCTCACCCAAGAAATGAGAATAGTAGTTTCCAGATGGCTTGAACATTAACTTTCATTTCTTCCTTCAAACATTAAGATGTTACCCTATTGAAAAAAATCACTGTAGATTAACCACAGCTCTGACTACAAGGAAAATGTTAAAATGATAATTTCTCACATGGTCCAACAGTTTAGCTTCTCTTTCATTCTTTCTAAATTACGATACAAAGTACAATAATTTATTGGTACTCATATTGTATATTAAAATCCATGTGTATCACATACCTTCCAAAAGAGCTGTATAAATCAGATTGCAGTGGTCCATGATTTAGAAATAAAATCTCCAGTCTTCCTAAGTAAGGGCAGCAAATGTACTTGGATGCCATCTTGAAGAGAGCTGCTCTTGCCCTCACTTTTCAACCTCCAATTCCAAAGGAAGAGAAGAATCAAACTCAAAAGGTGGTCTGGTAAGAGTCAAATATGATATTCTGTTCACAAAACTTTCTTAATTTTAAGCTATGGCATAGATTATTAGTAGGAAGTATAATGAGAAGAATGCGACTTCATCCCTGTAGGTCATATGAAAATATAGATTTACTAAATAAACACTAGAATAGGAGTATTGATTTTCTCTGGTGATGTTAACAATATTTTTCACACTTGTTAGTACATGAACGTGCCATAGGAATTGCTGCTACATGGGATGCATTTAGACTGATTTTATCTGTAGTTTTAATTGTAAGAGGTGCAATTTACTGAATGCTTACTATATATAAAGTTCTATTCTAAGCATTTCATAAGTCTCAAGTTAGCAATTTCCATGATAATACTGTACAATCTGATTATCTCAATTTTGCATATTTAAACATGGAGGCACAGAAAGATTCCATGACTTGGCCAAGGACAGAGAGTTAACAGTGGCAGGCTTGGACACTGAACCTACACTGTGTGGCGCTGGATCTGTAGTCTTAACAACTTAGCTTTGTTGCCTCTATAACTTTAATCTTATTTAAGATTTGCTAAAGTTGTATGAGTTAGAACACATGGCTCAGTCATCTTACCAGATTTTTTAATGACCATAATTAACTTTGCTAAACTATGTTGTTTCTGGCAAAAAAGAAGGTAATAGCCAATATTGTAAAATACATCAATGGAATTTTATGTTTCCCACCTACATTAGATTATTTAAATTATTTTTATTTATTATATAGCATTAGTTGTGTTGAGAATGAAATATTTAGGCACTATTATAAAATGTTTTGAATGCAGTGGATATATTATATGGCTCGCTGTAAACCCTCAATTATTGTAAAGACCCTTTCAACCCTACATACATCATGCTCTTATTTTTATAGACACACAAAAGTAAATTATCTCTAGTTCCTTAGGTTTTGAAATTTACAAGACACGTGATGAAGAAACCCATATTTTACAACCATTCTAACTGTCAAGAACCTCTTTAGATCACTATTTTACTATTTGGCAAAGATCAATACAAGTCACTTATTGTGCTTTTTGTGGGCGGAAATAGAAGGAGATCATTGATGGTCATAATTCAAAATCACATACTGTGTGGGTTAGTATTTGGGAGTCGCTAGAACAATGAAACTGGCAGCCTATAAAAGTTATTTAGATTCATTTAAAGAGAAAAAATGGCAGAATTAGGTACTCCACAGGACTGGACTATATCTATAGACATTTTAATGGCTCTCTGTGATGAATGTATGTTTGCGTAGGATTTCCAAATGTTTGAGTGATCTAAACCTGAATATAAAGCATGTGCTTATTTGTACTTCACTGCTTCCTAAAACCTTTAGAATACAATAAAATTTTTTGAGCAACACTGTTTTAATGTTTCAGAGAGGCCAGGAGAGACAAAATCATTTAAAATGGCATAAACAGTGATAGTTAAGAGATAATTTATTCATTGTAGGAGACATGATCTCTGAATTCACGAAGCATATGATAATCCTTTACATGGCTTGCTCTAAAACAGATTCCATATGCTTAATAAAAGTTTGCAGTTCATTTCTGAGGCAATGAGTTCATTGAAATTAGTATGACACATGAGCACAGTTCTATTACATAGTAGGCACTCAAACACATAGGTCTGATACAGCATAGTCACACAAAATAAAGGTTCGTGTTAAATTAAATGAATAACTATACACATTGATATATG
Organism: Ia io; assembly: GCA_025583905.1. Taxonomy (NCBI): domain Eukaryota; kingdom Metazoa; phylum Chordata; class Mammalia; order Chiroptera; family Vespertilionidae; genus Ia; species Ia io. The sequence continues at coordinate 31,680,811 of JAJQQW010000003.1, read as the reverse complement.
AATTACTAGAAGCCCAGTGCACGAAATTCATGCACGGAGGGGGGTTGTCCCTCAGCCCAGCCTGTACCCTCACCAATCTGGGACCCCTCGAGGGATGTCCGACTGCCCGTTTAGGCCCTATCCGGGCCTAAACGGGCAGTCGGACATCCCTCTCACAATCCAGGACTGCTGGCTCCCAACTGCTCACCTGCCTGCCTTCCTGATTGCCCCTAACCGCTTCTGCCTGCCAGCCTGATCACCCCCTAACCACTCTGCTGCCAGCCTGGTTGATGCTTAACTGCTCCCCTGCCAGCCTGTTTGCCCCCAACTTCCCTCCTCTGCCAGCCTGGTCACCCCTAACTGCCCTCTCCTGCAGGGTTGATCACCTCCAACTGCCCTCCCTTGCAAGCCTGGTCCCTCTCAACTGCCCTCCCTTACAGGCCGGGTCCCTCACAAGTGCCCTCCCTTGCAGGCCGGGTGCCTCCAAACTGCTCTCTCCTGTTGGACATCTTATAGTGGCCATCTTGTGTCCACATGGGGGCAGGATCTTTGACCACATGGGGGCAGCCATATTTTGTGTTGGAGTGATGGTCAATATGCATATTACTCTTTTATTAGATAGGATAGAGGCCTGGTGCAGGAGTGGGGGCCAGCTGGTTTGCCCTGAAGGGTGTCCTGGATTAGGGTGGGGGTTCTCTTGGGGCGTGGGGCGGCCTGGGCTAGGGGCCTGTGGTGGTTTGCAGGCCAGCCACACCCCCTGGCGACTCAAGTGGAGGCCCTGGTATCTGGAATTTATTTGTAGCCTGGAGTGGAGCCAAGCCTTCTGTTCCCTCTGGGGTGGCAGCCATTCCTGTGGCAGTTAATTCACCTTCTGCAATTGAAACTTTGTAGCCTTAAGCGGGTAAGCCCAGCCAGGGTGTGAAGAAAGCTTTGCTTCCCCTGTTGCCGCCGGCAACCCTGGCTTGCTCTCTCAAGCTCCATTCTGCCGCCATTTATTTGAATTTGTTTACCTTCTATAATTGAAACTTTGTAGCTTGAGTGGAGGCTTAGGCCTGGCCAGGGCAGGCGAAAGCTTGGCTTCCTCTGTTACCTGGGAAACCTTGCTCTCTGTGGCTGTAGCCATCTTGGCTGGGGTTAATTTGCATACTCGCCCTGATTGGCTAGTGGGCATGGCTTGGCTGGTGGGAGTGGCTTATGTAGCAAGTGATGGTTAATTTGCATATTACCATTTTATTAGAGAGGATAATACAATTGATTTTATTGACACTTGCTATTTTCCAGGAAAAATGCTGAGATTTTGCAAATATATTTGAGATAGGTGTTATTCTTCTTCTACAAATAAATTCCAGGATCATATTTTCCACATTATTAAAAGTCCTCCTTACCTACGGTTTACCTTCTTTAGTTCTGACTTATTTTCTTTTTGGCATTGAATTTGTTTGCTATTCTCCCTCACTTTTTACAGTTGCATTTGTATATATATTTATACTTTATGTGTACATGAAAGAATCTTTAGTCTTTATTGGTATGTTAGCTTAATGACAATATATGCCCACTAAAAGCTGCTAAGGAAAATTTAAAAACAAATTGACAGAAAGAAAAGTGCCAGATATTTTAGCTTGCTACCTATTGGAGATTACATAGCTCAAAGATACAAGAGTGGCAGGCAACTAATTAAAGTAGAAAACAACTAATAGAAGACTTTCAGGCCTTAATACACCAAAGAGAAGGCATGACACCATAAAATAGATGGAGCATAAACGGCTATTTGCAGTATATTTCATACAAAGTAAAAATGAAACACAAGGAGGCCCATCAGGGAGCCACGCTGTAGAAGGAAATGCTGTTAGTGGAGACAGTTGAGCCCTGGAATAGAGTGCTGTGTTGCAGCGAAGCTCCATGGGAGTTCATGGAGAAACAGCTGCTCCCTGAGGACAGAAATGCAAAAACAATGGGCTGGACATTTGCTGACAACAGAAATCCCACAGATCATTGTAACAAAAGCAACACTGGACTATACGAATGACTCTGAAGTCATCTATGAACCCTTTTTCTGTGCCCTTCAAGTGGCCTTCCCTGTAATTGCTTTAATTAAACAATGAAAGTTGAGGACACTGTAAAGAAATCAAATGTGTTTCAGTGCTTCATAGCAAAGAAGTGGTGATGTGTTTTCATAATCATTCTTAGTGCAATCAGAAAAAAATTTAGATGCCTCCTCTAGGTAACTATACAACTTAAATGCCTTTTTAAAAATAACTCTATGATTTTGAACTACTAAGCAGCATGTAACCAAGTGCTGCTGGTAGAAAACTAGTAAGGTTTATTTTGGGCTAAATTTAATTTAAAACATGGTGAAGTTATGGAGGGAAGTGGTTAGATGATCAGATAGGTATTGACCTTTGACATCATCATTAACTGTCTACATTCTCTGACAACCCCTTATGCTAGGCATCGATTTTGTGTTTGTAGATCTATTCAGAGAATCTAGCATGCAGAGATTTAGAAAAGAAATGCAAACCTTGAAAAACCTTGGGACAAGGTAAGGTTTATCATCCCAAATGTTCTGCTTGCTCTTGTATTAAACTGTTTAACACTGATTCCCCCACTCCAAAACAAAGAAAATGTTTTTCAAAGCACTGTAAATATCCTATCTAATAACAACAGAATATGCAAATTGACCATCACTTCATGACAAAGATGGTGGCACCCACAGCTAATAAGGAGGGTATATGCAAATTGGTGTGACAAAGATGGCACCAGCCGGGCCGGATGCTTGTGTCATCATCACCATGGCGATGATGCAGGCGTTCCGTCTGCCCCAGCCACTCTGGGCCTCTGGGCAGCGCACGAAGGCAGAAGGTGGCTCCGGGACTGAGCTTACGTGGAAGGTGGCAGCCAGAGTGAAGGCCTGGGTCCCGGGTGCTGGCAGCCAGGGGAAGGAAGGCCTATTCTTGCACGAATCTTTGTGTATCATGCCTCTAGTGTTAGAATATTTAGGAATACTAATTTCAATATGTGTATAAAGACACCTGTGGTAGGGGAATAATGGTACCCAAATATATTCAGGCCCTAACCCCTGATGCATTCCATAAATCTTTACTTATATGGCCAAAGAGACTTTGTTGATTGATTAAAAATCTTAAAACAGGAAGATTATTTTTTGTTATTTTCCTAGGGGTCCCTAATTGCAATCAGAATTGTCCTCATAAAAAGGAGGCAGAGGAGATTCTATTACATAAGATGAAAGGCAATGTCATGTCCTCAGCAGAAAGAGAGATTTGAAGTGCTGTGGTAATATGGACCATGACTATGGAAGAAGGGGCCATGGACCAAAGAGTGCAGTTCTAGAAGTTAGAAAAAGCAAATTCTGACACCTCAGTTTTGGCCCAGTTTCAGACTTTTGGAATGGTAAGAGAATAAATTTGCATTGTTTAAGGCACCTGCTTTGTGATAATTTTTTTACAGCAGCCATAGCCAACTAATACGACATATTTTTCAGCTTTATTGAGGTTTAATTGACAAAATTTAAAGTGTACATTATAGTGAGTTGATAAATGTACACATTATGAAAGGATCCCTACCATCTAGTTAATGACACATCCTTCATCCATCCCCATCACCTCACATATTTATATTTTATTTTTGTATGAGAACATTTAAGTTCTACTCTTAGCAAATTTTAATTATATAATACAGTGTCATTAACAATAGTGATAATTGTTACATTACATTCACGGGCCTTATTCATCTTTTAGCTGAAAGTTTGTACTTTTTTTTTTTTTTTATACCAATTTCTATTTTACCCTCCCCCAGCCACTTTTATACTCTCTATTTTTAGAGTTTGACTTATTTTTAGATTTCACATCTATGTGATACCATGCAGTATTTGTCTTTCTCTGTCTGGCCTATTTTGCTTAGCACAATGCCTTCTAGTTCCATCCATGTTAGCACAAAAGCAGGATTTCCTTCCTTCTCATGGTTGGATAATAATCATTGTGTGTATATTTATACCACATCATTATATTCATTTATCTGTTGAAGGACATTTACTTTGTTTCCATATTTTGGCTATTGTAAATAATGTTGCAATAAACATGAAAGTGCAGATATCTCTTTGATATCCTGTTTTCATTTCCTTTTAGAATATACTCAGAAGTGGGATTGCTGAATTATATGGTAGTTCTATTTTTAAATTTTTGAGGAACCACCATACTGTATTACATTCCCACTAAAAGGGCACAAGGATATCCTTTTCTTACAATCCTTACCAACACTTGTTATCTCTTGTGTTTTTTATAATAGCCATTCTAGATGTTTTCCCTTGATAATTATTGATGTTGAGCATATTTTCACATATATGTAGGCCATTTCAATGTCTTTTTAAGAAAATGTCTATTTAGTACCTCTGCTCATACTTTAATTGAATTGTTGTTGTGTGTTTTTTTTTGTTGTTGTATCATGTTTAAACATTTACATAATTTATGAAGTAATACCCCCAATAAGTCTACTGACCTGGCACCATACCTAGTTAATATAGTATTATTGACTATATTACCTATGCTGTAGTTTAAATACACATAACTATTTTGTAACTACCAATTTGTACTTCTTACTTCCTTTCTTTTTTCTTTTTTTTTTGCTATTAAGCTGTATGAGTTCTTTATGTATGTTTATTGGTATTGTAAAGTTTCCATTGAGAATATCTGGTATGCATAAAAGTACATATAACTTTTGTGAATTGATTGGGTACCTGATAATCTGGTATAATGCTTTTTATTTATTTATTTATATTTTTAAATTATTTTAATATGGTTCTATTGGTTTTTTACAGAGAGAGGACGGGAAAAGGAGAGAGAGAGTGAAATATCTACGAGAGAGAGAAATATCTATCTGTTGCCTCCTGCACACTCCTACTGGGGATGGAGCCAGATGCCAATTCATGTGCCCTGACCAAGAATTGAATCGGTGACCTCTCTGTGCATGAGACGATGCTCAACCAACTGAGCCATATGGGCCAGCACAGCAGAATGCTTTTTTAAAAAAAATGTTTTATTTGTCAATTATAGTTGACATTCAATATCTTACCTAATAATAGACAAATATGTAAATTGACTGTACCTTCGCTATGCCCACAGCCAATCAGAGTGAATGAGTATCCAAATTAACCCACCAAAGATGGCGGTTAATTTGCATATGAAGGCAGGCGGGCAGCACCATGGCCTGATTCCGGGAGTACGGGTCCATCGGGAGCGGAGTAGGCCCTGGCACTGCCCACCCCATGGCTGGGGAGGCGGTGGGGTGGGCAGCGCCAGACTGCACAGGAAGGGTCCGGGTTCATCGCCGCCCCGGGGAGGCGAGGACTGACCGCCTAACCGCTCCCGGGGGTCCCTGGGAGCATCGCTGCCCTGGGGAGGCAGGGTCGGACCCGCCTAGCTGCTCCGGGGGGGGGGGTCCCTGGGAGCATCGCCGCCCCGGGGAGGCGGGGCCGGACCCGCCTAGCCGCTTGGGGGGGGTCCCTGGGAGCATCGCTGCCCCGGGGAGGTGAGGCCGGACCTGCCTAGCCGCTCCCAGGGTTCCCTGGGAGCATCGCTGCCCCAGGCCGGACCACCTAGCCGCTCTGCCACCCTGGGGAGGCAAGGCTGGACTCGCCTAGCCGCTGGGGGGGGGGGTCCCTGGGAGCATCGCCGCCCCGGGGAGGTGGGGCCGGACCTGCCTAGCTGCTTCCGGGGGTCCCTGGGAGCATCGCCACCCCGGGGAGGCAGGGCCAGACCCGCCTAGCCGCTCCCGGGGGTCCCTGGGAGCATCACCGCCTGCTGCTCCCAGGGGTCCCTGGAACATCGCTGCCCTGGGGAGGTGAGGCCGGACCTCCTAGCCACTTCTGGGGGTCCCTGGGAACATTGCAGGCAGGGGGTTGCTGAGACCCAGACCTGGCCTCTGGCCACAGATTCATAGCTTCATGGAGACCAAGGGAATCTGCCTCATCTGCAGAGAGACAGAGGTTCTGCAGTGGCCCCAAGACACCGGTGAATGGTGAATATAGTCAATAGTGTTGTAATTATGGTATGATGCCAGGTGGGTACTAGAGCCCTGCCAGGGATCAAGGGGCATGGAAGGACTCCAGGCAGAGGGGCAAAGACCCACACCCCTGAGACGGGGGTTGAGGAGCGGTGCCACCTCAGTGGAGGGGTGCTGCACTGCAGGGTACTGGACTGACTGATGTGATTCAGAGAAGCTCCCAGTGCTAATGGGCCTCGCTCAGGCGGCCTTCACACTTCAGAGGCAGTGACTTCTGCTCCTGCCTTGACCCAAAAGCAAGCCCGCGGTGCCCTGTCCCATGGCAGAGCATGCCTAGGCAGTGAGTGCGAAGCCTTCCACCTGCTCCAGAGAAGCAGGGGCAGTAAAGAATGGGGGGCAGGGGACAGGGAGAGGAAAGAATGTGGAGCATCCGCAATGAAGAGGTGCTTGAGAAAGAGGCTTGGAAGCCTGACTGGAAGGTTTGTTCTGTTTGCTGGGCCGCTGCCCCTTAGGAAGCGCAAAGAGCATGGCTCTGAGGGCTTCCTGTGTGCTGAGTCAAGTTCCACAGCCAACTGGAATTGGCCTCAGTTTCCTGGTCTGTAAACTGGATGAAGCGTGTCCCAGTGCCTTCACTGAGCTTTGATGGCCAATTGAGATACTATATAAAGAAAATGAGGGAAGAATTGAGAAAGAAAAGGAAGGACGAGCAACACAAAAGAAAGACTGAAAGGAACCTGTAAACCCATTGTCACTTAAATAGAGAATATAGTCAATAGTGTTGTAATGATGGTATGATGCCAGGTGGGTACTAGAAATATCAGGGAACACTTTGTAAAGTATATGATTTTCTAACCACTATTCTGTAACTAATATAAAACCTGAAACTAATACAAAATAATATTGAATGTAAAGAAATGAAAATTGGAGTGAAATTTTTATAAATTTCAAAGTTTAAATAAAAGCTGTAAAGGAAGGAAGGGGAGAATAAAAATAGTGTTTTTCATTTTAAAGAGTTGTCTTTATATGGTGCTTTTATACTTTTCTAAGTCATTATCTCATTTTAATTTCGGGGCAACTTAAAGACAAGATAATTGTTCCCTCCACTATTCAAAGAAAGGAAATCTTGGTGTCTGGTCCTAATGATTCAATCGTCAAGCCCTTATTGTAAAGCAGGGTTATTAAAATTTTCTGTGCAGGGTCATATCTATACTAATAAAAGCCTTGGGGGTGATCAGGCCAGAAGGGGAGGGTATTTGGGGGCAATTAGTCCTGCAGAAGAGCAGTTAGGTGTCAATCAGGCCAGCAAGGGAGCAGTTAGGGGGCAATCAGGCAGGCAGGTGAGCAGTTAGGAGCCAGCGGTCCCGGATTGTGAGAGGGATGTCCAACTGCAGGTTTAGGCCCGATCCCTGTGGAATCGGGCCTAAACCTGCAGTTGGACATCCCTGAGGGGTCCCATATTGGAGAGGGTGCAGGCTGGGCTGAGGGACACCCTCCCCAGTGCACGAATTTCGTGCACCGGGCCTCTAGTTATTTTATATTAGTTTCATGTGTGCAGCATTGTGTTTAGACATTTACATGATTTATAAAGTGATACCACCAATAAGTCTACTCACCTGGCAACATACCTAGTTAATACAGTATTATTGACTATATTCCCTATGCTGTAGTTTAAATACCCATAACTATTTTGTAACTACCAATTTGTACTTCTTACTCCTTTTTTCCTACAGCCCACTTCCTTCCCCACACCACTCCCCTTGGCAAATACCAGTTTGTTCTCTGTATTTAGGACTTAGTTTCTGTTTTGTTTGTTTGTGAGTTTGAGTCTTTAGATTCCACATATAAGTGAAATCACATGGTATTTGTCTTTCTCTGTCCGAGTTATTTCACTTGGCATAATACCCTCTAGGTCCATCTGTATTGTCACAAGTGGTAAGATTTCCTTCCTTCTTTTTTATGCCTGAGTAATATTCCATTATATATATGGAATATTAACTGATATATATATATATATATATATATATATATATATATATATATATATATATATATATATATGTGTGTGTGTGTGTGTGTGTATATATATATATATATATATATATATATATATATATATATATATATATATATATATTTATATATACTGAGTGGCCAGATTATTATGACCACCTGATGTTTTTAGGCAAATTAGCAATACACTGCATCATATGGGATATGGAAGCCAAAGGCCTGTTCAAACACCTTTGCTGTCCGCAGTTACCAAGATAAAACGTCTCCAATTCACACAGGAACATAAGGGTTGGACAGTCCTTGAATCACATGGTCCGATGAATCACATTTCCAGTTGCATCATGCAGATGGCAGAGTGAGAATTTCGTGGAAACAACATGAAAGCATGCACCCCACATGCATGAGTACAACCCTTCAAGCTGGTGGGGGCAGTGTTATGGTTTGGGGCATGTTTTCCTGGCATGATTTGGGCCCTTTAATTCGTGTGGAACAATATCTGAACAGCACAACATACCTAAGTATTGTTGCTGATCAAGTTCATCCTATCATGTTGATGGCGTATCCCAATGGAGATGGCTTCTTCCAACAAGACAATGTGCCCTGCCACGGTGCTCGTATTGTGCAGGAGTGGTTTCAAGAACATGAGGGACACTTTACCTTGCTTAGGTGGCCCCCACAATCACCAAATCTCAATCCAATTGAGCATTTGTGGGACGAAGTTAAAACAGCCATCAGGCAGCTGGTTCTACAACCATCAAATCTCACAGAACTGGACAGTGCTATTCATCAGGCATGGTGTCAGATTCCTCGCATCACCTTTCAACATCTCGTGGAGTCAATGCCAAGAAGAATCCCCACAGTATTGAAGGCAAAAGGTGGCCCAACAGAGTACTGACGGGGTGGTCATAATAATCTGGCCACTCAGTGTATTTGTATATTGGTGGGCACTAAGTTTGCTTCCCTGTTGGTTATTATAATGTAGTAAAAAACATTTGGGTGCTTATATTTCTCAAATTAGTGTTTTGAGTTTCTTCAGATAAAATACCCAGAAATGAAATTGCTGGGTCATAAGGAGGTTCTATTTTTTATTTTTTGAGGAACCTCCATACAGTTTTCCATGGTGGCTATAACAATCTGCATTTCCACTAACATTGCACAAGGGTTCTCTTTTCTCCACATCCTCGCCAACACTTGTAGCTTACTTATTGATGATAGCCATTCTGACAGTTGTGAGGTGATATCACATTGTGGTTTTAATTTGTATTACTCTGACAATTAATGACATAGAGCATATCTGCATATGTATAAGCCATCTATATGTCTTCTTTGGAGAAATGTCTATTCAGGTCCTCTGCCTATTTTTTAATTTGATTGTTTGGGGTTCTTTTGGTGTTAAGTTGTATGATTTCCTTATAAATTTTGAATATTAACTCCTTCTCAGGTGTATAATTGGCAAATGTTTTTTTTTCTATTTGTGGGTTTTCTTTGTGTTTTGTAGGTGGTTTCCTCCTGTGCAAAATCTTTTTAGTTTTATATAATCCTAATTGTTATTTTTTCTTTTGTTTCACTTGCCCAAGGAGATATATGTGAATAAAAATAAAGTTTTCTAAGAGCAATGTCAGAGAGTTTACTGCCTTTTTTTTTCCTCCAGGAGTTTTATCATGTTGAGTCTTACATTTAAGTTTTTAATCCATTTTGAGTTTGTTCTTGTATATGGTGTAAGAAAGTGGTCTAGCTTCACTTTTGTTCATGTATTTGTCCAGTTTTTCCAATACCATGTATTGAATAGACTGTCATTAATCCATTGCATATTGTTTCCTCCTTTGTCATATATTAATTGTCCATATAAGTGTGGATTTATTTCTGGGTTCTCTATTCTGTTCCAATGATGTAAATGTCTGTTTTTAGGCTAATACTATGCCATTTTTATTATTATAGCTTTGTATAATAATTTGATATCAGGTAGCATCATACCTCCAAGTTTATTCTTCTTTCTCAAGATTGCTGAGGCTATTTCAGGAGTTTTTGTGGTTCCTTATGAATTTTAGACTTACTTGTTCTAGTTCTGTAAAAAATGCCATTGTATATTTTTACAGGGATTGCTTTGAATCTATAGATTGCTTTGTATAGTATGGACATTTTAATGTTAATTCTTTCTATCCATGAGCATGGTATATGCTTCCATTTATTTCTATCTTTTTAATTTCTTTCTTGAGTGAGAATTCAGTCTAATTATCTATGGAATAAGTATTGTTAAACTAGTGTTCAGCAAATGTTTGTGCCTTTCTCCTCCCTCTATTTCTCATCTTAAGTGGAAAAAGCACATAAACTGATAAATGGTTTTACTCATAATTTCTTCCTTTCTGCATGAAATAAAGGTATTTCTTCTAGGAAGACTGGCTTAGTACAGGATAAGCCTAAGTCCCAGAAATGCTGTTATTTACAATTCTTCTTTTGTACACCTTTTTTGTCTCCTGCATATTTTATAAGCAAGAAAGGATAGGTTTCATAGAAGTTCCTGTAGCTACAAAGGACACACTTTGTAGCTCATAGAATGATGAAGTGTTTAGGCACTGAACTCTACACATAGGAATTTACCTACCTGAACAAAAATTGAAATGAAATATTTTATTGGGTGAATTATATTTTATATTAAGGTTAGTTCAAAACAATGCAATTTAATAAACAAAATATTTTAATTGATAAAGTTAGGGAAATGTCAAATCAATTTCATGAATTAATTTACAAGTAATCACAAGTAAAATTTAATTTCTATAAATAAAAGTAAAATTAAGAAATTATTAATAATTTTAACTTTTGAGATGAAAAACAGGGCATATAATAGTTTTGTGTAGTTCAAATTTGATAAAATCTATGTGGTGTATTTAACAACATATTCATTTTTTAAATTTATATTTATTGTTGAAAGTACTATAGATGTCCCCCTTTCCCCCCCCCATTGACTCCCTCCACCCCACTCCCATCCTCCTCCAGTACCCCGCCCCCCCCCAGCCTACCACACTATTGTCTATGTCTGTGGGTTATGCATACACACCTATAAATTCTTTGGTTAATCTCTGCCCCCCACCCCGCTACTCCTACCTTTCTTCTGAAAGTGTCAGTCTGTTCCATACTTCAATGTGTCTGGATATATTTTGTTCATTAGTTTATTTTGTTCATTGAATTCCACATATAAGTGAGATCGTGTGATACTTTTCTTTCTCTGACTGGCTTATTTCACTTAGCTTAATACTCTCCACTGAAACTATTTCCCTTCTAATTTAATTAGAAGTAAAACTAATTATTTACTTGAAAGGAGCTATTTTATAAGTTTTGTATTGATAGTGTTTTGTGGTCCCATAGCTTAAATTAATATTAAAAATATAATTACAACTCTCAAAATAAAGTTTAATCATCTTTATGTGAGCGTGGTCCAGAGTAAAAGAGAGATCTAATTTAAAATGAGTAATTTGCATGCACCCTTTCACACATGTACTAGATGAAGGACTTATAACAAGTAGTAGCACAACTGCCTCTGAAATCCACAAAGTGCTTGTGATCCCTGCAAATCACCTCATTTCAGCAGCCTCGTCTTTATCAGTGGTGCCACTCTCTTTTCTGAGCTCCTAAGTTCAGTATTTTCAAGTAATGTTTGATTTTATCTTCTTCTCTGTATATGGTCAATAATTCACCATTTAATAATTTACCAATTATATTTAAAATGTCTCCAGCATTTATTTCTTATTTCTCTTTTAACTGTTCCTATTTAAACCGAGATTCAGATATTGAATTACAGCAATAGCTTCTTGATTAGTTTTCCTCTCCAGCTTTTCTTGTCTCATCATTCCTGAATCCAATGACATAGTAACATTTCTAAATTACTGTTTTCATTATGGTATTTCTCAGCTCAAAACCTTCCTACAATTGTCCTTGTGGGATAGCCAAATTCTTCAGGCTGGCACCTGCTGACCCTGTCGTCTCATCGGACACATTTATTTAGAACTGCACATGTGTTTAGCATTTTTAGTCTCTTATAACTTTAAACACCCTGAAGGATTTCACCTTCTGATTGAAGATGTGTGAAAATATTCAACATAAGTTAAATAACAGAGCCAGATAGCAATTTAAGAGTTGCTATAAGACAGTGTGTGTTGGTGTACGTATATATGTGTACTTGTATATAAATATATTTTACAAATATTATATAGTATTGAGAGGTGGTAATAACATGTTTTTGTAATGCATTAAAGTTATACTTTATAATGCACATATGAGTATGTTTTGTTATAATTAACACAAAGAGATACAGCTGAATTCAAATATGACAGACTTATGGGTTGTTATTTTGTCTATTAATGCAAAAGTTATGGAAGTATTGTTTTCCACTACAACTGTAAGTATTATAGTAGGTACCCAGCACACTACACCAGGTACGGTGGTGAAGCCAGCCTTATGAGTTCTTACATTTCCTCTTTTTGGGGACATAGGAAGTCTCTGACCCTATTTTACACCATGGTTAATTTAGGTTAGGTCACATGACTGGGTTCTACCCATGATATGTGAATGAAAGTGAAACCGGCCCTTTTTGGTTCTGTCATTGCCCCCCACTATTCTCCAGGCCTGTTGGAGTATCTTTAGGAGCCCCTGTTTCTGCTGGCTTAGCTGACAATATAGAGGAGGACTGTATGGCCTGTGGCATCCTGACTAATGCAGGCATATTCTGTACTATATGCAAATTATAATGCTAGCTGCAATATGCTCACTATATTTATTCTTTTTTTTTTTGGAAGGAATGATTTTATTTATTTTTATTTAATTTATTGGGGTGACATTGGTTAATAAAATTATATAGGTCTCAGATATACAGTTCTACAGCACATCATCTGTATATTATATAGTGTGCTCACCACCCTAAATGAAGTCTCCTTCCATCACCATTTATTCCCTCTTTACCTTCTTCTAACTTCCCAACTCTCCTTCCCTCTGGCAATCATCATACTATTGTCATGTCCATGTTTCTTTCTTTTTTTCTTTGCTCAATCCCTTTACCCTTCTCACCCAGTCACCAACCCCTACCTTCTGACAACTATCAGGCCATTCTCTGTATCCACCATGAGTCTCTCACCACTTTGTTGTTAGTTTATTTTGTTTATTAGATTCCACATATAAGTGATAAAATATGATAAAAAATAATCGAGTGGCATTAAAATAAGAACAATGTATCTATGCTAACTATATGTTTGTGTATATATGTCTGAATATACACCTATTTGTGTTTGTAAATATATAGTTACATATGTCTACATATATGTCTACATATATGTGTGGATACTATAAATTAGTGTTGAAAAGAGAAGGAACTGTAAGGATAATATATTTTAGCTCTATAACCTATGGAGATACAGCTGAATTCAAATATGACAGATTTATGGATTGTGATTTTTGTCTATTAATGCAAGTGTTATAAAAGTATTGTTTTCCACTACAACTGTAAATATTATAGTAGGTACCCAATATATATATTTTTATAGTATATAAAAATTGTATATACACATATATGTATGAAAAAATTATGTATAAACTTCAAAGTCATTATCAGTAAAATACTGAATTCACTTAATGCCATGCACTTTACCAACCTTAGTTCTTAATCTTCACAACAATTTTAAAAGACATGGACTAATTTAGACCAATTTTAGGATGAGAAAATGGAGGCAAATAGCTTGATTATGATTAGCCTTGTTAGAAACACATTGCTTGAGACATACCATGAAACTGAGATGGCTGAGATATGAACGAAGCTAATCGTCAATGATCTTCCTGGAAGGTATCACACGATCTCACTCATTCGTGGAATCTAATGAACAACATTAGCGGATGAACAAAAGTACATCCAGAGTCATAGAAGCATGGAACAGACTGTCAAACCCCAGAGGGAAGGCAGGGTGGGTGGGAAGAAATCAAGCAATGAACTTGTATGCATATATGCGTAACCCATGGGCACAGGCAATAGGGTGGTGAAGGACTGGGGTGGGGACAGGGATGGGCTGGGAGAGGTCAGTGAGAGAAAAAGGGGACATAAATAATTATTTCAACAATAAAGATTAAAAAAAAAGAAAGTCCTTCCAGGACTGGCTCATGCTCATCTTTCACATGTCAGATTTCCTTGGCCACACTATCACCCATTACTGCCTTGCTTACCACCATCACTGCTCTCCTGGCTTTTTCACTCTTTTTATCCTGGGTATTTATTTCTTCAGTGTTTTACTTTATTTTAGTAAGATCTAAAGTTTATGAGAGCAGAGAACTTAGCTTTGCTGGTTCCTCTTCCCTAACACAGTGTCTGAAACATAGTGTTTTCTCAATAAATACATTTTAATTGACTGGATGGATGAGTGAACAAATTAATGCTGTATTTTGGCAAGAGTTATTAGGTTGATTTTAGCTTTGAGCTTGATAGCCCTGTGAATGGGAGGAACTGGAGCATATTCATGACATATCTGAGGATTTCTTTTTACAGATATCAGGCTAAATGTAGAGGTTATGCAAAACTTTATCACACAAAGTATTAAAATTAGTAGATATTTTTGGAGCCCTGGAGGCAAGAGGTAACATGCACTTTGTGAAGGTGGAATAATTGTCCTTATTTTACAGTTGAAGAAACAGAGGTTCAAAGGGTTTTAGTGACTTGTGTGAGATCCCCAGATGATTATGGATTGAAAACTAGGTAGTCCATTTCCTAGCCTATTACTCTTACATTAGAATTGTCTGCCTTTCCACAAAATGAATACTCCATTAATGATAGTGGTTAAGATGTCTTTATGAAGATGAGAGAAAATGTGAACTGCCTCAAAAAGATTTCATACAACTTTTCTCCTTCATGAACTTTTTACTGCTCCCCCTCAAAAAGTTTCCTCAAGATTATTGTCTTGAGAGGGAGGGAAAATGGCAGCCAAATAGGCAGATGTGTCCTGTGCCTTATCCAAGAGCATATAGAAGGAACAACTAAATCGAATAACATCCACCCAGAATTGGTGAATTAGATACAGCTGGTGAGATAATTCGCAGATGAGAAGGGCAGAGGATGCCTGGAGAACAGTAGGATCAGGGATCTGGGCTAGAGAGAGATGCATGACCACTGGGCTGAGAGGGTCAGAAGGAAGCTGCCCTGCACCAAAGCTGTGTCCTTTGGAGACAGGTGTAACATCTGACTGTAGAAAGGAAGTCCACAGGGCTGCTGGAGGCTGGGGAATCCTACCTAATAATAGAGTAATATGCAAATTGACTGCACCTTCGCTACACCTAATCCACGCCCACCAGCCAAGCCATGCCCACCAGGCAATCAGGAGCAAATATGCAAATAAACCCAACCAAGATGGCTACAGCCACTGAGAGTGGGAGGGAGGCTTGGGTTTCCACAGTAACCAAAGAAGTCATCCTGTTGCCGGCTTAAGCCTTCACTCAAGGCTACAAAGTTTCAATTATAGAAGATGAATTAACTCCAACAGAAATGGCTGCTGGCCACGGAGTGTGCAGCAGGCTTGGCTTTGCTCCAGGCTACAAAGTTTCAATTGTAGAAGGTAAATAAATTCCAGATACCAGGGCCTCCGCTTGCATTGCCAGGGGGCGTGGCTGGCCTGCAAACCACCACAAGCCCCTCACTCAGGCCGCCCCACACCCCAAGGGAACCCCCACCTTTCAGGGCAAACCAGTCAGCCCCCACCCAGCACCAGGCCTCTATCCTATCTAATAAAAGAGTAATATACAGATTGACCATCACTCCAACACACATTATGGCTGCCCCCATGTGGTCAAAGATCCTGCCCCCATGTGGACACAAGATGGCCACCACAAGATGGCCAGCAGGGGAGGGCAGTTGGGAGGCACCAGGCCTGCAAGGGAGGGCAGTTGGAGGCGATCAACCCTGCAGGGGAGGGCAGTTAGGGGTGACCAGGCCGGCAGAGGAGGGTAGTTGGGGGCAAACAGGCTGGCAGGGGAACAATTAGGCATCAAGCAGGCTGGCAGCAGAGTGGTTAGGGGGTGATCAGGCTGGCAGGCAGAAGCAGTTAGGGGCAATCAGGAAGGCAGGCAGGTGGTCAGTTGGGAGCCAGCAGTCCTGGATTGTGAGAGGGATGTCCAACTGCCCGTTTAGGCCCGATCCTACTGGGATCGGACCTAAATGGGCAGTCGGACATCCCTCGAGGGGTCCCAGATTGGAAAGGGTGCAGGCTGGGCTGAGGGACACCCCCCCCTCTGTGCACGAATTTCATGCACCGGGCTTCTAATCTAGATATAAATCTACAGCCATGATAGGCTGTGCCCAGAAAGATGGCCTCAAGAACTGCCTGAGCCACATAGTGCTGCGGGGAGAGAAATTCACAGTTGCATGGTTGTTTTGCCTCTGTTTTGTCTTTGCTTTTATATGCGAAATCCAGTTCATGGAAGATTTCAATTACAAATACCCACTTGAGCCTGCTGTGCAGGTAGAGGTGCAGATTTGTAGAGGGAGAGGCTGTGGAGGAGAACCGGGCAGGGAGAGGTGACTAGGAATCCAATACTGAGACATTCGTGACCCTCCAAACCTAAGTAGCCATTTTTCTCCTGAAGAGCCAGTCCCTCTCAGTAGCCTCAAGTCAGCTAATACAACCACCCCAGAATATACCTTGAGCTCTGAATACCCACAAAGTGCTCTCAGAGACTGGGTTGAAGAGGGGCTGTTCAGTCCTGAAAAGCAATACCGCATTACCCCCACATAAAGCCCTATCAGAAACAGATGCTTGAGAGATTAAGATTGACAGCAGGCAGACTGGCCTAGCAGACAGATGGGTCCTAACTGTTTGCAGACAAGGCTGTGGAGACAGACACAAAGAGGAGGGGTGGATCGCTTGAAACTTCAACACAGTGCTGACTACCTAACAGAAAACAGAAGTGGCAGACAGAACAGAAGAGTAGGGGGTCTTACACCAGATCCCATGGGGCATTAAAACTCTGTTGAAGTGAATGACACTTCTCTTTTTTATTTTTTATCTTTTATTTAAAAGAAATTTTTTCTTCAATTTTTTTTATATTTTATTTTTGTATTATTTTGTTCTTCATTCTATTTTAATTTATTGTTATTTTATTTTATCTTATTATTTTTTATTTTTTCATCCTTTTCTTCCTCAATTCTCCCTTTTCCATCTTGTTTTCTCTTCTCCTGTTTACAATTTACTTTTTATCTTTCCTTTCTTTTTACCCCTTCTTAATAATTGATCTTCTTTATCTGCTTTAGTGATGTGTTATTATTATTTTAGTCTTTGTTGGCTTACTCATATATCTAATTTCCTCTCCCCTGCTCCAAGATAAAGGCACCTTTCTCTTTTTTCGCTAGTCAATTTTTTTATGCTTTTGTTTTTCCTCTCCTCTCATGCTCTCTTCTTCTCCTAATTGTTTAATTAGTTTCAATCACTAAACTCAAGCCTATCTGCCCTCTCCTCTATTCTCTTTTTCCAAAAATAAATTAATAAATGGATAGATAAATTAAAAAATTGTTTTATCTTTTTATTTTCTTATTTTTTCATTTCTTTTTCTTTTTTTTTCTTCTCATCCACTCATTTTCTTCCTATTTCCTCTATACCAAACCATGGCCCTTCCCCTATCCATTCAATTACTTAACCTTACTTTTGTATATAAGTTCTGCCTCTACAGATTCTGTTTCCCCACTTTCCCCCTTTTTCCAGGTGTTTTTTGTTAATTTTTTGGTTTATTTGTTTGTTTGTTTGTTGTGGTGTTTTCAACACATTTTTTCCTTTTTCCCCTCTCGTACCTTTTTCTTATTTTCTCAATATCCTTTTTGCTCTCTTTTCTCTATCCTAATTCACTTTTCTCTCGTGGTCACTTTTATTGGGGTTTGGTGTCTTGAGTACATTAGTGTGTTTTTTTCCCTTGGTGTTGTGTCTTATCGAGTTGTAGTTTGTGCTGTTTGGTCAACTTGATAGAAAGCAAGCCACATAACCAGACATACTGAGAAGAGAATCCATCCATGAATAGTACATTAACACTCAATACCCAACTACACCAAGAGAACCCAAATATCCCATGTAGAGGGCATCCCTAGAACACTCAGCTCAGAAGACTGGATAGCACCACTTGGTAGCACAAAACATCCACTATATAAGATGAAAGCAAAAAATCTGTTATAGCAGTTTTATCTAATACATAGAAACGATTACAAAGGACAGCAAAAATGGGGATACAAAGAAACCACCCCATATGAAAGAAAAGGAAGTGTCACCAAAAAAGGAAATAAATGAAATGGAGGCAAGCAATGCATTAGAGAAAAAAGTTATAACAATGGTTATAAGGACCCAGAAAAGGGTGGAAGACAAATTCAACATGTGTAAGAATTAAAAGGAAATGAAAAAGAATAAAGAGGAAATGAAGAATGACATAGCTGCAATAAAGAACACAATGGAAGGATTGAACAGTAGACTAGAGGAAGCTGATGGCCACATCAATGAGTTAGAAGACAAGGTAGGAAAAACCACCAAAGCACAGCAGCAACTAGAAAGAAAACTTAAAAAGCAGGAGGAGAGCCTAAGGGAGCTTTGGGACAACACACACAAAAACAACAACAACATCCGCATAATAGATATACCAGAAGGACAAGAAGAGGAGCAAGGAATAGAAAGCCTGTTTGAAGAAATAATGACAGAAAACTTCCCTGATTTGGGGGATAAAAAAGTCATCTAAGAAGCACACAGAGTCCCAAACAGATGAACCCAAAAAAACCAACACCAAGGCACATCATAATTAAATTGCCAAACATCAACGACAAAGTAAGAATCTTAAAGGCTGCTAGACAGAGACAGAAAGTTATCTACTAGGGATCTCTCATTGGGCTATTAATTGATTTCTCAACAGAAACCATCAGGCCAGAAGGGAATTGAATGAAATATACAAAGTGATGTGAAGTGAGGGACTGAATCCAAGAATACTATAACCAGCAAGGCTATCATTCAAAATTAAAGGTAAAATCAGGAGCTTCACAGACAAAAAAAGGCTAAGGGAGTTTATTACCACCAAGACAGCAATGCAAGAAATACTAAAGCGACTGGTATAAGAAGAAGAAATCAAAACAGAAGGAACACAGGCATAAAGAATAAAAATGGCAAAAAACAAGTACCTATCTACACTAATAAAAGAGAAACATGCAAATTGGCCTTCCCTCCGCTATACCCACCAGCCAATCAGGAGTGAGTATGCAAATTAAGCCCAACCAAGATGGCAGTGGCCATGGAGCTGAAGTGAGCAGGAGGCTTGGTTTGCCTCAGTAACAGAGGAAGCCAAGCATCCTACCCACCAGGGCAGCCTCAGAAGGAGTGGCTAGGGGTCTGGGTCACTGGGGCGACCTAGGCTTCCAGCCTGCCTTGGCCTCCCCTCAAGGAGTGGCTAGGGGCCATGGTCTCCAGGGGGCGAACCAGGCTTCCAGCCGGCGCTGGCCTCCGCTCAAGGAGGGGCTGGGAGCCTGGTTCACAGGGGGCATGGCAAGCCTGAAAATGGCCATCAGCCCCTCTCCCAGGCTGGCCAGGCATCCCAGTGGGGACCCCCACCCTGAAGAGGGTGTGGCCAGCCTGAAATCAGCCCTCAGTCCCTCACCCAGGCTGCCCCATTTGCCCCAAGGGAACCCCCACCCTGATCCGGGACACCCTTCACGGCAAACCAGCCTGCCCCCACCAGTGCACCAGGCCTCTATCTATACTAATAAAAGGATAATATGCTAATTAGACTGGAAGACCTTCCAGGAAACCTTCCCGACGTTCTTCTGGACAAAGCCATGTTGGTGGGGCTGAGGTAGAGGTGGTTAGAGGCCAAGAGGGGAGGGCAGTTGTGGGTGATCAGGCCGATTGGGGGGCCATTGGGGGTGATCAGGCTGGTGAGGGGGCAGTTGGGGATGAGCAGACCATCAGGGTGGCCAGTTGGGGGTAAGCAGGCCATCAGTGGGGGTCAGTTGGGGGTGATCAGGACAGTGGGCAGGGCAGTTTGGGGTGAGCAGGCCAGCAGGGGGACAGTTGGGGGCGAGCAGGCCGGCAGGCAGAGTGGTTAGGGGCAATCAGGCAGGCAGGCAGGCAGGTGAGCGGTTAGGATCCAGCAATCCTGGATTGTGAGAGGGATGTCCGACTGCCGGTTTAGGCCCGATCCCTGTAAACTGGCAGTAGGACATCCTTCGAGGGGTCCTAGATTGGAGAGGGTTCAGGCCGGGCTGAGGGACAACCCCCTCTGGGCCACTAGTCTATATTGATAAAAGCCTTGGTGGTCATCACACCGTGATGCACTCATGCCATCACAATCCCTCACCAGGAGGCAGCCAATGACAAGGCAGAATAGGCCCTTGACATCAGGGAGGGGCAAGACCGGAGCACTGGTGTGGATGTTCTGTGGGAGGGAATGCAGAGCAGAACTGCAAGTGGAGCTGGTCGAGTTCAGGCATGGAAGCTCCACTTCAGGTGTGACAGGCTGCAGCAGACTGGCTGAGAGGGAAGGGGCGAGCACGGTGCTCTGAGCGCAGTCACCATGGACTTCCCGGAGGAGGGGTCTCCTGCCAAGGCCTGTCACCTGAGCAGCTCAGAGCCCTCTTAAGACGATGCACCACCACCGCCACCTCCACCACCACCACCACCACCACCACCACTCATGTGACTGCCCCTGTCTCCACTGGAGCAGTGCCTGAGGCTCCAGGAGGAAACAGAGGCAGTACAGGTGCTGGCTGACATGAGGGGGGTGGGATTGTGCCCCACTCTGCCCCTGCTGCCCCCCATGTCATTCTGGAGGAAGGGAAAGTGTGCACTTACTTCAACCTGGGTGCCAGGTGTTCCTACTGGGATCCTGATTTTGAGTCTGACTATGGGGAGATGCCCCCTCCTAAGGAGAACCTGGAAACATTCTCTCCTGTGGAGGTGGCTGGGGGAAGCTTGGAGATCAACATTCAGGTTACCAAGCCAGAGCCAGAGCCAGAGCCAGAGCCCGAGCCAGAGCCAGAGCCAGAGCCAGATCCAGAGCCAGAGCTGGAGCCGAGTGGCTTTGGTGGAGAGGCCCTAGATACCTGTAGCATAGGGGGACAGGAGTACCAGGTGTTAGCCCATCTACAGGAGAAGGAAGAGGCCATTATCATAGTGGAAGATGACGAGAAGGAGGTGAAGGAGAATGTGAGGAAGAAGAGAAGGAGGAGGAGGAGGAAGCATAAGAAGAGGCCTGAGGGTCCCGTGGCTCGGCGCCTTGAAGTTGCATCCCTGCGGGCACCAGCAGGTCTGGATCTCACACGATTTTGAGGTGCACACAGGTGGGCGAGACTTGAAGCTTTGGCCCAGACTCTGACGGGCGGGAGAGGGAGTCCCATACCTCACAGAATCAGCCCTTGGTCAGCTTGCCTTCAGCAGCCTGAAAGCCAGGACTCTCATTCACCTGCACCCCGGACCCTGACAGCAGGGAGGTGGGAATATGTCTAAAGAGCAACAATTGGCACAACATAGCTCTGCAGCTGAAAGAAGCCGGTGTCATTGACAGAAAATGTCTGAAGACCAACGTGCCTCTGAAGTTGAGAGAAGGTGGTGGCGATGACAGAAGGTGTCTAAAGAACAGTCATCAACAAGTACTACCAATACTGGTAGGAACTGCCTTTACAGCAAAAATGGAGTAAATGAGGATGCAATTATTGAACATACTTGTGGTGGAATGACTGTTAGATGTCAATTTTCCCGATCACTAAATTTCTCTGATGAAAAAACCATCTGATGGAAAATTTACTCGATGTTGTAGCAAAGGTAAAGTTTGTCCAAATGATATACATTTTCCAGAATACCCAGCATATTTTAAAAAAATTAATGAAGATTCTGACAGTAAAAATATCATGGAAAATATTTGTTCAATAAATAACTCTTATGCTTTTGCTTCAATGGGTACAAATATTGCATCACCATCAGGATATGCGCCATACTGTTTTAGAATACACGAACAAGTTTTTCACCATACTGGAACTTTACATCCTTCGGATGGTGTTTCTTGGAAGTTTGCTCAACTCTATATTTTAGATACAGCTGAAGCGATGAGTAAAAGATTAGCAATGCCAGAAAAACAAATTTGCTCAGAAAGACTCATGATCAACATCAACAACCTCATGCATGAAATAAATGAATTAACAAAATTGTACAAGATGCTACATGAGGTAGAAAAGGAAGCCCAATCTGAAGCAGCAGTGAAATGTATTGCTCCCACAGAAGTAACAATGGCGATTAAATATGATCATAACAGTGATCAAGGTAGACATAATTCTCCCCATGTAACTGAGGTTGCTGTCATAATCAGAAACGAAGATGGAAAACCTCCTTTGGGAAGGGACTTGCTCATTCATTGTAAACCAGATCCCAGTAGTACAAATGTCACTAAAATGAAGCAAATCAGTATTCTGTTTCCTACATTAGATGCAATGACATATCTTATTCTTTTTCCACATGGTGAAAGAGGCTGGGGAACGGATATTGCATTAAGACTCAGAGATGACAGTGTAATTGACAATAATACTAGACAAAATGTAAGGACACGAGTTTCACAAATACAGTATTATGGATTTCATCTCTTTGTGCGGGACACGTTCAATCCTATTTTAAATGCAGGAAAATTAACTCAACAGTTTATTGTCAATTCAAATTAAAAAATGGAAGCCAATCGGATGAATTTCATCAAAGCAAGCCAATCTAAATTGAGAGTTGAAAAATATAGTGGTTTGATGGATTTTCTTACATCTAGATCTGAAAATGATAATGTGCCAATTGGTAAAATGATAATACTTCTGTCATCTTTTGAGCAGCAGCGATATCAGGATGCTATGGCAATTGTAACAAAGTATGGCAAGCCCGATTTATTCATAACCATGATGTGCAACCCAAAATGGGTAGGTATTACAAACAATTTACAACGCTGGCAACAAGTTGAAAACAGACCTGACTTGGTAGCCAGAGTTTTTAATATTAAGCTGAATGCTCTTTTAAATGATACATGTAGATTCCATTTATTTGGCAAAGTATAGCTAAAATTTATGTCATTGAATTTCAGAAACATGGACTGCCTCACACTCACATATTATTGATATTAGATAGTGAATCCAAATTATGAACAGAAGATGACATTCAACTTATAGTTAAGGCAGAAATTCCAGATGAAGAACAGTGTCCTCAACTTTTTCAAATTGTAAAATTAAATTTGGTACATGGACCATGTGGAAAACAAAATCCAAATAGTCCATATATGGAAAATGGAAAATGTTCAAATGGATATCCAAAGGAATTTCAAAATGCGACCATTGGAAATATTGATGGATATCCCAAATACAAACAAAGATCTGGTAGCACCATGACTATTGGAAATAAAGTTGTCGATAACACTTAGATTGTCCCTTATAACCTGAATTTGTGCCTTAAATATAACTGTCATATAAACATTGAAGTCTGCACATTGATTAAAAGTGTCAAATATTTATTTAAATCCATCTATAAAGGGCACGATTGTGCAAATATTCAAATTTCTGAAAAAAATATTATCAATCATGACGAAGTACAGGACTTCATTGACTCCAGGTATGTGAGCGCTCCTGAGGCTGTTTGGAGACTTTTTCCAATGTGAATGCATGCCCAATCACATGCAATCACAAAATTAGCTATTCATTTGCCAAATGATCAGAATTTGTATTTTCATACTGATGATTTTGCTGAAGTTATTGATAGGGCTAAAAGGCATAACTCAACTTTGATGGCTTGGTTCTTATTGAATAGAGAAGATTCTGATGCACATAATTATTATTATTGGGAGATTCCACAGCATTATGTGTTTAATAATTCTTTGTGGAGAAAACGCCAGAAGGGTGGGAATAAAGTATTAGGTAGACTGTTCACTGTGAGCTTTAGAGAACCAGAACGATATTACCTTAGACTTTTGCTTCTGCATGTAAAGGTACAATAAGTTTTGATGATCTGTGAACTGTAGGATGTGTAATTTATGATACATTTCGTGAAGCTGCTAAACAGCAAGGATTATTAATTGACGACACTAACTGGAAAAATATGATTGACAATGTGATCATCCTTAATATGCCCAAACAACTACAGCAAATTTTTGCATACATATGTGTGTTTGGATGTCCTTCTGATGCAGACAAATTATGGGATGAGAATAAATCTCATGTTATTGAAGATTTTTGTTGGAAATTTCACAGAAGAGAAGGTTCCTGTGTGAACTGTGAAATGCATGCTCTTAATGAAATTCAAGAGGTATTCGCATTGCATGGAATGAAATGTTCACATTTCAAACTTCCAGACTATCCTTTATTGACCAATACAAATACATGTGATGAATCATTCGAGTGATAACAGGTAGAGGTTTTGATAAATTATCTGAATGATGAACAGTTGGCAGCCTTTCAGACTATAACTTCAGCCATCGAAGCTCAAACTGTACACCCCAAATGCTTTTTCTTGGATGGTCCAGGTGGTAGTGGAAAAACATATCTGTATAAAGTTTTAATACATTAGAGGTCTTGGTAGTACTGTTTTACCCACAGAGTCTACAGTAATTGCTGCAAATTTACTTCTTGGTGGAAGAACCTTTCATTCCCAATATAAATTACCAATTCCATTAAATAAAACCTCAATTTTTAGACTCGATATAAAGAGTGAAGTTGCTAAAACCATTAATTATGCCAAATTTCTTTGAGAACAGAGGCTTTGTAATACATCTTGAAATCTGGTATTGAGATCCCACCTACTTTGTTCTTCTTTCTCAGGACTGCTGCAGCTATTGGGGGTCTTTTTTTATTCCATATGAATTTTTGGAGAGTTCTTTCTAGGACTTTGAAATATGCCATTGGTATCTTAATGAGGAGTGCATTGAATTTATAGATTGCTTTGGGTAGTATGGACATTTTAATGATGTTGATTCTACCAATCCATGAACATGGTATGTTCTTCCATCTGTTTATGTCTTCCTCTATCTCTTTTTAGTAGTTTTTCAACTATAGGTCTTTTACCTCCTTAGTTAAGTTTATTCCTAGGTATCTTAATTTTTTTGGTGCAATGGTAAATGGGATTACTTTCTGTAAGTTCACTATGGGTGTATAGAAATGAAATAGATTTCTTGGTGTTAATTTTGTATCCTGCTATATTGCTGAATTCATTTATTAAGTCTAATAAATTTTTGATAGAGTCTTTAGTGTTTTTTATGTACAATATCATGTCATCTGCAAATAAGGACAGTTTTACTTCTTCTTTTCCAATTGGATAACTTTTATTTCTTCTTCTTGTCTAATTGCAATGGCTAATACTTCCAGTACTATGTAGAACAGGAGTGGTGAGAGTGGGCACCCCTGTCTTGTTCCTGTTCTTAGGGAAAATGGTTTTAGTTTTTGCCCATTGAGTATGATGTTGGCTGTGGGTTTGTCATATATGGCTTTTATTATGTTCAGGTATGATCCTTCTATTCCCACCTTGCTAAGAGTTTTTATCAAGAAAGTGTGTTGGATTTTGTCAGATGCTTTTTCTGCATCAATTGATATGACTATGTGATTTTTATCTCTCAATTTGTTTATGTGATGTATCAAGTTTTTTGATTTGTGGATATTGTACCATCCTTGCATCCCTGGGATAAATCCTACTGGGTCATGGTGTATGATCTTTGTGATGTACTGCTGGATCTGATTTGCTAAAATTTTGTTAAGGATTTTGGCATCTGTGTTCATGAGGGATATTAGCCTGTATTCTCTTTCATTGTGTTGTCTTTATCTGGTTTTGGTATTAAGGTGATGCTGGCTTCATAGAATGAGCCTGGAAGTGTTCCTTCTTCTTGAATTTTTTTAAATAGTCTGGGGAGGATAGGTTTTAATTCTTCCTTGAATGTATGATAAAACTCCCTTGTGAAGCCATCTGGCCCTGGGCTTTTGTTTGCTGGAAGCTTTTTGATGATTGCTTCAATTTCTTCCATAGTTTTTGGCCTATTGAGATTTTTAGATTCTTCCTGATTGAGTTTTGGAAGGTTGTATTTTTCTAGGAATATTTCCATTTCCTCCAGGTTGTCCAGTTTGTTGTAATAGAGCTGTTCACAGTATTTTTTCAATCCTTTGTATTTCTCTGGGGTCTGTCATTATTTCTTCTCTTTCATTTCTGATTTTGTTTATTTGGGTCCTCTCTCTTTGCTTCTTGGTGAGCCTGGCTAGAGGTTCATCAATCTTGTTTATCCTTTCAAAGAACCAGCTCTTGGTTTTGTTGATCTTTTGAAGGCCAAACTTCTTATTATTGATGAATGCACCATGGCATCTAGTCATGCTACAAATGCCATAAACAGATTACTAAGAGAAATTATTAATTTGAATGTTGTATTTGGTGGGAAAGTTTTCCTTCTCGGAGGGGATTTTTGACAATGTCTCAGTATTGTGCTGCATGCTATGTGATCAGCCATAGTACAAACAAGTTTAAAGTACTGTAATGTTTGGGGATGTTTCAGAAAGTTGTCTCTTAAAACAAATATGAGATCAGAGAATTCTGCTTGTAGTGAACTAGAGGCCCAGTGCACAAAATTCATGCCCAGGGGGGTGTCGCTCAGCCCAGCGTGCACCCTCTCTAATCTGGAACTTCTCAAGGGATATCTGACTACCCTAAATGGGCAGTCAGACATCCCTCTCACAATCCAGGACTGCTGGCTCCCAACTGCTTGCCTGCCTTCCTTCCTGATTGCCCCTAACCACTTCTGCCTGCCAGCCTGATCACGCCCTAACCACTCCCCTGCCAGCCTGATTGATGCCTAACTGCTCCCCTGCCAGCCTGTTTGCCCCCAACTTTCCTCCTCTGCCAGCCTGGTCACCCCTAACTGCCTTCCCCTGCAGGCTTTATCACCCCCAACTGCCCTCCCTTGCAGGCCTGGTCCCTTACAACTGCCCTCCCCTGCTGGCCATCGTGGGGCAGCCATCTTGTGTGTTGGAGTGATGGTCAGTCTGCATTACTCTTTTATTAGATAAGATAGAGGCCTGGTGCATGGGTGGGGGCCAGCTGGTTTTCCCTGAAGGGTGTCCTGGATCAGGGTGGGGGTTCCCTTGGGGTTTGTGAAGCTTGGGTGAGGGGCCTGTGGTGCTTTGCAGGCCAGCCATGCCCCCCCGGCAACCCAAGCGTAGGCCCTGGTATCTGGGATTTATTTATCTTCTACAATTGAAACTTTGTAGCCTGGAGTGGAGCCAAGCCTTCTGCTCACTCTATGGCCACAGCCATTTCTGTTGGGATTTATTTATCTCCTATAATTGAAACATTGTAACCTGCAGTGGAGGCCTAGGCCGGCCATGGCAGGTGGGAAGCTTGGCTTCCTCCATCACCAGGGGCTACCCTAGCCTCCTTCTCTCTCCAGCTCCATGGCTGCCGCCATTTTTGTTGGGATTTATATTCTATAATTGAAACTTTGTAGCCTTAAGCAGAGGCCTGGGCCGGCCAGGGTGTGTGGAAAGCTTGGCTTCCTCCATCACCAGGGAAACCCAAGCCTCCCTCCTGCTCTCTCCATGGCTGCAGCCATCTTGGTTGGGTTAATTTGCAAACTTGCTCCTGATTAGCTGGTGGGCGTGGCTGGTGGGTGTAGTGG
This sequence comes from Ia io, assembly GCA_025583905.1. NCBI lineage: Eukaryota > Metazoa > Chordata > Mammalia > Chiroptera > Vespertilionidae > Ia > Ia io. The sequence goes on along the minus strand of JAJQQW010000003.1, from coordinate 31,653,166 downwards.
AGTGATGGTTAATTTGCATATCACTCTTTCATTAGATAGGATGGTTATTGAAACTTGTGATGGCAAACTTGATAGCAGTTTTCATTTAGGAATGGAATCCCCTGTGAAATGATTTGTAACAGGCCTATTATTGAAGCTAACTTTGGAAATATTATATCTATAGATAATATTAAAAATATATCTAAACATGCGATTATTGAAATCCCCTGTGAAATAATTTGTAACAGGCCTATTATTGAAGCTAACTTTGGAAATATTATATCTATAGATAATATTAAAAATATATCTAAACATGCAATTCTTTGTCCTAAAAATGAGCATGTTCATATATTAAATGAACACATTTTGGATATACTCGATGGCAATTTTCACACATATTTGAGTGATGATTCCATTTGTTCAACAGATAATGCTGAAAAAAAAATTTCCTGTCCAATTTCTTAATAGTATTACTCCTTCAGGAATGCCTTGTCATAAATTAAAATTGAAAGTGGGTGCAATCATCATGATACTGAGAAATCTTAATAGTAAATGGAGTCTTTGTAGTGGTACTAGATTTATTATCAAAAGATTGTGACCTAACATTATTGAAGCTGAAGTATTAACAGGATCTGCAGAGGGGGAGGTTGTTCTGATTCCAAGAATTGATTTGTCCCCATCTGACACTGGTGTCCCATGTAAATTAATTTGAAGACAGTTTCCCACGATGCCAGCATTTGCAATGACTATTAATAAGTCACAAGGACAAACTCTAGAGACAGAGTAGGAATCTTCCTACCTAAACCCGTTTTTGCACATGATCAGTTATATGTTGCTTTCTCTTGAGTTTGAAGAGCATGTGACTTTAAAGTTAAAGTTGTAAATACTTCATCATAAGGAAAATTAGTCAAGCACTCTGAAAGTGTTTTCACTCTTAATGTGATATACAGGGAGATATTAGAATAAGTTTAATCCATCTATCAGTCATTGTTTGTACCAGTATTGTTTTTATATCTTGTATTTGTTGTTGTTATATCATGTTGTTATTGTTTATTTATTAATAAATTCATACATTATTTTCATATACATTTTACTAATTTCCTTTCATCTCTGACACTTCTATTAAAGAGAAAGGGCAAATAGTAATATTAAAATATTTCCTCTAATAATTCCTTTTTAATGTTCCCAAATTTTGTGCACTGGGCCACTAGTCAATAATAACCTTTAAGGTAGATGGATTAAATGCTTTAATAAAAAGACATAGGGTATCTGAATGGGCAAGAAAACATGACTCATATATTTACCATATATTAGAGATCAACCTCAGAACAAAGGACTCACGCAGACTGATAGTGAAGAGATGGAAAAAATTTTTCAGACAAATGGAAATGAAAATAAAACTGGGGTAGCAATACTTATATATGACAAAATAGACCTCAAAGTGAAGGCCATATAAAGTGATAAAGAAAGCTACTTCATAATACTAAAGGGAGCAATTCAATAAGAGGATATAATTATGGTAAATATATATGCACCCAATGCAGGAGCACCCACATACATTAAAGAAAACTTCTGGAAGATATCAAGGGAAAGATCTACAGCAATACAATCATAGTAGGGGACTTTAATACCCCAGCAACACCACTGGATAAATCCTTTAAACAAAAAATCAGCAAAGAAACAGCAATCCTAAATGATTGACTAGATTAGATGGAATTAATTGACATCTTCAGAACATTTTACCCCAAAGCGACAGAATATACATTCTTCTCAAGTATAAAGTGTTCATGGGACATTTTCAAACATAGACCACATATTGGGACATAGGCAAAGTCTCTTCAAATTCAAGTAGATAGAAATCATATCAAGCATCTTCTCAGTTCACAATGGCATAAAATTAGAAATCAATTACAATAAAAACATTGAAAAAATATCAAGCACTTGGAAGTTAAATAGCATGCTATTAAACAGTGATTGGATTATGAAAAAGGTCAAAGAAGAAATAAAAAAAAAAAAACATCCTGGAAATAAATGACAATGAAAATACAACAATCCAAAATCACTGGGAAACAATGAAAGCAGTCCTGGGAGGGAATTTCATAGCTCTACAGGCCTATCTTAAAAAATAAGAAAAAAATGGTAATAAATTATCTAACCCTACAACTTAAAGAGAGCAACAAGAAAAAGAAAGAGAGCAACAAGAAAAATCCAGAGTACACAGAATGAAGGAAATAATAATTATCAGAGCAGAAATAAATGACAGACAAAAAAAAATACAAAAGATCAATAAAACCAAGAGCTGGTTCTTTGAAAGGATAAACAAGATTGATGACCTCTAGTCAGGTTCACCAAGGAACAAAGAGAGAGGACCCAAATAAACAAAATCAGAAATGAAAAAGGTGATGTAACAGTGGACTCCACAGACATACAAAGGATTGTAAAAAAAATACTATGAACAACTCTACCCCAACAATTGGACAATCTAGACTAAATGGACATATTCCTAGAAAAACACAAGCTTCAAAACTCAATCAGGAAGAATAAAAAAACCTGAATAGGCCAATAATTCCTGATGAAATTGAAGCAGTAATAAAAAAAACTTCTAGCAAACAAAAGTCCTGTGCCAGAGGGCTTCACTGGGGAGTTTTACCAAGCATTCAAAGAAGCTAAAACTATCCTCCTCAGACTATTTCAAAAATTCAAGAGTAAGGCACACTTCCAAGCTCTTTCTAGGAAGTCAGCATTATCCTAATCCCAAAACCAGATAATGACACAAGAAAGGAAGAGAATTACTGACCAAAATCCCTGATGAACATAGATGCTAAAACCCTCAACAAAATTCTAGCAAATCAGATCCAGCATTACCTTGGAAAGATCATAAACCTAGACCATGTTGGATTTGTTCCAGGAATGCAAGGCTGATACAATATATGCAAATCAATAAACATTATATATCACATAAACAAACTGAGAGACAAAAATCACATAATCATATCAATTGATACAGAAAAAGCATTTGACAAAATCCAACACCCTTTCTTGATAAAAACTCTCACCAAAATGGGAATAGAGGAATCATATCTCAATATAATAAAAGGCTTATATGACAAACCTACAACGAATATCATACTCAATGGGCAAAAACTAAAACCATTGCCTTTTATAATAGGAACAAGAGAGAGATACCCACTTTCACCAATTCTGTTCGACATAGTACTGGAAGTGCTAGTCATTGTGATTAGAGAAGAAGAAGAAATTAAAAGCACCCAAATTGGAAAAGAAGAAGTAAAACTGTCATTATTTGCATATGACATGATATATCATACATGGAAAACCCTAAAGACTCCATCAGAAAAGTACTACACTTAAAAAATGAATTCGGCAATGTAGAAGGATACAAAATTAATGCCCAGAAATCTATGGCATTTTATACACCAATAATGAACTGACAAAAAGAGAAACTAAAAAAAAGAAAAATCTCATTTATCATTGCAACAAAAAAATTAAGATACCTAGAAATAAACTTAACTAAAGTGATAAAAGACCTGTACTAGGAAAACTACAGGACCTTGAAAAAAGAGATAGAGGAAGACATAAACAAATGGAAGAATATACCATGTTCATAGATTGTAGAATCAACATCATTAAAATGTCCTTCCTACCTAAAGCAATCTATAGATTCAATGCAATCCCCATTAAAATACCAATGGCATATTTCAAAGACTTAGAAAGAACTCTCCAAAAATTCATATGGAATAAAAAATGACCCCCAATAGCTGTAGCAATCCTGAGAAAAATGAGCAAAGTAGGAGGGATCACAAGACGAGATATCAAGCTATATTACAAAGCCACTGTTCTCAAAACTGCCTGGTACTGGCACAAGAATAAACGTATAGACCAATGGAAAAGAACAGAGAACCCATAAATCAACCCAAGTCATTGTGCTCAATTAATATTTGACAAAGGAGGCAAGAGCATACAATGGAGTCAAGACAGTCTCTACAATAAATGGTGTTGGGAAAACTGGACAGATACATTGCAAAAAAAATTAAACTAAACATCCAACTTATATCATACACAAAATTAAACTCAAAATGTTTAAAGGACTTAAATGTAAGATGGGAAACCCTAAAAATCTTAGAAGAATCCATAGGCAGCAAAATATCTGACTTATGTCATAGCAATATCTTTATTGATACAGTTTCTAGGACAATGGAAACTAAGGAGGATATAAACAAATGGGACTACATCAAAATAAAAAGCTTCTGCACAAATCATCAACAAACCATCAACAAAACAATAAGAGAGCCCACTGTATAGGAGAACATAGTTGACATTGTAATAGCCAATAAGGGTTTAATCTCCAAAATTTATAGGGAACTCATACAACTTAATAAAAGGAAGATAAAGAATCCAATTAAAAAAATGGGCAAAGGACCTAAATAGACACTTTTTGAGAGAGGGCATACAGAAGGCCAAGAGACATATGAAAACATGCTCAAAGTTACTAATCATCCCAGAGATGCAAATCAAAGGGACAATGAAGTACCATCTCACACGTATCAGAATGGCTATCATCAACAAATAAACAAATGACAAGTGCTGGTGAGGATGTGGAGAAAAAGGAACCCTCGTGCACTGCTGTTGGGAATGCAGACTAGTGCAGCCACTGTGGAGAACAGTACGGAGTTTCCTCAAAAAATTAAAAATGGAACTCCCTTTGACCCAGTAATCCCACTTCTAGGAATATACCCCAAGAAATCAGAAACACCAGTCAGAAAGTACATATGCACCCCCATGTTCATAGCAGCACAATTTACAATAGCTAGTATTTAGAAACAGCCTAAGTGCCCATCAGCAGATGAGTGGATTAAAAAACCATGGCACATCTACACAATGGAACACTACACTATTGTAAAAAAGAAGGAACTCTTACCATTTGCAACAGCATTAGTGGACCTGGAGAACATTATGCTAAGCGAAATAAGCCAGTCAGAAAAAGAGAAATATCACATGATCTCACTCATTTGTGGAATATAATGAACAACATAAAGTGATAAACAAAAATAGATCCAGAGACATTAGAAGCATTCAACAGTCCATCCAACCTTAAAGGGAAGGCAGGGGAAGGGGGGTGGGTGGGGTAAGAGATCAACCAAAGGACTTGTATGCATGTGTATAAGCATAACCCATGGACGCAGACAGTAAGGGCATGAGGGCATGTGCTGGGGGATGGGATTGGCCAGGGAGAGGTCAATGGGGGGGAGGGGAGGAAGGAGACATATGTAATTATTTGAACAATAAGAATTTAAATTTTTTAAAAAATGTTATTGTGTTGAGACTCCTTTGCTCCATCATGGCATATTGTATGCTCTCACCAATTCACTTTAAAAAATATTATTTCTATATTTCATGCACTTTATTTTTTAAATATATTTTTATTGATTTTAGAGAAGAAGGAAGAGGGAGAGAGAGAGATAGAAACATCAATGATGAGAGAGAATCACTGACTGGCTGCCTCCTGCACGCCCCCTTATGGGGATTGTGTCCACAACCTGGGCATGTGCCCTTGACCTGAATTGAAACCGGGACCCTTCTGTCGGCAGGTGGACGCTCTATCCACTGAGCCAAAACAGCTAGGGCCCTCATGCACTTTAAATGTGCCCCACCCTGTTTTCAATTTCACTAATAAGCCCTAAAATAGTCCTTCACAGCCTCCCACCTCTAAGTATTGCCAAATGACCCTTTTGCCTGTTCTAGTCAATATTGCAAATTGAGGTGAATTTAAATTTTCTGAAGTATAATTATAATTATCCATTTAAAATCCTCAGCTCTTCCCAAAATCTATATGCAAAGTTTACAATTCTTACTAAGCCTGGTATTTGTAGCCTCCACCTCTAGTTTCTGTTCACTTTCATTCTCACAGGTCCTATACACCCACAATCCCTTATCCGAAACAACTTGTTCATACTCCCAACTTTGTTCTTTTTTTCTGTTCTCTGAATACAGAGAAATGTAAATGTGTTCAGCTTCTCCATAATTGGCCTATGTTTTCTTAGATCTCCGGCCTCCTTGTGCAGTGTTGCCATTTTGGTGCCTATGTTGGTTAGAGTTCACAAAAATTCCAAATGTAAATGAGAACATTTCATGACCAAATTCAATGCAGCTTTCCTGTTTTATCCTACAAATAGAAAAGGAATTCACCATTCAAACCTGGGCTTTTGGCAGTGTCAGGACAATTAATGGGGCTGCAACAATTTTAAACATTATTAGCTAGTACATCTTTGTGTTTATAAAGTTAAATATAGTTTAATATTATACCTATATGTGTATCTTTATGTGTAATAAAATTTAATCTTTAAGTCAATCTTTCTCAAGGTATATAAAATAATATGGATGAGGCATATATTTTTAAAAAAAGGATGAAATATAAATATTCCAGATAGACTTTTTTTTTTTCCAGGGGGCAGAGCCAGCTGTAGTTGCTCTAATTTTGTCTGTACTTTGGCAAATAAACAAAACCTAAGTGTATATAGATATCTCTCTTTGCTGAGCAATTTCACTGCAGCCTATAATTGCACCGCTATTAGTGATAAATTCTGATTTACAGCTTAATTGGGCAGAAGTGAATATAGCCTCAAGGTCATTGCAACAAAGAGAGCAGGACAGTTAGGGAGTTATATAAGTTAACCAAGAGATTGTCTGGGGTAGTGAGTGGAAAATATCTGTTTAAAGTATTAAAATACTACATGGGATCATATTGTGCAGTGCTGATTCCACCCATATAACACAAAGGTCAATTTGAAGTGCTCACAGAGGTTTCACAATAAAATATTTTATATTTAATAATAAGAGTCTAATGTGTTTTTTTTTCCTACAAGGGAAACCAATAATTACATTAAATCAAAAGGGATTAAAAATTGACCAGTTGAAGCTTCCAAGAAAATTAAGCTTTAAAAGATATGTAGCATGCAATTGGAGAAAATTAAACAAGAATTTTAGCCACTAGCGTTATATATAAACCTGATGCATTTGAGAGAGCCTCTTATTTCTCCTTAAAACATAGGAGAAAGCTCAAGATGTTGGCAATGATTCTGAGTATGAGAGAAGAAACAATAACAACGTATAGATAAATTTGAAGCATACTATCTCAAAAAAATACAATGAAATATGTGAAAAACACCTTTGCTTTTACATGAACTCAGAAAAAAAGGAGGTAGATCTCACTGATCAATGATCAATTGATTTTTCAACTAATGTCCAAGTTATACAGATTTGAGGCATGATTTATAAAAGAGAGAATATCATCTGAAGTTGCATCAGACTAAGAGTAGAATGAGCCTAGTTTCCAAAGTCATGAATAAAGTGAGAGAGTGTAAGCATTTCAACTGCCTACAATTTTAAAAACACTCAGAAAACTAACAAAACCTTTACTTTTAATAGCATTGCCTGTCACCAGGAACTCTAGGACATTTGCCTTATTAAAAGGAGCTTTAAAACTTCTTTAGTAGTATCTAGAACCAATTATTGTTAGTACATTAAATATGCATTATAAGCTAATAATATAGTTTCCATTTAATATAGCACAGTCTCAGAAATAGCTTCTTTTCATTGGTTTCACATATTTGAATTCCCATCTTAGTTATAGAAAAAGAAAGGAAATGCCCTAAAAGGAGAAAAAAAATGTGTTGACACTGAGCAAAGGCTGAAACTACATATAAATATTGATTTTCTTATTGGTGGGTGTTGATAAATAGAGAAAGAACCCTTCTCTCCCATAGGAGCCTCCAGGAAATGAAGATTCACTCCACAGACTTGGCTAGATTCCAGAAAGGATGTGCCAGGGGAGAGGGAAAGGAACAATATTTCACACAAACCACCTGGAAAGTGGGTCTTCTGATACTTTCCTGACTTGAATTCACTTGCTTCATGTATAGATTTTGTTCTCCCTTGAGGTAAACTATAGTCACAAAGATTCCAATAAATCTACGATATTAGGAATTTATAAGGGATTATTCTGAGATTTTTGTTTCTTCTGGGGCATTTTTTCACCACAAGAAAGACTGTTAGGGGCTCAAGAGTCAAGAAATCTCATTGTCAGTAAATCTATAGGTAGGCAGGACCTGTTGAGAAAAAAAAATATGCAAGACATATGGGCAACCAAGTGCAGTTACCTCTGCATGGGCATTACTGGAACCAGGAGCTGAGAAACCAGTAGTATTATTTCAGGCCTACCAGAAAGACTCTATGGGTCCCTGTCACCAACTAACATCTTCTTTTTAAGAAGAGTACAACTTGCAAAGAAAATCGTAAAGAAATAAAGTTAAAACATAAAAAGTGAAATACAATTAAAGATTAGCCTAATTAGGCTCTAACAGCAAATGAAATACAATTAAAAATTAGCCTAATTAGGCCCTAACAGCAAATCTTAAAGAAACAAAGTTGATGGCAGTAGGAAAATAATATATTTGATTTTGGGTAAGTGGTCAAATAAAAGATTAGGAGAATAAAGCATATAGAAGTGAATACCTGAGATAATAAACTGTTTTTCTCCCAAGCATATGGAATTTTTATAGTTCCAGACTAATTCATATCAGTGGCAAGGGTGGTGATAAAAATATAAATAGTTGCAAAGTGTATCATGTTCAATGATACCTATATTGAATGGAGGTTCATATAGTGAGAACTCTTAATTTTATGAATTTAAATGAGGATTCTAAAATGCACCAGCTGTGTGACATTGATGTAGGCACTTAATCTCTTTGAGTGTTATTTCCCTATAATATGGAGTTCATAATATCTGTGAAGTTATTCTTCTCATTTCAAACATTTTCTCTCCTTATTTTACACACACACACACACACACACACACACACACACACACACACACACAACAGACTCTTCCTCATCTTCTGAGTTATCCTTTACCAAGAAGCTTGTAGTTATGGTGGTAACAGGAGTGCTAAGCGTAGGAGAGAAGTCAGTGTTTATGTCCTGAGTTCTTGCATTCTTGCACCTGTGTACCTAGGTCTCATGAGCTATTACCTTTCTTCCCAATGGAAATATGCTCAAAGCGAAGTACATACTGTAGGAAGTGGTTATAGGGTTAAGCCTTGGACTGACCTGCTGGCAAAGTCGCAAACAAGTCCCAGCTTGGAGGGCACAGTCCTCTAAGCATAATTAAGCTTGATCTTGTGACTGCTCCCTAGATCTTTCCTGGGTAGCTAGTGTGCTGTGGGAGGGGCAGCAAGTGCTGCCAAAACAAGTGAAACTTAAAAGAACATTGTAAATTACCTTGTTTGTCCCTGACTATAAAGCATCAGCTTTACAGTCTGGATTTGTTCTGTGGCCTCAGCAAGGCGCAGAAGATCCACCTAGACCCAGCTTATTCTCTTGTCTGTCTTTTTTCTCCAGCCTCACCAGCCTCCCTCAGGCTCGCCGAACCCTTGGCTGTGCTGGCGCGGCACACATACTATGTACTAATTTGTTTATCAAACATTTATTACATGTATGTGTTATTTGATGTGTAAATCAAAGGCAGGTAAGCTCATAGATTCCATAGAATCTCATCCACTTGTATTTAAATTTTAAGTATAGTTGGTATACAATATTAGATTAGTTATATTAGTTTCAAGTGTACTAGTACAATATAGTGATCCAACATTTTATACCTTACAATGTGATCACCCCACTAATGACAGTAATCATCTGTCACCATGAAACTCATCACAATATTATTGAATATATTCTCCTTTACTTTTTCACCTGTCTTCCCAGCCCCTTCCCTTCTGACAGCCATCGGCTTTGGTCACAATTTCTATAGTATTCCATTGTATTGATGTACCAGATTTTTAATCCACTCATCTGCTGATGGGCACTTAGACTGTTTCCAAATTTTAGCTATTGTAAATTGCACTGATATGAACCTAAGGGTGCATATATTCTTTCTGATGGGTATTTCTGAGTTCTTGGGATATATTCCTAGAAGTGGGATCACTACTAGGTCAAATGGTAGTTCCATTTTTAATTTTTTAGGAAACTCCAAACTGTTTTCAATAGAGGCTGCACTAGTTTGAATTCCCACCAGCAGTGTATGAGGGTTCCCTTTTCTCCACATCCTCACCACACTTGTGGTTTGTTGATTTGTTGATGGCAGCCATTCTAACAGGTGTGAGGTGGTACCTCATTCATTTGTTCTTTTTCAAGAGAGCTTTGGATATTCATAGTCTTTTGTGGTTCCATATACATTTTAGGATATTTTGTTTTAGTTTTAAGAAGAATGTCATTGGTAATTTGATAGTGATTGCACTGAATCTACAGATTCTATTGATCATTTTAATGGAATTACTCTTTCCAATCCATGAGCATGATATATCTTTACATTTATTTGCCTTATTTTCAAAGTTTTTCTTCAATGTCTGGTAGTTTTCAGAATACAGGTCTTTAACCTCCTTGGTTAAATTTATCCCTAAACTTTATTCCTTTTGATGCTATTGTAAATGGGATTCAAGCAATTGTTTTTGATGGAGTGATAGATAATATAATAAAAACAATGAGAGCACAGATAAATATATATAAATATATATATGTATGTGTATATATATGTGTGTGTGTGTATATATATATATATACATATATATATACACATACATACGTATGGAGAGAGAGAGAGAGAGAGAGAGAGAGAGAGAGAGAGAGAGAGAGAGGGAGAGAGAGAGAGAAACATTGAATGTTGATGAGATAAGCTCACCAGGTAAATATGTGAAAAAAGGACATTCCAAGAGAAGGAAACTGCATGTTTTTAAGCAGAGGAAAGAAATAAGATTTGTGCTTCAGATCAATTTCTATGGTAATATGGAGAAAAGAGAAGGGAAAATACTAAAGAAAAGAGATAAGGTATGAGTTATTTTACAAATTATAGTGACTATATGTGAAACAGCTGAAATATAATAGGGATCAAACCTATAACTGAGGTACATGCCCTTGACTGGGAATCAAACCCTTGACACTTCAATCTGTGGGCTGATGCTCCAAACTGGCCAGGGCTATCTTTGATCTTTAAAAGAATGGAACTATCTCATTCTACAATGTTGACTTAGGAATTAGTACTTTTTTATTATTTTGATTTTATTTAAATTACAGGGTTATATATTATTTATAAGTACACAACACTGAGAGGTATAATCAAAATCTATTTCACTAATGAGGTAAAGATATGAGAAATAACAAGTATTTATTTAGTGCACAGATACTTAAGCTGTCCCTCTTATTCCTCTATCCTATGTATAGCTTCATGGCTTTTGCTTGAATGAGAGAATCTGGATGGATATTAATAGTTATTGCTTTAGGCCTTTGTAAAAATCTATACTTCTTAACACTAGTAGATATTCAGCAATACATTACTTTTATATGGCAATAAGAACAATATTTTATTCAAAATTTGTATTGCATAACTATCTATACTAATAAAAGGGCAATATGCTAATTAGAGTGGACATCTTCTGGATGTCATTCCGGACAAAGCTGGGTGGCTGCCCGAGGGTCATGCAAGCCATGGATGGTGGCTGCCACTGCCAGGGCCGGTCCAAGGCTCAGGCAAGCTGCAAGGGCCGAGGCTCAGGCAGCCGTGGCAGCTGGCAGTAGCGGCAGCAGAGGTGTGATGGGGGCATCGCCTTTCCCTGATGGGCCAGGTCGCCTCCCATTGAGGGAGTCCAGAGGTAGCAACAGAGAGGGGGTGAAACGGATGGTGCCTTCCACTGATCAGCCGGTCGCCTCTGGCAGAGGGAGGCCAGACTGCGGCTTAGGCCCGCTCCCCGTGAGGAGCGGGCCTAAGCTGTCAGTAGGACATCCCTGAGGGCTCCCAGACTGTGAGAGGGGGAAAGCCTGGCTGAGGGAGCCCCCCCACATGCATGAATTTTTGTGTACCAGGCCTCTAGTCCTATCTAATAAAGATGGAATATGGCTAATTGACCCTCATGCTGTCACAAAGAAGGCGGTGCCCACAGCCAATAAGTGAATATGCTAATTGACTGCCCCATCCTCAAATATGGTGGTGCCACAGCCAATAAGGAGGGAATATGCTAATTGACTACCATGCACTCAAAGATGGCAGTGCCCACAGCCACAAGATGGTAACGCCCAGCCCCCTCAGCCCTGGTGAGGTGGTAGGAGTGTGGCAAGGCTGGAGTCCCCCAGTCCTCTCAGCCCCCCAGCCACCCTAGGCTGGACCGAGGCACAGGCAAGCCTCATATAGCATCTGCCCAGCCACCCAGGGCCACCCGAAGCTCAGGTAACCAGGGTTGGCTGAGGCTTGTGCTGTCGGCAGTGGCAGCAACAGAGGTGTGATGGGGTGTCAACTTCCCCTAATTGCCAGGTTGCCTCCCACCCCTGAGGGCTCCCAGACTGTGAGAGGGGACAGGCCGGGCTGAGGGCCTCCCCCCTCTAGTGCATGAATTTTCATGTACCAGGCCTCTAGTATTATATAATCCAAAAAAAGAAAGCTAATAAAGAGCCAGAAGTTTGTAATTTTGAAATTCTAAAAGCTTAGAAAACAGAAATATTTTCATAATTCATTTGATCAGAAAACCTCATCTGACCTGCACTTGTTTGACAGCAAAACCTGACTTGAACTGATGTGAGGATGTTTATGTGCTTTCTGACATAGTGTGCATACATATGTGTGCTACAGAAATATTTGACTATTAGGTACTGACCCAGATCTGTTTTTTGTTATCTTTTAAAATCTTAACAATTCAGAATTGACCAATACATATAATTTATTTAGGTATTTACCCATGTTGTTTATTGGTATTTTTGACAAACACAAGTTCATTTTACACATACATCCAAGCTATGTTGCAAATCCTGGCAGATTTTACTCAGACAAGGAAACTAAAATAACAAACCTAAGTCTGGCATGAATGACAATGCAAACTATCAGTTAAATGTTCTAGTTAGGTCACTATTGAGTGATAACCTCAAAAGAGATGCCATTTATGCCAATACCCAGTTATCATTAAATTGGAAAAATCTGGAGAGACAGATTTTATGCTAAGAATATTAATACATAGTTAGAAAAAGGGTGATGGCAGTTCTAGATGTACACTCTAAAGTCACTACTGTAACTGTTGTTATAAAGCAAAAGTTCAAATGAATGTTAGCACATGGAATGACATAAAATGAAAAGAAGTAATAAAAAGCTACCATTCTAAAATATTCTAATATGAATAAAAAATTTATTATTCAGAGGCTGTGAATTCTTTGGGATTAGGGATTCTGTGGTTTGAAAGGTATATGAATACATATGTGAATATAGTGCCAACAACCACCCAGTAAAATTTTCCTCAAATGTAAACTAAAGTTTATTTTTAGAGCTGGCCAGAGGCATACACACCAATATCTCTAAAGAAAATCATGTCCATTGAGATGATTCCTAGCTTAAGGCTGTTTTTGAATATTTTCTGCAAGTCCAAGAAGTTGATATGGCTATTTTAGTATAGCAATATCAATAAAGTCATTTTAAAGACATTAGCCTAAGTTTCTGTAATTTATTCATAAATTCACAATGTGGTTATTTATATTACATATTCATATACTTTATGTTCTTATTTATGTCTGTGTGACCCTCAAAAGACTCCTAAAGTCTACTCTGATTCATAATCACAGCCAAACAGATGACCTTAACACCTCAGTCACAAAGTGACTTTTCTCAAAATTGGAAGTTTCTACCCTTTAATTGAAGCAGTTAAAATAAAAGCTAGATTTTCAGTTGTATCTATACAATGCATTTAATAAAACATACTTGGACACATTTTGGAGTAGATGTGAGTGTTATATTACCAAACCCTACAAATCAGTGACCATGGACCCGAATGGACCAGTGAAAATTCAGAAATCAAGGAAGTAAAGGATACAGAGACTTAGCCAGGGAATGAAGGGAAATATTGGTCAAAGGGTACAAACTTTCAGTTATAAGACAAATAAGAGCTGAGGATATAATGTACAGCATGGTGACCATAGAATACATGAAATTTGCTAAGAGAGCAAAGTACATCTTAAGCAGTCTCTCTCACACAAAAAAAAAACACCTAACTATGTGAGGTGATGGATATGTTATTTAATTTGATTGTGGTAATCCTAATATATAAAAACCCTGGGTTGTAACATCCAGTAATGAGGGAGGCTCAACCAACTGGAAGTCAGTCCTGCAGTCAGCCCTGAGTTGCCGTGGCAACCCAGTGCTGACAGGCATGGTGCCCCAGCACTAACTGCTGAGGGGGCTGTGAATTAGGGCCAGAGAGAGGCCTGAAGAGAGAAGCAGGGACTTAGCCGTTGCCTCTGTGGCAGCTTTTGATCAGCACTTGCCTCTCTCTTTCTCTCCCAGTCTGGCCAGCAGACATGCCTCCATTTCTCTCCAGACCTCCACAGGGGCTGCTGATCAGCCCCGCCTTTCTAATCAGGCCCCATTGATAGGCCCAGAGAAGCTGACTGGCATAGAAACCAACCAATCAGAACCAAATCTGGGTGAAGTGTGAGGAACCAATGGCTGCCTAAGATGTGGAGCTTTTGATGCTGACTGGCATAGAAATTGACCAATCAGAACCAAATCTGGGTCAACTGTGAGAAGCCAATGGCTGCCTAGGAGGCAGATATTTTGAAAATAACTGGCATAGAAACCAACCAATCAAAACCAAATCTGGGTGAAGTGTGAGGAGCCAATGGGGGCCTAGGAGGCATAGCTTTTGATGCTCAATGACAGAAATTGACCAATCAAAACCAAATCTGGGTCAACTGTGAGGAGCCAATGGCTGCCTAGGAGGTGGAGCTTTTGACACTGATTGGCATAGAAACCAACCAATCAGAACCAAATTGGCTGGCAGAGGAGGGCAGTTGGGGGCAAGATCAGGCTGGTAGGGGAGGGCAGTTGGAGGCAAGATCAGGCTGGCAGGTGAGAGCAGTTTGGGGTGATCAGGTAGGCAGGCAGAGGCAGTTAGGAGTGATCAGGCAGGCAGGCAGGTGAGCAGTTAGGTGCCAGTGGTCCCAGATTGCGAGAGGGATGTCTGACTGCCGGTTTAGGCCCAATCCCAAAACCGGCAGTCAGATCTCCCCCAAGGGGTCCCCGATTGGAGAGGGTGCAGGCTGGGCTGAAGGAACCCGCCCCCTCCTTGCACAAATTTCATGCACTGGGCCACTAGTCATTTCATAATGTATATGTATATCAAATATTCAAGATATGCATTTTGAATTTTGTTAATTATACTTCAAAAAATAAAAGAAATCAAGGAAAAAATTAGAACAAAACTTTGACATCACAAGTGTGGATTTTCATTTGCATTTCGTCTATGTTGCTTTTTGTTTTGTGAAATTGTGGCTCCATTGATATTCACTACAATGTTACATCTATGCAACTATGTTCCTTAATTGCTTTGCAGTTTGCCACAAGCAGTGAAGGCTTTAGTAAATAAAGCACTGGAAAATTTTCTATGGTGTGGTTTGGATTTTTGTTGCCCCTTCATTTTTATTAATTAAATCAATTTTACTGTTGATATAGTTAATGGGACTAATTATCTTGATAATTGGTATAGTGTTCCCCATTAAAGTTACATATCTTTAAAAAATCATAATAAAGAAATTAATCTGAGTAACCAAGGTTCATTTAGTAAATTACAACTTATAACATGGTAAATGATTAGTTGGTGGACTAAAATTGTCTAATATAAAGCAAAAAGTTACCTTTCTTAATTTCCCCACACTATAAAACTAACTATACCATATTTACTAATGCTATGAAGAATAATAAATAATTAATATAGTTTCCATGAGCAAGAGTCTTATATAAATTTATATACCAATATGGATATTTATGCCATATTGGTATTTATTAAACTGGAAATCTATAATAATCATAAAAAACTAAGGGAAATAAAAATTTAATAAGTATAATATGAGGCTTCCTTGAATTTACTTTTTTAAAATAAAAAGTGTATTTTAGAAGAATTTTAGATTTACAGAAAAATTACAGAGATAACATAGAAAGTTTCCTGTTTCTTTCTATTCTTAACATGTTACATTAGTATAATACATTTGTCACAATGAATGAACAGAAATTTATACATTTTTCTTTATTAATGTTCATACTTTAATCATATTTTCTTAGTTTTTAACTCATGTCATTTTTTATTCTAGAATCCTATGCAGAATTCCACATCACATTATATTTAGTCATCGTGACTCCTTAGGCCCCTCTTGTGACAGTTCCTGAGTTTATTACTTATTTTTTGGATATTAAAGAAATTATTTATGTTCACAAAAATGAGTCCTGTATGTGAGTACCTTACTGATTTATAAATTTTTATTATGATGAAATAAGAATAATTCATATCTGCCCTAGCCATTTTGGCTCAGTAGTTAGAGAGTCAGCCTGGGGACTGAAGGGTCCTGGGTTTGATTCTAGTCAAGGGCACACACTTTGGTTGCAGGCTCCTCCCCATCCCAGGCCCTGGTTTGGGCTTGTGCAGGAAGCAATCAATAGATGCATTTCTCTCACATCGATATTTCTCTCTGTCTTTCTTTCTCTCTTCCACTGTCTAAAAATCAATGGAAAAATATCCTCGGACTAGGATTTAAAAAAGAAAGAATAAATCATATCTAAAAGCACACATATAAAAACTAATAACACATCTGCATTTACTACTGGCTTTGTAAATCTTCTGAAGCTAATGTATATTAATAGCTTCCACTTTATTTGGGCAAACCTTTGGTTTTTATAGTCTTTTCGGTAGAATATCTGAAAAATGCATGTGGGGTATTATTTGATAATTACTCTAACGTTGCTACTATAGATTCTAGTAAGTGTGTCTTCAGGATAACTATCAGTAAATTTTACTACTAATCATATTTTAAATGTTGGTATTTAATGCAACTGGTTTTACATTCATAACCCCCAGAATATTGGACAAAAGTCTTTATTATACTTTGCTGTCTGTAAGTTGGAGTTCATTTTAGAATTTTTTTTGGATGGTAGAGTACTTGGGACAACAGTGTTACTTAAGGTATCCAGTAAATATTAATAATTCACTTGAACATTTAAGGAAGACCTCAGATTAAATAGATTTTAAAAGGGGTAAAAGAAGAGAGTTTAAGAAACCCACACTAATTATGTTATACATAATTTGATTTTTGGCAAAGATACTAGGTCAATGAATGAGAATTAAATGTTTTTAACAGATAATATTGCTAGGACAACTGGATAACTGTGTCAGCCACAAAAGAGAAAAAAGAAAGGAAAAAAAAAAGGAAGGAAAGAATGAAGGGAGAAAAAAGGAAGGAAGAAAGGAAGGAAGGAAGGAAGGAAGGAAGGAAGGAAGGAAGGAAGAAAAACAAACACAAAAAATCTTCAATATCTATTTCACTGTTTACACAGAAATCTGGATGATAGAGCTACATGTAAAACACAGACACATAACATTTTTTAGAAAAAGATCAGAAAACAATAGCTTTGTGTTTGGGGGGTAGAAAAATTACATACTTAATTGGGCAGAAAAATCACTAAAAATTAAGAAAAGTAATTGATGCCCTAACCGGTTTGGCTCAGTGGATAGAGCATTGGCCTGCAGACTGAAGGGTCCCGGGTTTGATTCTGGTCAAGGGCATGTACCTTTGTTGTGGGCACATCCCCAGTAGGGGCTGTGCAGGAGCCAGCTGATTGATGTTTCTGGCTCTCTATCCCTCTCCCTTCCTCTCTGTAAAAAAATGAATAAAATATATTTTTTAAAAAGTGATCTCTTTCTTTAAAAAAATAATTGGTAAATGTAGCACCATCAAAATTAAAATTTTCCTCTCATTAAAGGATATGATTAGGAAAATGCAATCCACAACATGGAAAAATTATTTGCAGTTAAATGTATTCACCAATAGTCTCATTTCCAGAATATACATAAAACAAACAAAACGCCCCCCCCCCAATAATAAGATGAGTATCCAATACAATTTATCAAAAAGACTTCTATAGACACTTCAAATGGCCAGCAAACACTCAGAAAAGTTGTCATAATTATTCATCTGGGATATGCAAATTAAAACAACTATGGCCTGGCTGTGTTGGCTCAGTGGTTGAGCATTGGCCTATGAACCAGGAAGTCACAGTTGGATTCTAGGTCAGGGCACATGCCTCAGGGCATAGGTTGGGGTTTCTGGCTTGATCCTGAGTGGGGGGCGTGCAGGAGGTAGCTGATCAATGATTCTCTCTCATCATAGATGCTTCTATCTCTCTCTCTCTCTCTTCCTTCTTCTCTGAAATCAATAAAAAATATATTTAAACAACAACAACAACAACAAAGACCCACTATGCACTACACATGTGCTAGAATGGATAAAATAAAATAAAAAAAGGAGATAAATAAAACCAAGTGAGGGCAACAAGGGAAGGAGCTAGGAATTTCAGACATCATAATTAGAGTAAAATGGTAGAATCTCATTGAGAATTATCTGGCAACTTCTCATGAATTTAAATATACATCAACTCCCATAATCCACCAATTTCATTCTAAGAGAAATGAAAATATATGTCCGCAGCATATCTTATTCATAACAGCCCAAACTGAAAAACATCTATATGGCCACTCTTCCCATTTTTCAGAAGAAACAATTTGTCTCTGCCTATTCATATTATCAAAATTATGTAGGATAGTCCTTTAAAATACGTAGTGAAACATATTCTTCACAAATCAGGCTTGCTTACTTATTTAATTTTTTACTTAATTTACATTAAAGCATAAGAAACTTTTTAAAAATGATGGTTTCATATAAATATGCTGTTAACATATTTCTGTTAGTTTTTCTGCTACAGTTAGATTGCAGCAATATTGTGGTCAGTCAGGGATACAACTTTGAGAGACTTCCCATGAAAACTAATTGTTCCACTTGTTTCCATTGAAATTCAGAGTATCCCATAATTCAGACATCAACAATCACAGCCTATAAAATAATCACTTTATCAGCCCGTTATGTGTGGACTCTGACCTCCCTTCTAAGACACTATCCATTATGTTTTTGGGAACCCTGGTTCTATCAATAAGATAGTCAGTACACATATACATGAATGTAGAACATAAATTAAGAATAATATGAACTAAACTGCAAATGCTGGTAACTTTGAGGGTGAGATAGGAGGTATGCAAGAATGAGGCATAAGTGGAATAGAAGCAAGAGTGAAAGGGTAGACTTGTATTTCTAATATGATATAACTAGATGCCTGGTGCACAAAAATTCATGCACTTGGAGGCTAGGGGTTCCCTCAGCCTCGTCTGCGCTCTCTTGCATTCTGGGAACCCCTCCGGGGATGTCCACCTGTCGGCTTAGGCCTGCTCCCTGGGAAAACGGGCCTAAGTTGGCAGTCAGACATCTCTGTGGAAGCCAGAGGGCCCTCGGGGGATGTCCGACTGACAGGGGAGTGGGTCTAAGCTGTCAGTTGGACATTCTTAGCACTGCAGAGGAGGCAGGAGAGGTTCCCGCCACTACTGCTGTGCTCGCAGCCATCAGCCCGGCTTGTGGCTGAGCAGAGCACCCTCTGTGGGAGTGCACTGACCACCAGGGGACAGCTCCTGCATTAAGCATCTGGACCCCTGGTGGTCAGTGAGCATCATAGTGACTGGTCGTTCCTGGTTGTTCCACTGTTAGGGTCAATTTGCATATTACCCTTTTATTATATAGGATATACTGGAAAAGATGCTGAGCAGGTCGTTTTTTATTTTTTTGTCTTTGTCATCTTTACTGAGAAATGCCCCTCTTCTTATCCTCTTAAGTGGGATCTGTATTTCCCCGGTGACTGTTTGGATTTTTTTTGGCAAATGTCCTTTCCCTCCCATTCTTACTGTGTGTGAAATATATATTTCCTCAATCCTTAACACTGGGCTTGTTCATATGACTTGCTCTGGCCAAAGAAAGGAGAGTGTGATTCATGCAGGGGCCTTATATGTGGTTGCTCAGTTCACTTCAGCTGTCATGAGAAAAGCATGTTATAGATAACCCTTCCTCTTTAGCTTGGACCCAGTAAAAACACATGTGGAGAAATCTTGAATTCAACCTGCAGTCTAGAGTTAAAGCACGACCAAACCAGCAGCATGAAGACAACAGCACAGCTGAGTCCAGCCTAAATCAGGAAAATCAGAATCAACCTATAGACTATAAACATAACAGCAAATGCTTTTCATTGAAAAACATTGCCTTTTGGTGTGGTTAGTTATGCAGCATTGTTGTGAAAATAGCTGACCACTACATTCCCAAGAGACACTGTCCACTCAAAATAGTCCATATGTGCCCTGTTCCCCTGTTTTCTTTTTCTGATGATGAAATAATACAATGCATATGAAAACATATATGATAAAGAAAAAACACATATGTGAAATTGATTTTTTACCTTAATTTCAGATGGAAGATTATGCTTTCAGGGCTGCTAAAGACATAAAAACTTCATGAAACTTTCTTTTCTTTTTCTGTTGTTTTAGACATTATCTTTTTGCCTTCAGATTACTCATTTATAATTCAGAACTGAACATTGTTTACTAATTCAAGATGTTGAGCTCTCTCTTATTGCTTCCTTCATCTTTGGACACATTGTTTGTGTTGAAGGTCCAACCAGTATCTGAGACTCTTCTTCCCTCTATTAATCTTTATCTTCAATTTAGAGACATTTGCATGATATTATCATCAACTATACTGTGCCACTTTTGAAGTCTTGAACTTTAAACTTTATATCTCTAATCACCCTTTCACCCTTTCCTTTTTTAAAAAATACATTTTTCTATTGATTTTAGAGAAAGGGAGAGGGAGAGAGAGATATAGGAACATCAATGATTAGAGAGAATCTTTGATTGGCTGCCTCCAGAACACTCCCTGCTGGGGATCAAGCCCACAATCTGAGCATGTGTCCTGACCAGGAATTGAACTGAGACCTCCTGGTTCATGGGTCAATGCTCAACCACTGAGCTATACCAGCTGGGCACCCTTTCCCCCATTCTAAGTCTCTACTCCATGATAATTTGTTCATTCATATATAACTTTATTAACCAATGTCATCCAAATAAATTTTAAAAGCTAAATAAATAAAATACAAATAGCATTCATGTACTGTTTTATGCTAAGTATTAAAGGAGATTAAACTCATAACTAGTATGTACTCATTACTCTTTCATTGTTGCTTTCTAATTTACTCCCTAACTGATAACTGAATCATTTTTATAGAACTTCTACTCAATTAATGACATGACAATATTCTCTATGGTAATATGCCCTAAAGACATAAGATATTAGCTAGCACTACCACAGGAACTTTGCGCAAGAACTGCTTAAGAATGACTGTCCCTCAAAACTACATCACAATCCCTCACATAGAGTAGATGTTCAATAAATATTTATTATTTATATAACATATAAAAGGAATAGTTCTCTAATTGGAAGGATTTCTGATATTGTGTCTAAATTTAAATATTTTAAATTACTTAAAAAGAAAAATTAATACCCGCTTTCATAAATTCTATTTATAGAACTCATTTCAACTCATAGTTTTGGCAATAAAAATACCTTCTCATATTTTCTAGTTGTAAAAATAAACTTTTTAGTTGTAGTGTTCCATCTTAGACAAATATTGATAGAGTGTGAGATAATTACAGCTTCAGAAGAATTGATTATCAACATGCAGGCATATTAACAGAAATCAAATGTTCTGTTTACCAATCCTAATGTATATCCATCAATGACCTTTGAGGAAAGGCAAAATAGCAGAATATTTTTTCTATGTTTCTAAATTGTCCATTTTACTCTAAGTAGTGGCAATACTGTAAAAATTAGCACAGTGTATATTAAGATGATACTTAGATTAGAAGAAAATTCATTTATATTCAATGAATAAATAAATTATAAGATCAAAATAATTTCCCCCCCTTTGAACTATTGCCAGTTTTACTGATGTGATAGTTTTACAGAGAAGAAAGGTTAAGGGTGTGTTTTTTATCATTTTTTCTTTTTGATTAAATTAAGCTGAATGGGAGAAATAGAAAGGGGGAAATTATAATCAAACTAGAGGCCCGATGCATAAAATCTGTTCAAGAGTAGGCCTTCCATCCCCTGGCTGCTGGCACTGGCTTTCCTCTGGCACCCGGGACCCGGGCTTCCCTCCAGCCACCAGTAGGCACCCAGGACCCAGGCTTCCCTTGCAGCCCTGGCTTCATCTGGAGGGTCATCTGGTCTAATTAGCATATTATGCTTTTATTATTATAGATACTGTACCAAAAACATTCAATATGTCTATGACAAATTCAATTAAGTGACATAAGATAACTGATATTTTTTTAACAACTGTTTTCCATTATTCCCTTGAGAAAAAGACATAGAAATATACCCTTCAGCAGCCATTGTGCTGTACCATAAGATCAAAGACTTTTATTGTGAGCAATTTAATAAGCAGAAGATTTTTGGGGGGGGGGGGGGGGTCACTTGCATATATTGCTATTTTATTATTTTATTTCATTCAGCAATTTTATCATTGTAGGTTTATGTATTTAAGATCTATATTTTATCTTCACTTATTTTAAAAATAGCAAATCTGTGTAAGAAATCGGCGTTCTTCTCATACATGCATAGCTATGAAAGATAGGACATTATACATTAGAAACTTGATTACCCCTTTAGAATTTGATGGAAATCCAGAAGGAACTTGCCTGCATTGAAATGCTAAGCTCTGGAATATATATGTCCTTAATTCATAGTCTAGAATATATGTGCCCTTCCTTGTTTGTTCCCTCCCTCGGCATTTATGGTATGTGGTCCTTTCTGCAAATTTCTACTCTTACGTATATTATAGATTTTCCTGTGCAACATAGTTTACAAATGGTAGGTTTTCATCTAAAAAGCTATATATAAAGTCTTTTCTTCCTGAGTCTCTGCAGTGCTCACGAGAGAGCTGAGCATATTGTTTGTCCTGGGAAGGACTTACTGATGACATATTTGTCCTTTCTGTGTACAGAAGTGCAAAAGGTTCTGGATTGTTACTGCCTGGAAACATGTGTTTACTAAATAATGTGACAGCCAATTCAAGCTGCCAATGTTAGAGCAATATCTATATGACCTCATTTAGTCAATCCAGTTAAAACATCAGGAAGGAAACTCAATGACAAAACTCAAACACACCAGAGACTGCTGATTCGTTGCTTTTCAATTTTCTTCTTGAAACTGTGGCATCATGTAGACATAAATTATTTGTGTTTCCTTTGTGCATTCCTATTATCCCTCTGGCTTAGCAAGTACATGAATATATGCATTCTGTGTTCAAATAAGATTTATAACTGGGGAATTACATTTTCAAAAAATAATACCTTCACCTTTTGGGGCATTGAAAAAAATGTGAAAGAAAGAGCTATAAATTGCCATTTGAAGTAATAAAAAAAGATAACTCTTTCTGACTATATTACAATCTGTGACAATAACAATATTATTGCATGTAAGAAAGGTTCCTATTGGCAAGCATAATTCCTCATCTCAAATTTTATTCCTGAGGAAAGCTATAAACTCTCTATTAACATAAGAAACTTTTTCACTGAAGCTAAATGAAAAAATAAATATATTAGCATTTACATTAAGTTCATAAGTCAAATTTCCATTGCTGATTTGATTGAATTTGCAAATTTAGTAAACATTTTACAAACTCAATTAAAAAATCTGTAGTCATAGTTTCATAGTTTTTTTCCCCCAACTTTATAAGTAAGTATAATAAGCATGGTCATTATAAAATACTTTGAAAATACAGAAAATTTAGAGGAAAAATATAAAGAAGCATAATTCTACTTTCCAAAGATAATCATATTTTAAAGTTTCTTTCCAATTACTTACAGAATTGAGTTTTTGCATCTTGTGCTTTTACTTAATATTGATGAATACGAATTTTCATGTTATTAAAACTCTTCCAAATATTTAATGAGTACATAATGTCCTATTGTAGGGATGAAACATATTTCATTAAGAATTTCCCAGAGAGAATCCAAGATGGCAGCAGAGTAGATGAAAACTACACTTACCTCCTCTCAGGACCAAACTGGAATTACAGCTAAAATATAGAGCAATCAACCTGGATAACCAACTGAAGACTAGCTGAAGAGACATCTTATAACCAAGAATTTACAGGAGAAGCCACATGGAAACTGGTAGGTACTGCCGAGAAGCAAAAAGGGCTGGCCCGGCTCCGAACAGCGGCAGCTGAGATTCTGTAAAAAGTTCCCCCTACAGAAGTTCCCCCTGAGAAGAGTGGGGTCTCAACCCTACACCAGGTTCCCCAGTCCAGAGTACCAGAGCCAGGAAGAGGTGCCCACATAACATCAGGGTGTGAAAATCAGTGGGGATTCTGTCCTTCAGGGAGAGTCAGAAGACACTAGAGACACAAGCACCCTCTTAAAGGGCCAACACACAAAATCTCATTCAGAGCTACTCACCCAGGGCTCCAGCAGAAGGAGGGTGGAGCGAACTAGAGTCACTGAAAAAGAGTCTTGGGTGTGTGCCTCTGGAAAGAAAGCTCCTGTGACCTGCCTGTGCTAAATCACTCTACTTTACCACAGATGCCATCTTTCTTGGGTGGAGAACCCACCCCCTTCCACATGGCATCAGCTTAGGGCAAAGCAAAAGTTCCACCCTCTGGACTCCTGGTAGCCCCATCTTGCAAATATTGTGCCCTGCTGAATAGTCAGCTACATGAACTGGGGTGTAGAGGTCTGGGCAGACTCATAGAGTGTCAGTGACTTAGTTGTATGTCGGCCATTCCCCCAAATTTCCCGTGAACCTGACTAAGGCTTTCCCCTCAGGAGATATCTCTTAGCTTCACTTTCCAGACTCCCAGTGGCCCTACCCTCTCAACTCCTGGTGGCTCCACCCTGCTGAGGTCTAGGCAAAACTCAGAATTGATTGAATTATGTAGCTCTGAGGTAGGATCACTCTCCCCTACTTCCTCCAATCCTGACCACAACTTCCCTTCATGAGAAATCCACTAGCCACATACTTCCCACTACCAGTGGCCCCTGCCCTGCTGAGATTAGGTTTCTGGCAGAAGAATCTGGGATATACCAAGTTAATGGTTTTAGGATGGGGACTATTTTTTCCTTGTACACCTGAGCAGTACAGAACTCTCCCTTTTCACAGCCAAATCCGGGTCTGTTTGGGCCTGATAAAATCTGTTGGTATCACCCTGATGACTCCCTGAGGCACTGGTATACCCTCGGCCATTTCCTGAGTGGCCACAGACCCAGCACTGGCACTGAGGTTAAACCTGTATCAACTTGGTGAACAGTTATTCTTACCTGGTGACTTACTGAGAACCTGTCTGTGGAAACCATGCCAGGTCCCTGGATAATCAAGGCTGGTGGGAGCACAAAGGCCTTGTTATTAATACACCAGAATGACCAAAGGCCGCTCTGGGCATGTGCCTAAATGGGATGTTCAAGGACTCTGAGCCTGGGAATCCTAATCAAGCCAAGATACCATGAGCGTGTGCAAGGACACACAGTACACTGTGCCCTTCAGTAGCCAATATGATTGATGTAACTATTAGCATGAAGCCTTCTTTGTCTAACTGGTATAAAAGTAGGTTACTGACCAGCTAGTTGGTTGGAGTAGGCTGGAGTCAGCTGAGGATGGAGTGAGAAGAAGTCAGCTAGAGCAGCTGAGCAGGAGAGACAGGAGAAGCTGCTGAGCTGGAGAGCTCAGGTACCACTACGATGTGAGGTGGTGAGTCTAGGAGGCAGTGTGCGGCTGCTCAGATAATAGCTGTGGGTACAGAGACTGATGCTGCTTTGTGGGAAAGCTATATGTTCACCAGCTGGTGTCTGGCTGCCTGCCTGTATGGACTTTGCTGTGAGGACTGTTTTTGTCTGATGGCTATGTGGCCACTGGCTTCAGCAATAAAGACTCATTCTTATATACACCTACAATTTCTCCGTCTCCCAAGGCCCTCTGGCAAGCTCTGCCCAGACTCAGAGCCAGTCAGACCAGAAGAGCTGTGTCGTGCTCTTGCTGCTGACTCTGACACTATCTAATGCAAATCCAGCACTGCCAGAGCCTCTTCCAATGACTGAGCCTAACAGGCAGCCTATGGGTGGAGGGCTGGTACTGGCCTGGTACTGATAAAAGCAAGCCCTTGTGCACAGTTTTATCCTTACTGTACACTTACAGGCCTATCTGAGGAAGCCACAAACTGTGAATTGCTTTGTAGCTCCAAATAGGTTGCCCAGGGCCAGTCACAGGCAACATTTAGCATTGGTCTGCACCAGAGGACCTACCAAGATGCCGCAGAACCAACAGACCCAGTTATCAGCTTCAGAAAACATCAGTGCAGGATCCAATAAGGTTCACAAGCAGCAAATTCAAAGGGAGATCTCAGAAGACACCAGAACCTGCTGAGGTGAATTTCACTATGTGTTCAGCACCTGCACAGGAGCCAAAAACTCTGGTTGGGAATGATTTCCTCAGTAAGCCAGCCTGAAAATTGACCACACAAATGAACAGGACAATAGTAACCAAGACTTAATTACAATATGAGGGCCGACATAACACAAAAGGCACATTCCAGAAGCACCCAAGCAGGTGATCAAGTAGACTATGCTTCAGGATCCCACAGTACACCTACTACAAAAGGCCACCCTACCAAGACTGGGAGTCATAAAAGATCTACCTAATATATAGAAACCAACTCAAAGAACCAGCCAAAATGTGGAGATATAGAAGCATTTCTTAAAATAAATAATAAGGGAGAAATCTCTAGAAAAATTGACAAACGAAATGGAGGCAAGCAATTTACCAGATATAGAATTCGAAAGAATAGTAATAAGGATGCTCAAAGAATTTAGTGAGAACTACAAAAACATGAAAAGGACATAGAAACCATTAAGAAGAACCAGTCAGAAATAAAAAATACAACATCTGAACTGAAGAATTCAATAGGAGGAATGAACACTAGGTTGGACGAAACAGAGGATAAAATCCACAATTTGGAAGAAAAAACACCCAATCAGAGCATCAAAAAAGAAAAAGAATTTTTAAAAAATGAGGATGGTTTAAGGAACTTTTGGGACAAAATGAAGCAAAACAACATCCTTATCATAAATTACCAGAAGAAAAGAGGGAGCAAGGGGTCAAGAACCTATTTAAAAATATAATGACTGAAAATGTCCCTAACTGGCTGAAGGACAACACAGAAGTCCAAGAAGTGCAGAGAGTCTTAAACAAGATGAACCCAAATAGGTCCACATCAAGACACATCATAATTAAAATGCCAAAGGTTAAAGATAGAAAGAATCTTAAAAGCAGTAAGGCCCAGCCGGATTGGCTCAGTGGTTGAACGTTGACCTATAAACAAGGAAGTCACAGTTTGATTCCCGGTCAGGGCACATGCCAGTGTTGTGGGCTTGGTCCTCAGAGTGGGACATGCAGGAGACAGCCAATCAATAATTCCCTATCAGCATTGATGTTTCTATTTTTTTTCCCTCTCCCTTCCTCTCTGAAAGCAATACAAATATATATATAAAACAAACAAACAAACAAACAAAAAACAGCAAGAAAAAGTCATAAGGGAGCTCCCATAAGACTGTGAGCTGATTTCTCAACAGAAACATTTCAGGTCAGACAGGATTGAGATGAAATATTGAAAGTGATGAAAAGCAAGGATCTATAACCAAGATTACTCTACCTGCATAACTATCATTTATAATTAAAGGAAAAATAAAGATCTTTCCCGACAATAAAAAGGTAAAGGACTTCATCACCACCATGCCAATATTACATGAAATGTTAAAGGACCCGCTTTAAGAAGAAAAATACAAACAAACAGAGGAACATAGTGAAAAAATAAAAGGGAAAAAAAATACGTACTAATCAATAATAATTTTATTTTTATTTTTTAATTTCTTTATTGATTAAGGTATTACATATGTGTCCTTATTCCCCCATTACCCCCAACACCCCATTCATGCCCCCACCCTCCTGTTGTCTGTGTCCATTGGTTATGCTTATATGCATGCATATAAGTCCTTTGTTTGATCTCTTCCCCTTACCCCCACTGTCCCCTACCTTCCCTGAGGTTTGACGTTCTGATCAATGTTTCTCTGTCTCTGGATCTGTTTTTGTTCATCAGTTTATATTGTTCATTATATTCCATAGATGAGTGAGATCATGTGATATTTATCTTTCTCTGCCTGGCTTATTTCACTTAGCATAATGTTCTCCAGCTCCATCCATGTTGTTGCAAATGGTAGGAATTCCTTCTTTTTTACCACAGCTTAGTATTCCATTGTGTAGATGTACCACAGTTTTTTAACCCTTTGCACTCGCTTGCTTTTTGCTCGATTCCTGCTACCGATGCTAACCGTGACAAGTCGCACTCGACATCCGAGTGCAAAAGGTTAATCCACTTATCTGCTGATGGGCACTTAAGCTGTTTCCAAATCTTAGCTATGGTGAATTGTGCTGCTATAAACATAGGGGTGCATATATCCTTTCTGATTGGTGTTTCTGGTTTCTTGGGATATATTCCTAGAAGTGGGATCACTGGGTCAAATGGGAGTTCCATTTTTAGTTTTTTGAGGAAACTCCATACTGTTCTCCACAGTGGCTGCACCAGTCTGCATTCCCACCAGCAGTGCACAAGGGTTCCTTTTTCTCCGAATCCTCGCCAGCACTTGTCATTTGTTGGTTTGTTGATGATAGCCATTCTGACAGGTGTGAGATGGTACCGCATGGTTGTTTTGATTTGCATCTCTCGGATGATTAGTGACTTTGAGCAGGTTTTCATATGTCTTTTGGCCTTCCTTCTGTCTTCTTCCAAAAAGTATCTATTTAGGTAAGTTGCCCATTTTTTGATTGGGTTGTTTATCTTCCTTTTGTTAAGTTGTATGAGCTCCCTGTAAATGGTAGTGGGTTATCATAACTTAACTAAAGTTAGTGTCAATAATCACTTTAAATGTATATGTCTTAAATGTTCAAGTCAAAAGATATAAAGTAGCTGAATGAATAAGGAAACAATACCCATATACTATATGTTCTTTACAAGACACTCACCTCAGAATTAAAGATACACAAAGACTAAAAATAAAGGGGTGGAAAAATATTTTTCCTGCAAAAGGAAATGAAAAAAAATTCTTGAGTCATAATACTTATATCTGACAAAATATGCTATAGGATGAGACAAAGAAGGACACACGTAATGATGAAGGGATCAATCTTATAAGAGGATATAAGCCTTATAAATATTTATGCATCAAACATAGTAGCACCTAAATATGTAAACAAATATATATTTTGTTGCATTTTAAGAAAGAGATAGACAGCGATATAGTCTTAGTAGGGGACATTAATGTCCCACTGATATTAATGGATAGATGTTCCAGCTGAAAGTCAACAAGGAAACAGCAGCCTTAAGTGATACATTAGATCAGATGGATTTAATTGATATCTTCAAAGCATTTCACCCCAAAGCAGTACTATATACATTCTTTTCAAGTGCTCATGGGATATTTTCTAGGATAGACCACATGTTAGCACACAAAACAAGTTACCATGGAATACTAAGCAGCAGTAGAAAAGAAGGATCTCTTACCCTTTGAGACAGCATGGAGGGACCTGTAGAGTATTATTCTAAGTGAAATCAGCCAATCAGAGAAAGACAAGTATCACATGATCTCACTCATATGTGAAATCTAAAAAAAATAAACTGATGACCAAAATAGATCCAATGACATAGAACCATGGAACAGACTATTGAATCTCAGAGGGAAGGCAGGGTTGTTGGGTGGGTGGAAAGAGATCAACCAAAGAACTTGTGTGTATATATGCATAACCCACTGACACTGACAATAGGGTTGTGAAGGCCTGGAGCAGGGGGCAGGGGTGGGCTAGAAGGTGTCAATGGGGGATAAAAAGGGATGTATGTAATACTTCCAACAATAAAGATTTAAAAAAAAAAAAAACTATTGTCAATAAATTTAAGATTGAAATCATACCAAGCATCTCCCTGAACATAATGAAACTAGAAATCAATAATGAAAAAAATTGAAATAAAACCACAATCACATGGAGACTAAATAATCAATGAATGAATTAACAATGAGATCAAGGAAGAAATCAATAAATATCTTGAATCAAATGAAAATGAGAACACAACAATCCAACATCTATGGGTCACTGTGAAAGCACTCCTGAGAGGGAAATTCATAGCATTACAGCCCTACCTCAAGGAACAAGAAGAAGCTCAAATAGATAATGTAACTTTACACTTAGGAAACTTGAAAAAGAACAAACAACACTCAGAGTGAATAGAAGAAAGGAAATAATAAAGATCAGAGAAGAAATAAATGAAATAGAGTCTAAAAAATATTACAAAAGATCTATGAAAACAAGAGTTTGTTTTTAAAAAGATAAACAAGATTGACATTTAGCCAGATTTATTAAGGAAAAAAAGTAAGAGAATTTCCCCCCCCCCGAGAAAATAAAATCAGAAATGAAATAGGAAGAAATTCCACAGAAATACAAGGGATTGTAAGAAAATATTAAAAAAAACTTTATACCAAAAATTGGACAATCTGATGAAATTGATAAATTTCTGAAAAATACCATTTTCCAAAAATGAATTATGGAGAATCATAGAATTTGAATAGAAAAATACAACTAGTGAAATTGATGTAGTAATATAAAAGCTCCCCAAAGAAGAAAGTTCAGGACTGGATGACTTCACATAGAATTTTAACAAATATTCAAAGAACTAACAGCTATACTTCTCAAATACAACTAGTGAAATTGATGTAGTAATATAAAAGCTCCCCAAAGAAGAAAGTTCAGGACTGGATGACTTCACATAGAATTTTAACAAATATTCAAAGAACTAACAGCTATACTTCTCAAACTATTTCAAAAAATTCAAATAAAGAGAAGACTTCCATTTTATAAGGCCAGCATTATTCTAATTCCAAATCCAGATAAAGACTGCTAAGAGCCCTGGCCATGTGGCTCAGTGGTTAAAATGTCAGTCCATGCACCTAAGGCCATGGGTTCAATGTTTCTGCAACTGATCAATGTGTCTTCCTCACATTGATGTTTCCCTCTCTTTCTCTCACCACCCGCCTTCCCTTCCACACTCTCTAAAAATCAATGGAAAAGATATCCTTGGGTGAAGATTAACAACAAAAAATGTTATTACAAAGAAAGAAAATTATAGTCCAACTAGAGGCCAGGTGCATGAAATTTGTGCACGGGGGGGTGGTGAATGTCCCTCAGCCCAGCCTGCACCCTCTCCAATCTGGGACCCCTCCAGGGATGTCCGACTTCTCACAATCCAGGACTGCTGGCTCCCAACTGCTCTCCTGCCTGCCTTCCTGATTGCCCCTAACCACTCTGCCTGCCAGCCTGATCACCCCCTAACCACTCCCCTGCCAGCCTGATTGATGCCTAACTGCTCCCCTGCCAGCCTGTTTGCCCCTAACTGCCCTCCCCTGCAGGCCTGGTCCCCCCCAACTTCTCTCCCTTGCAGGCCTGGGTCCCTCCCAACTCCCCTTTCCTGCAGGCCCAGTCACCCCCAACTTCCCTTCTCTGCCAGCCTGGTCACCCCTAATTGCCCTCCCCTGTAGGCTTGATTGCCCCCAACTGCCCTCCCTTGCAAGTTTGATCCCTCCCAACTGCCCTCCCCTGCTGGCCTGATCACCCACAACTGCCCTCCCTTGCAGGCCATCTTGTGGTGGCCATCTTGTGTTCACATGGGGGCAGGATCTTTGACCACATGGGGGCAGCCATCTTGTGTGTTGGAGTGATGGTCAGTCTGCATAATACTCTTTTATTAGATAGGATAGAGACCTGGTGCATGGGTGGAGGCCAGCTGGTTTGCCCTGAAGGGTGTCCCGGATCAGGGTGTGGGTTCCCTTGGGGCATAGGGCAGCCTGGGTGAGGGGCCTGTGGTGGTTTGCAGGCTGGCCATGCCCCCCGGTGACCCAAGCGGAGGCCCTGGTATCTGGGATTTATGTACCTTCTAAATGATTGAAACTTTGTAGCCTGGAGTGGAGCCAAGCCTTCTGCTCGCTCCGTGGCAGCAGCCATTTCTGTTGGGATTTTATTTACGTTCTATAATTGAAACTTTGTAGCCTGGAGTGGAGGCCTAGGCCAGCCAGGGCTGCAGAAGCTTGGCTTTCTCCATCGCCAGGGGCAACCTTAGCCTCCTGCTATTCCAGCTCCGTGGCTACGCCATTTCTGTTGGGATTTTATTTACGTTCTATAATTGAAACTTTGTAGCATTGAGTGGAGGCCTAGGCTTGCAAGGGCAGGCAGAAAGCTTGGCTTCCTCCATTTCCGGGGAAACCCAAGCCTCCCTCCTGCTCTCTGTGGCTGCAGCCATCTTGGTTGGGTTTATTTGCATATTTGCTCCTGATTGGATGGTAGGTGTGGCTTGTGGGCGTGGCCTGTGGGCGTGGCTTGTTGATGTAGCGGAGGTATGGTCAATTTGCATATTACTCTTTTGTTAGAAAGGATATCTCTGATGAACATATATGCAAAAATTCTCAACAAAATATTAGCATTCTGTATTCATTAATACATTAAAACAATTATACCCAATGACCAAGTGGGATTTATTCTTGGGATGTAAAGTTGGTACATCTGAAAATCAATCAAGCAATCACCACATAAACAAAATGAAGAATCATATTAATAGATGCAGAAAGAGCATTTGATAAAATCTAGCACCAATCTATGGTAAAAACTCTCAGCAAAGTGGGAATAGAATAAGATACCTCAACACAATAAAGGCCATATATGACAAACCCACAGCCAACTTTATACTCAAGCAAAAATCAAGAGCATTTTCCTTAAATCAGGAATAAGACAGCAATGTCAGCTTTCACCATTCTCATATAGTCCTGGAAGTCCTAGCCAGAGCAATTAGACAAGAAGAAACAAAAGGCATCCATATTGGAAAGAAAGATATAAAACTATAAAGATATCATGCAGATGACTTGATACTGTATATAAAGAACCCTAAAATATTTCACACACACACAAAATAAACAACTATCAGAACTGATAAATGAATTCTGTAAAGTAACAGGATACAAAATAAATATCCAGAAATCAGTTGCATTTTTATGCACCAACTAGTGGCCTGGTGCATGAATTTGTGCACATTGAAAGGAAATTAATTAGGAAAATTAATTAGCTATTTGCCCTTTCTCTATAATAGAAGTGTCAACCAAATTCATGATTAACAATGACAGATTGAAACACACATGTACGATTGGTGTCAGCGAGAGCTTTATATGTATTGTGCATGCGTGAGTCAACTTAGCCTTTTATATATATAGATAAACCTGCTTAATTGGACCTTCTTTCTGATTTAGCCAAACTTTTTCCTGCCCAGTGAAGCACCCCAACTTCTCTATCAGGTAATTGTCAGCAACACAGCAGTAAATATCAACATGAAGCAGATTATTATTGTAGACTAGAGGCCCAGTGCATGTAAACTCATGCACTGGAGGGGGGGTCCCTCAGCCCGACTTGCCCCCCTCACAGTCCGGGAGCCCTCAGGGATGGGAGGCGACCCAGTGATCAGGGGAGGGAAACACCCCATCACACCTCTGCTGCTGCCACTGCCGGCAGCACAAGCTTTGGCTGGCCATGGTTATCTGAGCCGCGGGTAGCCCTGGGTGGCTGGGCAGCTGACAGCTGAGGCTTGCCTGCACCTTGGGCTGGCCCTGGGTGACTGTGGGGCTGAGGGGACTGGGAAACTCCGGAGGCAGGCATGCAGCAAGGCCTTGCCATGCACCTGCCACCCAGGCAAGGCTGAGGGGGCTGGGCGCCACCATCTTGTGACTGTGGGCACTGCCATCTTTGAGTGCATGGCAGTCAATTAGCATATTCCCTCCTTATTGGCTGTGGGTGATGCAATATTTGAGGGTGTGGCCATCAATTAGCATATTCCCTCCTTATTGGCTGTGGGTGCCGCCATCTTTGCAACAGTGTGAGGGTCAATTAGCATACCCCCCTTTATTAGATAGGATCATGCAAGGAGAATAAAGGGTGAAATATTTAACTATAGCAGTGTTTGACTATATTCTTCACAGTTAGAAGACCTGAAGTCATTTTCAAGTTCCACCATTTCTTACTTCTTTTCAGTTGGGTCAAGTTTCTATACTTTCTAAATCTCCGTTTTCCGGCTAATGAAAAGAAAATAGTATTCTACCGAGTCTCCTATCTACCTACTCTAGGACTTCTGTGAGGATCAAATGAGATGAAGCACGTGAAAACACTTCACAGACATTTGGTTAAAGTGTAAATGTTTGCATCTGGCTATAAAGCAAGTTGTGTTCCTGGGCTGAAGAAACTCCAAGGAGGCTAGTAGCTAGAGAGAGGAAGCCAGGCATTGCTATGTGATATCATTACCCAGCGCCCACAGCCACCCTTTCTGGGCTGGGCTGTGGGCCACATTTTGTGCCATGAGGTCTCAGCAGTATTGGCTGTGATTTGGTGGTCTATCACTCCAGGGTGGTGGCAGGACCTGTGTCCCACTCGGGGGAAGCCGAGTGTTGTTTTGTGGGCACCAAGTCCACAGTGCCATTTCTCTGTAAATGGCCAGTGCACGTCATGGCAGCTCCTGCATTGAGCATCTATCCCCTGGTGTTCAGTGCATGTCATAGCAACCAGTTGGACGGTCGGACACTTAGCGTATTAGCCATATATATATTTAACTGCCAGAAAAACTAAGAAAGCAATCCCATTCATAATTGCTTCAAAGAGAATAAAATATCTAGAAATAAATTTAATCACAAGTGTAAAAGATCTGTGCTCTGAAAATCATGACACTGAAAAAAGAAATTTAACAAGATACCTGTAAGTGGAAGTGTGTACCATGTTCATGGATAGGGAGAATTAACATCATTAAAATATCACACTTCCAAAAGCAAAGTACAGAGTCAACATAAATCCTTCAAGATATCAATGGTGCATTTCAAAGAACTAGAACAAATAGTCCAAAAATGTGTAAGAAACCACAGAAGACCTAAAAGAGCAACATCAATATTGGAAAAGAAGAATAAAGTTGGAAGAATAGTGCTAACTGATATTAGCCTTGATTGGGGTGGTTCAGTGATTATAGTGTTGGCCTGTACACCAGAGGGTTGCAGGTTTGATATCTGGTCAATGGCACGTACCTGGGTTGCTGGTTCAATCCCTGCCCCATTTGGGGTGTGTGAGGGAGGCAACCAATTGATGTCTCTCTCACATTGATGTTTCTCTCTCTCCTCTCTCTCTCTGTCCTCCCTCTCTTCTACCCTCTCTAGAAATCAATGGCAAAAATATCCTCCCATGAGGATGAACAACAACAAAAAATGCTACCTAATATCAAAGTATACTAAAAGGCCATAGTAATCAAAACAGCTTGGCACTAGCATGAAAACAGGAAATGAAATCAATGGAACACAATAGAGAGCACAGAAATAAATTCACACAATTATGGTCAAGTAATATTTGTCAAAGAAGGCAAAAACATACAAAAGAGTAAAGATTGCCTGTTTAATAAATGGTGCTGGGAACATTGGGCAGATATGTGCAAAAAATAAATTAGTCCACCTTCTTACACCACACATAAAAATAAACTCAAAATCGATTAAAGGCTTAAATGTTAGACTTGAAACTATAAAAATCCTATAAAGAAATATAGGCAGTAAAATCTCACACATTTCTTTCTCATAGCACTACTTTTTTTTCCCTGATAAATCACCTCAGGCCAGGAAAACAAAAGAGAAAATAAACAAATGGGACTACATCAAACTAAAAAGCTTCTGCACAGCAAAGGAAACCACCAACAAAATGAAAAGACAACCCACTGAGTGGAAGAACATATTTGCCAATGATACATAAGATAAAGTGTTAATATCAAAAATTTGTAAAGACTTATGAAACTAAGCACAAAACAAACAATCCAATTAATAAATGGGCAAAGGTCCTGAATAAACATTTCTCCAAAGAGACATACAGATGGACAATATACCTATGAAAAGATGCTCAATGTCACTAATCATTAGGGAAATGCAAATTACAACCACAATGAGGTATCACCTCACACCTGTCAGAATGACTGTCATCATAAATCAACAAACAAATGTTGGTGAGAATGTGGTGAAAAGGGAAGCCTTGTGCAGTGTTGGTGGGAATAAAGATTGGTGCAGCTACTGTGGAATTCAGTATGGAGTTACCTCAAAAAATTAAAAAATGAAATTGCCAAGATTCCACTTCTGGGAATTTATCTAAGGAAACCCAAAATGCTAATTTAAAATAATATATGCAACCCCATGTTCATTGTAATATTATTTATAATAACCAAAATTTGAAAGTAGCCCAAGTGTCTATCAGTATTAGTGGATAAAACAGTTGTGGCAAATTTACACAATAGAATACCACTTGGCTATAAAAAGCAAGACAACTTTACCCTTTACGACAGCCTGGATGGACCTGGAGAACATTATGTTATGTGAAATAAGCCAGTCAGAGAAAGGCAAGTATTATATGATTTTACTCATATGTGGAATCTAATGAATGAAATGAATTAGCAAGCAAAATATAGACAGACTCATAGAGAGGGGGCTGACAGCTTGGGAAGGGGGTGGGAAATGGGCTGAAAAAGGTGAAGGAAGTAAGAAAAAAATAAACTCGTAGATAGATAACAGTATGGTGATTACCATAGGGAAAGGAGGGTGTGGGGGTAGGAGAAGGTAAAGAGGGTGCGGAGAAATGGTGATGGAAGGAAACATGCCCTGGGGTGGGGAACACGCAATACAATATGCAGATGGCGGAATATAAAATTATACACCTGAAACATATATCATGTTATTAACCAATGTCACCCCAATAAATCCACTCAGTAAATAGAAATGTTATTGTCCATTTTGGTTATTTACTAACTGCAATATTGAAAACATTGATGTAAACAAAATTAGATGTCTAGTGATATAAATCTGGTTTTGATTTGTGGATGAATAATATGAATGTAGATATTTTGTTATTCTTTTTCTAAAATCATAGTTGTGCATTTATACAGAGAATCACACAGTTCTAAAAATCGTTGTTTCCTTTTCTTCTTCTCTCTTAAGACAAACATTGTAAACTCTCTTAGCTAATTCATTGTTTTTGTTTAACCACCATATCTCAAATTAACATAATTGCTTTTCTACTATTTAATTTTTAATTTGAGGCATTAAGTAGTGACTTTACACTCTGGAGTATGTTGAGCTAGTTTTTATTTTTCCCTTAGTGCCTACCACACATCGGACTCACTCTCCTAATGCATGTATGGCATGGTATTACTAATTTTATGAGTAAGTACTTATAAGTGTATATTGCTACATTTGTATGTAACTAATTTTATATCTAGAAGTGTATGGCTATAAAAATATGCCTTGGTGGGGGTGGGTGCATTTTTTTCTCTAATGAAGTAATGTGTGTCCTTTGTATACACATGAATTAGCTCTGGTAAATGTTGTGTCTTACTCTGTTATTTCTCGATTCTTAAAATCTTGCATCACAAGAAAAAAATTATAACTATATGCAGTGATAGATGTTAACTAAACTTATTGTGGATATAAAATATAATTTATAATCAATATGTTGTACATTTTGTATAACATATATAATCATTATGTTGAATATCTTAAACTATTATAGTGTTATATGTCAATTATCCTATCTAATAAAAGAGCAATGTGCAAATTAACCATCACTCCGCTACAACCACAAGCCACGCCCACAAGCCAATTAGGAGCGAGTATGCAAATTAACCCAACCAAGATGGCTACGGCCACAGAGAGTGCAGGAGGGAGGTTTGGGTTTCCCCTGCGATGGAGGAAGCCAAGCTTTCCGCACACTCTTGCCGGCCCAAGCCTCCACTCCAGGCTACAAAGTTTCAATTATAGAAGATAAATAAATCCCAACAAAAATGGTGGCAGCCACGAAGCTGGAGAGAACAGGAGGCTAGGGTTGCCCCTGGCGATGGAGAAAGCCAAGCTTCTGCAGCCCTGGCCTGCTTTGGCCTCCACTTAAGGCTACAAAGTTTCAATTATAGAAGGTCAATAAATCCCAACAGAAATGGCTGCCACCACGGAGCAAGCAGAAGGCTTGGTTCCGTAAGAGGCTACAAAGTTTCAATTGTAGAAGATAAATAAATCCCAGATACCAGGGCCTCCACTAGGGTCACTGGAGGGCATGGCCGGCCTGCAAACCACCACAGGCCCCTTGCCCAGGCTGCCCCACACCCCAAGGGAACCCTTCAGGGCAAACCAGCTGGCCCACACCCATGTACCAGGCCTCTATCCTATCTAATAAAAGAGTAATATGCAGATTGACCATCACTCCAACACACAAGATGGCTGCCCCCATGTGGTCAAAGATCCTGCCCCCATGTGGACACAAGATGGCCACCACAAGATGGCCAGCAGGGGAGGGCAGTTGTGAGGGACCAGGCCTGCAAGGGAGGGCAATAGGGGGTGATCAAGCCTGCAGGAGAGGGCAGTTAGGGGTGACCAGGCTGGCAGAGGAGGGAAGTTGGGGGCAAACAGGCTGGCAGGGGAGCAGTTAGGCATCAGTCAGGCTGGCAAGGGAGTGGTTAGGGGGTGATCAGGCTGGCAGGCAGAAGCGGTTAGGGGCTATCATGAAGGCAGGCAGGCGAGCTGTTGGGAGCCAGCAGTCCTGGATTATGAGAGGGATGTCTGACTGCCCGTTTAGGCCCGATCCTGGGATTGGGCCTAAGCGGGCAGTCGGACATCCCTTGAGGGGTCCCAGATTGGAGAGGGTACAGACTAGGCTGAGGGACACACACCCCCCCCACATGAATTTCATGCACAGGGCCTCTAGTTTATATATATAAAATCCTAAGTGATTGGAATGATTGAAATGACCAGTTTCTATGATGTGCACTGACCACCAGGGGCAGATGCTCAATGCAGGAGCTGCTCTCTGGTGGTCAGTGCACTCCCACAGCCAAGCTCCCCCAGCGGCCAACCTCCCACCGCTGGGACAGGGAACCAGGGGTGGATGGCGGCAGATGCGGCCCCTTTCCCAAAGGGGCCAAGGGCCGGCTCCCTCCTCACAGCCGGTGGCCAATCTCCCATGCCCTGTCTCTCCCCCCAGCCAGCAGGCCCCGATCAGCCCTGCTGCCCACCTGCCATGGTGGTGGAGCGGCAGTTTGGGAAGGAAGAGGGAGGGAGGCGGGTAACCGCGTTGTGGTGGGGTGCCGATGATGGTGGCATCGGCATCCATTCCTTCCATGCCCAGCTCAGTGACTATTTCCTCCTCTCCAGCCCTGCCCTGATCAGTGTGACCCGGATTAGCCCTGATCACTGGCCAGGCCTAGGGACCCTACCTGTGCATGAATTTCATGCACTGGGCCTCTGGTATATTAATAAAACTGGAAAAATAAAAAATAAAATTATTATAATTTGTTTATATGCTAGATCTTATTATTTAGCATACTAACAAAGTCCATATATTGTTACAAATTTATTTTCAAAAATCTTCTAAACATTTCCATATTATGTTTCAATCATAATCCTATTTTTATTTTATACATTTAAACATAAAGAAAAGAATATTTACATGGATAAAGGAGGTTCTATTTAGAAGAATGATCAGTGGGTGAAATTTTAATAAATGCCCACATTTTAGGTATTTTTTAGCATAATGTTGTTTTTGGGTTTTGCTCATTGTAAAAAAAGTTGCCAAATTTTTAAACATTTGATTTTATATATTTTTTATTTCATGTTATTTATTTTATATTTTTCTAATTTTTAGTGGTTTCTTTTTGTTTTCTAACTACAGTCTCTCCTTCTAAAAAGAGGCATAAAATTTTTAAAAAGACTTCTGAATGCCTCAGTTGTTCTGTATGTTTTCCACTAGCTGTGATGGAAATGATCTAGGAAAGAATGGAATAATTTGCCATTCTAATTAGGCTATTGTAGAACTTAATTTGCTGCACTGTAATCACTATGATTTTCATTCCCTTTTAATGCAAATGTAAAGTTGAAAGAGAAAAACTGTACAGAGCAAAGTAACCAACAATCAATTATAAATATCTGGTGACACAATGTTTGAGGTGTAGAGTCATAGTTTACCTGGAGGAATGTGGGGGGATATACATACTCAAATACAGCATTTGACACTAGAATGAATTCCCACATATATTTGGTAAGTAATTCTTTAAAAGAACATACAATTAGATATATTAATTACACAATATCCCCATACAAAAGATAGACACTTTATTTTAATACCTTCCTACATTCAAAGTTTATTGAGTGTGAAATCTAAGAAAATATTTATTTAGTAGGACATAAGAAGTAGCGTACATTTTAAGTTGGTTACTAATTTCCTTATAGATAAGACACACTGAAATAGAATAGAAAACATGGACATAATCAAAATCATCTCAATCAAATAAAAGAAAGACCAATAGAGTTCCTTTCACTAGAAAAATAGTAGTATAATTTGTAGCCAAATAGGAAGTGAAAGGGAAATTACAAATGCTGTTAGAGACTGATAGGACTGAACCAAATGATTGTCCATTTTATGTTATCTGCTTAAGAATTTTTGGTACCAGAGGGAGAATAATAGAAGAACAATTGCATTTGTAAAGTGAATGAAAACTGAGTTTTTTGTGTTGTTTATAACTGACATCATGAACTATAAAATAATTTTAAAATTAAGAAAAATTAAGATGGACCATATATTTGAATACCTATGTAATTATGATTATTCCTATACTAACATGGTATTTTTCAATTTGGTTACCAAATTAATTTTATAATTTCTTAGGAGAAAATTTAAACTTAAAATATATATTAGTTGAAAGTACTTTAAAATTATTGACAAGTGATATACATGCATCAGTGTTTCAAGATATTTAATCAATGTTTTGGTCTATGTTCAAATCACTCCAAACCATGTTCAATTTCTTCTCCCTTTAAATTTGACTATTTTGTAGTTATTCAGTTCTATCTCAAAGTGATGCTTTGTTGGATATTTTCCCAACCTGCTGTGATAGTAAGCTAGGCTGGACTTATAAAAGACTGCCAACAACTCTAACTGGCATGTATTCTGAGTGGTTATGAAGGGGACTGTCTGGCTTGAAATCCACCTGAGGAGCCTAACAATTTTCAAGCCATTAACTCAAATCTTCCTCCTATGGAGAAAATCAGAAGATGGTCTCTAAGGCTGTAGCAACAAAACAAAAATATTGTCCAATTATTTTGTAAAATTAGATTTTATTTTTGCCCTATTGCTTCTATTCTTTTATTACATTCCATGGAGTGAAATATCA
This sequence comes from Ia io, assembly GCA_025583905.1. Taxonomy (NCBI): domain Eukaryota; kingdom Metazoa; phylum Chordata; class Mammalia; order Chiroptera; family Vespertilionidae; genus Ia; species Ia io. Next base: position 31,611,819 of record JAJQQW010000003.1, on the reverse strand, counting down.
GGGAACATCTAAAAATATTCTATTTTAATAAATTCTTAAAATTGTCTCTCCAGGAATTCTCAAAGGTTATGTCAATCTAAGACTATGGAATAGTCTTAGATTGGCTTGACTTTTATCTTATCATTTGCAGATTTGATCTTCAAATACCAGTAGTTGAGTTTGCATTATGCCATAGTTCTTTGATGGTTTGAACTGAATTGAGTAATCAACCCACAGCTTCATAGAAACAGAACTAGATTAAAATTGATCTTTACTGTCTCTATGGTTCTCAATAATTAAATTCCTTGGAAACACCCACCATGATGATTTACTTTCTATCTGCTCCATGTCTCCTTTTTAAATTAATGAATCAGGGACACAATTTTCAAATTGGAATAATAATAATAATAATCTTACCTAATAATAGACAAACATGTAAATTGACCATGCCTCTGCTACGCCCACACCAATCAAAGTGAGTATGCAAATTAGAAGGCCAAAGATGTCAGTAGCCCAGTTGCTCCAGGCGCGGAGTGGCCAGGTGGGGCAGGACGCCTGTTATGAGAGGGAGGGCGGGGAGCGAAGGGATCTACAGGAGCAGAGTGCTGCAGCGAAGACAAGACTGCAAACTCCGGAGTCTCCAGCAAAGATGAAGAAGGCAGACTCTGGCAGGAGTGAAGGCCTGGGTCCCAGGTGCTGGAGAAAAACCGGTGCTGGAAGCCAAGGGAAGGAAGGCCTATTGCACGAATCTCTTCGTGCAACGGGCCTCTAGTAATAATAATAATAACAGTAAAATGAGACTATGGTTATCTTACTTCTTATCATCCTGTGTAATTATGAGTAATTTATATCAAGCTTATAGATTAGTATAATGTCTACATAGCTTCTTTCAATTAATCATTACAAAAGTTTATATTATGTGAAAAAAATCTCATAAATCACTAGTACTATCAATTCTACTTAAACATTTAAAAGTATTAGCAGTAAAACACTTGGATATATATTGCATTTTATTTACTAGTATTTATTGGGTTTTCAGTATATGCCACTGTCTGTGTAAGGTATAGAGGACATAAAAGTAAACAAAGCAGGTATTCTTAATATATATATTTTAATCAAGAAGACAGAAAATAGCCCTAACCGGTTTGGCTCAGTGGATAGAGCGTTGGCCTGCAGACTCAAGGGTCCCAGGTTCGATTCCAGTCAAGGGCATGTACCTTGGTTGCAGGCACATCCCCAGTAGGGGGGGTGCAGGAGGCAGCTGATCAATGTTTCTCTCTCATCGATGTTTCTAGCTCTCTATCCCTCTCCCTTCCTCTCTGTAAAAAAATCAATAAAATATGTATTTTAAAAAAAAGAAGACAGAAAATAAACAAATACATACTTGTTTTGACATAGAACAAGTGAATAATTTATTTAACAATCTGTGTCTAAAGGTTGGCAAACCTTGTTCCATGGATGGTAAATAACTGTGTTACTTTCAAAGTTCCTCTGGTAGGCCACCTTATATAAAATGTCTACATATATGGCCAAGAAGATTTTGCTCATGCAAAGATAACTGTTTCTTTTGAAGCACCCATCACCTCAGAAATTTTGTTTTGTAATTGACTGTTGAGAAAGAATAACAGGGGCATCATTGCATATTATATGGCATTTATTGAAAGCACATATTGCTGGGACTACTCTAAGTACTGAAACTATTGAAAACACACATGCTCCTTTATTTCTCAGAGAAGCCTTGTGAACTCTTTTATAGGTAAGAATTCTGAGGGATAGAAAGATTGTGTAATTTACCTAAAATTGCATAGCTGTTAAGTGAGAATTGGTCTATGTAATTTGAGATATTGTAAGCCGTATATTTAATTCTTTTTCAATTACTACAATTAAGAATCTATTGAATAAATGTAACTGAAGGAGGAAAGTCTAATACTGCCAGGATTAGAAAAAATGAAGTAAAATAAATGGTTCCAGGAAAAAAGTTTTTTTCTGAAGTAACTGGAAAAGATGAAAATGATTTTTAAAATAGATACATCTAAATGATAAATATGGGAAAGAAGAGTTACTGGTGAATGCCCAGAAGTTATCAACTCTAGAATTCACAAGAAGTAAGGAAAGAGGGATTTAACTAATTACAAATTCATAGCTGTGAAACTTCTTCATGAAAGAACAGAGGACTTGGCATGGAAGCAAAAATAAAAACTACAAAGGAAATGTAGCCTACACAGAACAGGTGCTAACATTTTTAATAATAACACAACTTGGGCACTTATAACATGGATACAATTTATTAAAAATCACATGTTCCATGTGATAGCATTTCTTTCCTGCCCAACAGGAGATTCCTATTTCAGTTAGTACTTAATATGGAATATAGTATTACTTCCTCAAAGCCAACTAGATTCATCATGTCTCTTTTTACCACAGTGGTAATATAGCACTCTGTATGCTTATCAGGCAGAATACAGAGGCAAGTAGCGAAAGAACAAAGAATATATATCAGAAAAAGACAAACAAATCAGTAAAAATTAAGTAAAGAAAGTATATTCCCTAGGAACATGGCAGATGTTTTGTATATGAGGTTGAGTAATAATACTTTCTTAGTAATGAAACTGAGTATATCTTCAAACTTGTCTATATACAGGTAATGTACAAATCTATACCTTTATGTCCTCTTTGGAGAAGTATCAATTCAGGTCCTTTGCCTATATTTTAAAGATTACATATGGCCAAGAGACAAATGAAAATATGTTCAACATAAGTAATTATGAGAGAAATACAAATTAAAACTGCAATGATATATCACCTCACACCTGTCATAATGGCTATCATCAATATATAAAAAAAAAACACAAGTGCTGGCAAGGATGTGGAGAAGAGTGAACCCTTATGCACTGTTTATGGGAATAAAGATTTGTTCAGCCACTGTGGAAAACGGTATGGAGTTTCCTCAAAAAATTAAACATGGAAATGCTTTATGACTTAGCGATTTTGCTTCTGGTGATATAGCCAAAGAAACCAGAAACACCAATTGAAAAGACTATATGAACCCCTATGGTCATTGCAGTGTTATTTACAATAGCCAAGATTTGGAAGCAGTCTGAGTGTCCATCAGTAGATGAGTGGATAAAAAAGCTGTGGTACAGTTACACAATTGAATACTACTTGGCCTTAAAAAGGAAGACAATTTTACCATTTGCAGCAGCATGGATGGACCTGGAGATTATTATGCTAAGTGAAGTAAGCCAGTCAAAGACAAGTACCATATGATTTCCTCATCTGTGGAATCTAGTAAACAAAATGAACTGACAAACAAAATAGAAACAGACTCATAGAGAGCAGGCTGACAGCTTTTGTGGGGGGGGTGAGGAGGGGACATTGAGGGATTGAGAAAAAAAAAGAGCGAAAGAACTCATTGACACAGACATAGTATGGTAATTGGCAGGGGGAGGTGGACTGAGGGGAGGTGGAAGAGGCTAGAGGAGGGATAAGTGATGATGGACAGAGACTTGACTTGGGGTGGTGAGCACACACTACAGTATCCAGATGATGTATTATAGAATTGTGCACTGAAACCATATATAATTTTGTTAACCAGTGTCACCCCAATAAATGTAATAAAAAGGCAAAGAGAACTATATTCTTAACAAAGGACACCTAATACATCCACACTCACACACACACATAAACCTAAACCTTTTTCTTGGTCTATTTTCAGAGATAAATAATAATATTTACATTTACAGAGCCTCAGAGAATATAACAAGTACCCAGCTAGGTATAAAAAATAAGGAAATAAAAGAATGAAAGTCTGAGCTCCAGCCCTTATACAGGGGAAAGAGAAGTAATTAAAATATGTTCACTAGCATATTGGCCATGACAAAGTAAATGATGTACAATTAGCTCTTCTTCTAAAACAAGAAAACGGGAGAAAACATAAATAGTTACCTTTTCATGTATTATAAAACAAAGCCAGCACAAGCCTGTTTTTCATGAGAAATAAAGGGACATGAGGTGAACCATACAGTCATTGTGTGGGTATATGTGGAGGGGGTAGGTTCTTGTTGTTAAACTGGAAGCATTTACTACATCCTCATCACAGAAAACAGGAACCCAATCAGAGCCTGGAAAACTTGGTAAGGTGAGGAGACCGAAAAAGTTTAGAATAGTGAGCTAGCTGGGATTGAGGTGCAGCGTAATTAAATCTGCATGGAATAACATTCAATCCTGATTTAAATTCTAAGCAACACATACATAAAATGATGCCAATTAGGTCAACCAAAGAATAACTACCACAAGAAGATTAACTACCAAAGTATGTAACCTGAAGAATTCTAAGATCTCATTAAATTGAGAGAATTCATGATATAAACTACCAGTGGGTAGAGACCCTGCTGAATATATGTTGCATTCAATAAATATTTCAGAAAGGCCATAAATTATGGGTAGGGCTAAAGCCAGTTCTAGAACAAAAGATACCTGTGTTCACAAACCTGGAAAATAAGCCTCAAAAGGATCAAGATAATCAAAACAAAACACAATACTCTTTTTAAAAACAATCCACGTATATAACAATATTCATAATGTCTAGTATAAATACAGTATATATTTCTAGACAAGTAAACAGGCAGAGATTCTATCCCATAAGCAGAAAAAATAATTTAATAGAATCAAAATGTATAAATAACAGATATTATAAGAAAACTCTAGCTTTGAAATCTTTAAGCTATATATATGTTCATTAATATTAATTAGTTAATTTATATTATTTATATGTATGGTCATCTTTTAATTAGTTCATTTATATTATTTCATTTATATTATTTATATGTATGGGTCATCTTTGATTCACATATATGAGTCAAATCATCATAGGTGATTTATATTACTAATGAATTATATATATGGACATGGAGGAAAAATAAACATAATGAAGACTGTAAGAAAAAGCCAAATGGAAATTCTACAAAATACTAAATAAAACTTCACTCAATGGTCAACAACATATTAGAGACTTCAGAAAAAAGAAAAAAAAGATCAAACCCATGAATGTGAATAAAGAGCAAAAGAAACTATCTAAATTAAAATATAGATAATAAAAAGTGCTAAAAGAAAAAAGTGAAACAAACAAAAATCTAAGCAGTCTGTGGGATAATATCAAATAACCCACCATTGATTTAGTGAGAATCCCAGAAAGAAAGGATGTTAAGGAAAGAGCAAAAAAAGTATTTGAAGTAATAATGGAAAAAACAATTCCCTGATTCAATGAAAATCTTAAAAATATATATTCAATAAAATAAAAAAAACACAAATAATAAAATATCAAGATGGATTTAAATAAAATTTTTGAAAAATAATGATAAAGAAAAACACTATGAAAGATCAGAGCAAAAATGAATGAGAGAGACTGAAAAAGCAATACAAAATATCAATGAAACCAATAACTGGTTCTTTGAAAAGATGAACAAGTCATTAAAGAGATTCAAATTACTAAAATAACAATGAGGTATCACCTCACACCTATCAGAATGGCTATCATCAATATATCAACAAATGACAAGTGCTGGCAATAATGTGGAGAAAGGGAACCCTAGTACACTGCTAGTGGGAATGCAGACTGGTGCAGCCATTATGGGAAACCATATGTGGTTTCCTCAAAAAATTAAATATGGAGCTGCCATTTGACCCAGCTATCCCACTTCTAGGAATATATTTTAAGAAACACAAAACACCAATCAGAAAAAAATATATGCACCCTTATGTTCATAGCAGTATAATTTACATTAGCTAAGATCTGGAAACAAACCAAGAGCCCATCAGTAGATGAGTGTATTAAAAAGCTGTTATACATTTACATCATGGAATACTATGCAGCAGTAATAAAGAAGGATATGTTACCCTTTGAGACAGCATTGACAGACCTGAAGAATATTATGCTAAGTGAAATAAGCCAGTCAGAAAAAATATAAGTATCATGTGATCTCACTCATATGTGGAACCTAATGAAAAAAATAATCTGATGAACAAAATAGATCCAAAGACACAGAAGCATGGAACAGACTGTGGAATCTCGGAGGGAAAGCGGGGGTAGAGAATGGGTGTGAAGAGATAAACCAAAGAACTTGTATGCATAAATGCATAGACCATTGACACAGACAATAGTGTGATGAAGGACTAGGGTGGGGGAAGGGAGTGATCTAGAAGGGGTCAATGAGGGAAAAAGGGGACATATGTAATACTTTCAACAATAAAGATTTTTAAAAAAGAAAGAGAAACACTATGAAAAACAACGAAAAGGGGGAGAAGGGGAGAAAATTCACACGTTATGTAAAAAGACTAACTATAAGAATGACATGTACTATTTATTCAAAAATAATGCAAAGTATGAAAATTGACTATCATACTTTAGGTGTTAAAAGTCTATTAAACTAGGATTCTATACTTATTAGTTATACTTCAAAAATGAAGAAAAAATCAATTTAATTTTTTATTATTAAATTACAGTTGACATAATATTAAATTAGTTTCAGGTCTACAACTTAGTGATTAGATGTTATATAACTTAACTAGAGGCCCGGTGCACAAAATTCGTGCACAGGGGTGCGGGGGCGGGGGTGTCCCTCAGCCTGGTCTTGGCCTGCAAAGACGCCAGCATCCCTCACCTGGCCTCTAGCCCGAGGTTCCTCCCCTCCTCCCGCACAGCCTCTGGGAAGATGCTTGTCCTGGGGCCTCCTCAGGGCCCCGGCCCATGATGCCCTGCAGCTCGGGTACTCGGGTGCTTGGGCTTTCAGGTCCGGCTTCCTCGCCTGGCTTCCTCACCTGGCGTGGTGCACATCAGCTGCCATGGGAGCCTTGCCTTAGGAGTCGTCCCCTTGGACCACACTACTTGCGAGTGTGTGTGGGGGGGGGCACGCCTCGGCAGCAGTGATTTGATGTCTGTAGCATGCCTGCCAGACACCCCTTGCCCCCACTGCCGCAGCGCCACGCTGGTGCCATCTGGACTGCTGGCCCATCTGGACTGCTGGCAGGGGGCTTCTAGTCTGTGACTGGGGGCTGCAGGTGGAGGACCCCGGCACCCATAGGGCTCTGTAAGCATCAGGAACTGGAAATATCCATTTTTCTGGTTCCTCCCCTCCACGGGGACACTGAGCTCGGGGCCCCACAGGCCACTTCCCTCCCACAGCATGGCAGGCCGGGGTGCAGACTCTGGGCATGCGAACTCTGGCCTCGCGGCCCCAGAGGCCCCTTCCCTCCTGCTGCAGAGCCATAGCACAGGACTCTGAGCTCACGGCCCCAGAGGTCCCTTCCCTCTCGCCACACAGCGTGGCGCGGACTCTGGGCTCACGGCCCCACAGGCCTCTTCCCTCCTGCCGCATGGCTGGCCGGGGTGCGGACACTGGGCTGGCGGCCCCACAGGCTCCTTCCCTCCCACAGCATGGCAGGCTGGGCGCGGACTCTGGGAGTGCAAACTCTGGGCTCACGGCCCCAGAGGCCCTTTCCCTCCTGCCGCACAGCCATGGCGTGGACACTGGGCTCACGGCCCCACAGGCTCCTTCTCTCCCACTGCATAACCGGCCAGGGTGCGGACACTGGGCTCACGGCCCCTTCACTCCCGCCGCACAGCCCCACAGACCCCTTTCCTCCCACCGCACGGCTGGCCGGGGCGTGGACGCTGGGCTCACTGCCCCAAAGGACCCTTCCCTCCCACAGCACAGCCATGGCTTGGACGCTGAGCTTGTGCCGCTGCTGGCGACATGAGCTCAGTGTCCCGCTCCCAGTCTTCTGGCCAGAGACCCCTCCCCTCCCTCTGCGGCCAAGGAGCAGATGCTGGGCTCCCGTTGCCGGGGCGATGCCACCAGCGTCTGCTATGGGCGCCGTCATTTTTGTCACGGAGTGATGGCTAATTTACATATTACTCTTTTATTATATAGGATAAGTGATCACCCTGATAAATCTGGTATCCATCTGACACCTACATATTTATTACAATATTATTGATTATACTTCCCATGCTGTACTTTCCATCTCAAGGACTATTCTGTAACTTCCAATTTGTACTTCTGACTCCCATCATTTTACCCAGTCCCCCAACCCACCTTACATCTGGCAACCATCAGTCTGTTATCTGTATCTATGAGTCTAGTTCTGCTCAGTTTGATCATTTATTTCTTTAGGTTCCAAATATAAGTGAAATCATCTGCCATATGTCTTTTTCTATGTTACTTATTTCACTCAGTACAAGACCCTATAAGTATATTCATGATGTTGCAGATGGCAAGATTTAATTCATTTTAAACGCTGAGTCATATTCCATTGTGTATATACATCTCTTCTTCTTTATCCATTCACCTATTGATGGACACTTAGGTTTTTTTCTATACCTTATCTATTGAAAATAATGTTGCAATGAGCATATAAATGTATATGGTTTTTTGATTTAGTGTTTTGGCTTTCTTTCTTTAATACTCAGAAATTGAATTTCTGTGTCCCTGTTATATAGCCTTTGTTTTCAAGTCTATTTTGTCTAGTACAAGTATTGCTACACCAGTCCTGGGCGGGTAGCTCAGTTGACTAGAGCATCAACCAATTATGGCAAGGTTGCTGGTTTGATCTCTAGTCAGGACACATACAAGAAGCAACAATCGAATGCATAAATAAGTGAAACAACAGCCCGGCCAGCATGGCTTAGTGATTGAGCATTGACCTATGAATTAGAAGGTCATGGTTTGATTCCTGGTCGGGGTACATGACCAGGTTGCAGGCTTGATCCCTGTGTGGGGCTTATGGAAGGCAGCCAATCAATGATTCTCTCTCATCATTGATATTTCTATCTTTCTCTCCCTCTCCCTTCTTCTCTGAAATCAATAAAAAATATATTTTAAAAAATAAGCTGAAAAACAAATCCATGTTTGTCCCTCTTTCTCTCTTTCTTTTCCCCTCTCTAAAACCAATACATGAAAAAATTTTAAAACACACAAAAAAACATTGAGTAAAAAAAAATCTAGCTACCCCAGGTTTTTTCTGTTAGTTTGTTTCCATTTTCGTAAACTATATTTTCTCATCCCTTTAATTTCAGTCTGTGTGTGCCTTTCTATCTGAAGTGAGTTGCTTATAGGCAACATATGTCAGGGTCTTATTTTGTTATCCATTCAGCCTCTGTATGTCCTTTGATCCATTTGAATTTAATCCATGTAATCTATTTACATTCATAGTAATTGTTAATAGATATGTATTTATTGGCATTTTACTATTTATAATTTTGATCTTTCTGTCTTTATAAATAAGACCCTTTAACATTTCTTTAAATACTGGTTTGGTGGTTTTGAATTCCTTTCAATTTTTCTTGTCTGGGAATTTCTTTATGTGTCCTTCCATCCAAATAATCTGTTGATTAGAGTAATCTTGGTTTCAAGTTCTTGCTTTTCATCACTTTTAATATTTCTTGTTGATCACTTTTGGTCTGAAAAGTTTCTGCTGACAGTCTTATGGGAACTCCCCTGTAGATAAATAACTGCTTTTTTCTTGATGCTCTTAAGATTGTTTCTTTGTCTTTAACCTTTGGCATTTTAATTATGATGTGTCTTAGCATGGACCCCTTTGGGTTCTTGTTTGAGACTCTGCAATTTATGGACTTGTATGTCTATCTCCTTCACCAGGTTAGGGAAGTTTTTAATCATTATTTTTTCACATAGATTTTTCAATTCCTTGGTCTTTCTCTTCTCCTTCTGGTACTCTCACAATGTGACTGTTGTTACACTTAATGTTGTCTCAGAGGCTTCTTATACTATCCTTATATTTTTATTCTTTTTCTCTTCAGATGAAGTGTTTTCTGCTTACTTATCTTCCAAATCATTAATTTGATCCTCTGCTTCATCTACTCCACTGTTGATTCCCTATAATATATTCTTCATTTCAGTTAGTGTATTCTTTATTTCTGACTGGCTGTTATTTATGTTTTCTATCTTATTGGTGAAGTTATAAGCTTATTTACTCTTCCCCTAAGTTTATTAAGTATCCTTATACCAAGTGTTTTTAACTTTGTATCTGCTCAATTGCTTCTCTCCATTTTGTTAGTTCTTTTTCTTGGAGTTTGATTCTAATCATTCATTTGGGACATGTTTATATTTCTCCTCATTTGACAGCCTCCCTGTATTTGTTTCTATGTAGAACGTAGAGCTGCATGTCTCCCAGGCTTGGAGGAGTGGCCTTATGTAGTAGGTGTCCTATTGGTCCCAGTGACACAGCCTTCCCGATCTTCTGAGCTGGGCACTCCAGCTGCACCAACTTATGTGGGCTGTGTGTACCTTCTGCTATAGTTAATCCATAATTACTGTGGGCATTTCAATGGGAGGAATTTGCCCCAGGCTGATTGGCTGTAAAGACTGGCTGCAACCACTGTGGAGGATTTTCTGTGTAGGGGCTGACCCCGAGGATTAAGACTTACTTTAGTGAGTCTCTGATGTTTGCTGAGACTGCCCCTTGAGTGTGTATCTTGTGGAGGTGGTTGGGTAGTGCTTTGATATAGTATAAAGCTGTTCTCTAGGTGAACTGTCTCTGGGGCCTCCTGGGAGGTACAGACTAAGATCAGTCATTATCTGTGCCCTGCCTGGGGCCATCAAGCATGAGCTACAGATTTATCTGTAGATGGAAGCTACTTGTGCAGGGACTGGAGGTGTCTAGGAGAGGCCAAGCTGTGAACCAAGGCCAGCTGCCACTAGTGCTAGATCTGAGGCCACTTAACTAGAGGCAGGCAGCATACTGAGGTCAGATACTGCTTATTTGAAAGATTTTAGGAAAGTCTGAAGCATGATCCTAGACAGCCTGTTTATTTGGAAAAGCCACTGGAAATTGCTCAGTGGGGCTCAAAAGTTGAGTGGGATAGGGTCTCAGAGAATCACCAGGGCTGGGCCAATAGTGTGAACCATTGGATGGAAACTCAGATATGGTGCCTGTATTAAGGCTCTGTGTGGAGTAAGCCTCAAAAAAGAAACAATGGCCTTTGTCAGCAATTCTGTTGGGGAGACAGCTGCCCCAACAGGTCTCACCATGATGCCAGACAATTCAGTTCACCCCTGTATGTCCCTGGTGTCCTTCCAGCGCTGCCCCAGTGCAGAGCAAGTGAGTCTGAGTACTGTGCTTGGGGCACTTAAGAGTAACTGCCCGGGGCGCCAGCAGCACTCCATCTTCCTCAGCCACAATCCCCACTAGTTTTTACAGTCAGAAGTTATGGGGACTTCTTTTTTTGGCACTGGAACCCTTGGTTGGGGGGCTTGTTGTGGAGCTCCTCAGGGGGGACATCTGCAGCTTAGCTATCCCTTCTCATTTTTAATGTCTACACATGGGTGTGGGACAAGCCCATTCTGTGTCTCTGCCCTGCCTACCAGCCTTAATTTTTTTTTTAATTGATTACAGGTAGTGAGAGAAAAAAAAACATATCCTGTATTCATGGATTGGAAACATCAACAGAGTTCAAATGGCCATAATACCCAAAGCAGTATACAGATTTAAATGCAATCCCCCTCAAAACCCCAATGTCACTTTTTATAATGAAATAGAATAAGAATGGGTGAGGCCACGTGCCCCTGGGTCCAGGTGAGGCCACGCGCCCCTGGGTCTGGGTGAAGCTGGATCATCCCGGGTCCGGGTGAGGCCGTGTGCCCCTGGATCCGGGTGAGGCTGGGTCCCGGGTCCGGGTGAGGCCGCGCGCACCTGGGTCCAGGTGAGGCCGCGTGCCCTGAGTCCGGGTGAAGCCGTGCCCCTGGGTCCGGCCGAGACCAAACCAGAGGGTGTCACACCTGCATTACCACCATTTGTCCACCATCCAGAGCTGAGGGGTCAGTGCCGACATGTACACATAAGGAACTGGTGGACATTGATATTGGGTCTCAAAAGAACTGTTGGTCCAGAAAGAAACTCACTACAGACTGATTCATTTGCCTGTCAGCATAACTATTATTGCTCGTCTCACATTCAGTTCTTATAAGTATATCTCTAGTGACACATGATCTCGCTCATCTAGGGGAAATGATGAACAACATAGACTGATGAACAAGAACAGAACCAGAAACAAGGAGGCATCGATCGGACTATCGGGCCTCAGAGGGAGGATAAGGGAGGGTGGGGGGAGGGGGAGAGATCAACCAAAGGACTTGTGTGCATGCATACTAGCCTAACCAATGGTTAAGTTCAACAGGGGGTTGGGGCATCCGTGGGGTGGGGTGTGGGATGGGAATGGGGGGATGAGGACAAATATGTGACACCTTAATCAATAAAGAAATTTAAAAAAAAAAGAAAGAAATAGAATAAGAAATAATCAGATTTGTATGGAACCACATAAGACCACGAATAGCCAAAGCAATCCTGAGAAGAAAGAACAAAGCTGGAGGTATCACATTACCTGAGTTCAGATTATACTACAGAGCTTCAATAATCAAAACAGCATGATATTGGCATAGAAACAGATACACAGAACAGAATAGATAACACAGATATAAAACCACACGTATATGGGTAGATAATTTTTGACAAAGGAGCCAGAAACGTACAATGGAGTAAAGCTGGTCTCTTCAATAAATGGTAAATTGGGAATAATTGGAAAGCCACATGCAAAAGAATGAAACTGTATTATAGTTTGTCCCCATGTACAAAACTTAACTCAAAATGGATCAAAGACCTAGATATAAAACCCAAAACAATAAGTTACATAGAAGAAAACATAGGTATCAAGCTTATGAACCTTGGTTGTAGAGAACATTTTATGGATTTGACCCCAAAGGGAAGGGAAGTAAAGGCAAAAATAAATGAATGGGGCTATATCAAACTAAAAAGCTTCTGCACAGCAAAATAAATTGACAACAAAACAAAGAGGCAGCCAACCAAATAGAAGATGATATTTGCAATCAGCAGCTCTGATAATGGTTTAATTTCCAACATATATAAAGAACTCCTAAAACTCAACAACAAACAAATAACCCAATAAAAAAAATGGACAGATGACCTGAACAGACACCTCTCCCAAGAAGACATACTAACAGCCAATAGGTCTATTAAAAGATGTTTAACCTCACTAGCAATTAAGGAAATGCAAATCAAAACTATAATGAGATACCACCTCACTCCTGCTAGAATGATTATTATCAGCAAGACAAGTAATAAATGTTGGAGAGCTTGTGGAGAAAAGGGAACCCTCATTCATTGCTAGTATGTATGGTAGACTGGAACAACCATTATGGAAAATAGTCTGTCCAATCCTCAAAAATTGAGAATAGAACTACCATACTACCTAGCGATCTCTCTCCTGGGTGTATACCTGAAAAACTAGAAAACATGTATTTGCGAAGATAGATGCATCCCTATGTTCATTGCAGCATCATTCACGGTGGCCATGACATGGAAATAACCAAAGTGTCCTGTGATAGAGGACTGGATAAAGAAGATGCAGTACATATGCACAATGGGATATTATTCAGTTGTAAGAAAGGATGAAATACTGCTATTTGCAACACCATGGATGGACCTTGAGAATATTATGCTAATAAAATAAGTAAGTAAAAAAAAACTAAGAACTGTTTTGGGGTAGAACCCTGGAGTCAGAATAAGACCACTGGAGGTTGCTGGTTGATTAAAAAAAGCAGGCAAGGATTTATTGAACTGGCCAGGACGGCCACGAGAGCACCACACTCAAGTGGAATGCACCCTCACGACCGCACCGTTCCAGGTGTAAGCAGTCGTTTTAAAGGTCTAAACCACAAGAATTTTCCTTTGTTCTAAATTGTAAATTCTAAATGCTGGGAACCGCTCTCAGGGGGGTTCCCAGCCACATCCTGTTGTACATTGGAATGTGGCCCTATGTTGCGAAAGCAGTTTTACAGAGGCAGAATTAAGCAGAGTTAGTAATCTCTAAAGGTTATCTACAGTTTCTACTCTTGGAGCTACTGAGTCAATGGGAATCAATCTCCTGTGGTTCTGGTCCACAGGCACAGGAAAATAATCTTTGTGATGTGGGGTGAGTTTCCAGGTCTCAATCTGGAAGCTGAGGTAACTACCCCATTGTTTAAGCAAGTAAGTGCATGCAGAAACCAGAATAGCAGGGTTAAAATTCAAACAGCAGTTTTTACCTAAGTATGGTTGCTACCATACTTCAAGAACCATATGATTTCACTCATATGTGGGATATAAAACTGAAACTTGTGAACACAAACAGCAGTGTGATGGTTGCCAGAGTGAAGGGGTGAGAAGAGAAGGGTGTCCTAATATATGGTGATAGGAGATTTGACTTGGGGTGATGGGCTCACAGTACAGATATTGTAACATAGAAAGCCTCACCTGAAACCTACATGATCATATTAACCAATGTCATCCCAATAAATTTAATAAAAAGCCTTTAGCTAAAATAAACAATGAAAAAAAGCATTGAATAAATGATATACAAAATTGAAAAATTATATTCATGATATGTGATAAAAACAAAACTTGTGCTACTTGAAATTTCCTTTGGATTGAATTCTTGATAAAAACTAAAAGGAAAGACAAAAAGTTTGACACTAGGGAGAAGAAACCTTTACAATGTGATGCTGACTTTTATGTTGGCTCCAGGTCATGTCCTTGATGTTCATTGAAAAGGAAATATGTTTTTATTCAGTGATTGCTTATTTATAATGAACTGCTAAATTTGATAATTTTATACTTTACTCATTACATTTGTAACTCAGCAGAAGGTGTTACTTTTCTGCAGGAGCATTTTTTCCAGAATATGAATGTTTAAACACAGTTCCTTAATTTTTGGGATCACTTAGACTTCACAAAACGGATTTCTCTGTGCAATAAAAAAATCCAAAGTACAACTTTATAAAACTTACTATTACTTAGATAAACTATGGTGGCAACTCATATGAGGGATGTTATCAAATAACTTTAGAAATATCCATATCATTCTCAGTAGATTGAGTAAATGAACTAAGAGGATTATCATAAAAGTGGATTTGACTATGACTAATTTTCTTGCTGTTCAGCAGGGTAGAACTTTTGATAGTAATTACATGTAATCCATGGGAGTCATTTCTGGTTCTACCCCTAGTTATGAAAAATGGCTTTAGAAAAATTCTACAAATTGTTGTAGAATGGGTTATGAAGGAAACTTTATTGGTTAAAGTGTAAAGTTACTTAGCAAAAGGCAGCAAGGAAAGAGAAAATATGGTCCATTCAAATGCCCTCTTATGTCATGAGAAGTGTCAGCCTAGGCCTCTGTTGGAAACTTAATGTAGGTCCGTGTTCCAATATGGAAAATTTCCTTGTGGATCTCACTTTTTATAAGGAATCTGTGGGAAAGTGGCCTTCTTAATAGGCAATGAACAGGCTGCTGTGTACCTATTCCACATTGAAAATTTACAGGTACTCTGAAAAGGAATTTTGGACAAGCCACTCTTTGAAGGAGTGTGGAACCAACCATCTCCAAGTGAAACCCACTTTGATCAGTCATGTCTAAATATGTTTCCCCATCTCTCTCTCTCTCCCAATTTTTTTTTTTTTGGGGGGAGGCAACCGAAATTTTTGGTGGCCTTATTTCGGCAAGGCCTAAAAAAATAAATAAAAATAAATAAAATAAATAAATAAATAAATAAATAAATGTTTCCCAGTTTTCTACTTACTTTATAACAAAAGTCACTTCTTATAACATATAATTATGCACACTCTTTTTCCATTAAAAATGATCTGAAATAAAAATTCTTGCCTGCCCTCCTAAATGCCTTGAAGGTGTGGAGCTTTGACCTCACTTGGTTAGGTGTAACCCTTCCTGCTGGGGAAAGTGATATTCTCCATTCCCAGCTTCCTCTCCTCAACAGTAAGTGATCTCCAGATATCAACTTTGTAGAATTCTCCTTATTTTCTAATCTTAGGTTAGGTATGTAATAAAAGACTAATTCATCCTGGACTTATCTAACTGCAACCAATATGAAAAAAGTGGAGATTCTCAAAATGAGCTATCCAAGGGCATGAATAAACTGTTCTATGGCCCTGGCTGGTGTGACTCAGTTGGTTGGGGTCCTCCTGTGCACTGAAATGTTGCCAGTTTGAATCCTGGTCAGGGCACATGCCCAGGTTTTAGGGGGCGTGGGGTGGGGGAGAGACTGCAGGAGACAGCCGATCTATGTACTCTCACATTGATGTTTCTCTCCCTCTCTCTAAAAATCAAACTATTATTTAAAAAAATTAACTATTCTATGAATTAATAAAGAGACCTATTGATGAAATGGAATAAATCTTTGAAACTATATTAACATAATAAAAAGCAAAAAAAAAATCCTTCAGACATTTGCAGTATTATTCAATCAAATTAGCATAACATGTTGCGCAAATTATGGCTTGAATGTGAAGCCATGAGATAAGTGTTCAGCCATCTAAAAAATGCCTCAAGCGAAGAAATAAGACACGCTATGTAAACATTAATGCTTAGTAATATTTTTCTAGTAAAGGTCTGGATACTAAAATGTATTTTAGAGTTAATTTTAATCAATATAATTTTACTGAAGAGAAAACAATGTTTTATTTTCTTAAGCTTTTCTGCCTTATACCACACTAACAACTAACACAACTTTCATTTCTCCTTCTCTTTGATTAGTTCATATTATCCAGGTAAAGATTAATGATTTCAGGTCTATAGGGAAAGTCCACATAACCCAGTATCTTCAGTAGAAAAATTTTTTTTCTCCACTTGTAATTTCAAATGCCACCTAGTATGCAAAATAATGAGAAATAAGCATGTCTTATGTTTTCCATGGCATCTGTTGCCCAGATGGTGACATAATCTTTCAAACTTAAAACTCTTACTATTATCAACACCTTCTTAAACTACAAAATATTTCTTTGGCAATAGACAATATGTCACTTAATAACCTTGAAAATTTAGTTTTTTATTTTGATCACAAAAATAAATTACATGAATAATTTGACTCAGTAGTTATTTGTATTTTATGAAGCTTGATGACAATATGATTACTTAAAACATTCTCAAGAATTTTAAATGTCAAGCTTGGAATATTTTTCTTTACTTGTCTAGCAAATTTAAAATATTACAATTGTCAGTACACTCTGATGCTAACATAAGGTTTAGGTTTAAAAGAGCAAATAAAGTGCCTCACTTGCAATTGATGTCATTAACCTTGATTACCACTGGTTAAATCAAGAGTCATATTAATTGTCTGCACTGACTTATGTAGCTTTTCATTGACACAGGCAGACTGAAATCATTTGCTTGATTCTTGGTGAGTGAACACGACTTCATTCAAGTAGATCACAGACATTATAAGTGCATGCGACATATGTGACCTCTTGTACCTATGGTAACAAGATGCCAACATTCTCCATTCAGCAAAGAAGTGACCTGATTCAACTATGCTAGCTAGGCAAAATGCCATGGCAACAACTGGCTTTTCATTCTAACAATGATTTTACAATCCTGCTAGAAGGCCATCAGCTGTAGGCTTTTCCCCTTTCTTTGTTCAAGTTCTTTTCTATCACTGCAGGTACATGTTAGATTTTCTTCAGAATGCGATAAGGAGCCAGCAGACAGCATATAAACTCAGGCAGTAGTACTATTCTCCCATCAGCAGTGGAGAGAGAGAGGAAAAGGGAATGGCAGAACTAACATGTAGTTAATAATAAAATGATTCTGATGAAAAAGATAAATGTAAAGGGCTCTGGCTGTATTAAGTGAAAAATAGTTTTATATGAGGTGAAAATTAAATTTAACAAACACAGTAGCACTGAAAAAAATGGTGTCTGGAAAATCAGAAACTAAAGCAGATAATGATTGGAAGGGATAATAAGTGGAAAAAATCAGTAGGAAAAAGAGATGCAAAAATCCCTTATTCAATTTACTAAAAGTAAAGCTATTAAAAACTAAATTAAAGCAGCCTATAAAACTCAATATATTTAACTCATATGTGGAATATAAAACTGAAACTTAAGAACACAAACAGCAATGTGGTGGTTGCCAGAGGGAGGGAGTTGCGGGGAGAAAGGGATCCTGATATGAGGTGACAGGAGAAGATTTGACTTTGGGTGGTGGGCACATGGTCCTATATACAGATTTTGTAAATTAGTAATCTACACATGTAACCTATATGTTCATGTAGACTAATGTCACCCCAATAAAATTAAAAAAAACAATATAAATCAAAAAGAACATTTATAAAAACATTCATTTGGATGATAGCTAGAAAATTATAAATTGTTTTAAACATAAAGTAGCAAAATGACCTACTAATATTTTGTTATACCTGAGATCATAGAGTATACAGTAATTAAAATACATGCCTCATTCACACAAAAGATAAATCAATGATACACTTTATTGTTCTAATCTAAACTGTATACATTAGCATTAAAATGTGATTTGTTATGGTACATATAAAAACATCTCAAAAGCTTTTAAATCTATTGTGCGAATGACCCATTTTTCAAAATTATGAGATCATTTGCCAACTTTATTCAAAATTTCATTATTAAATGGCTGGTAAAGTATGAAAAGAATAGCATGTTTAGACTTTCCAGTTTACTTAATATTAACTCTAGTATTTAGGATTCTAGAGTTTTTCTAATCTTGCTCTTCCAATTAAAGATGAGTAAAACAAAGATTCTCACAATGACAACTATACTATTATTGTTATTATTATTAATGTGGGTGTATTTACACCAACATTATTAGTGTGTGTGTGCTTACACCAACATTATTAAATGATATTTTTTAATTATTAAATGATATTTTTTAAACTATCATCCATGGTTTTCATCTCTTGGGCCTAGTAAATTGTGAAGCCATGGCCCACGTGGCTTCGGGTTCAAAGACTTGGAGAAAGGGCTGATGCAGAAATTAATACACAGGACAAGAAATATAAATTTGGAAGTTATGAGGGAATGGACCAAGTTCCACTGAATCTCAGTTCCCATCTGCTTTTATTTACTAGAATACACAATTGCCTTTCAGGAATGCAAACAGACCTATCAAAGGAGATTGTTTAGTAAACAGTAAGATTATCAGGTTGGGGGAGTTTGCTTTAGGCCATTGAATCATCAGCAGTAGGTAATAAAATGCAGATACTTACCCTGTGAATATCAAAGAGCCCCATTTAGCCTTCTGACCAGACTTCTCACATTTATATTAATTACTGTTGATCTTTGGTCCCAACAGTAAATGATAAATAAATGCAGCTGAATTGATGAAAATTAGGGTGAATTTATCTATGACAAAATTTTACTAGGGATATATTAATTATTTAGACCAATAATTTATGCTGTTTCACATATTCATATCAATATTGCTGTCATAAGACTATAAACAATATTGTTTGCACTACTGATTTGAAAACTCAAAATTTTCTCTGAATCATATCTTCATCAAAATCAAAAGACTTATTGCTAATGTTTCCATCACAGTTTGTTTACTCCTGATGGGTAAATTACACATTAATGGACATCTTGGGGGACCCTGTGGTCCAGATTGTCTCCTATGACTTTGGCAGTGACATCAGTTCCTTGGCCTTGAATTAGGGAGCTGATATCTTTCCTACAATGATGAGTGGTGCCACAAGAGCAAAACTATGATCCAATGTGTTTCACATGGCCTCTGCCTGGAAGACAGAGGTCCCTGTTCTCTACTCCAGTTATGGGAGCACTTGTAGTATCACGTAATTATCTATGTCTGATTTTGTCACTACTTACTCAAAATGTGATATCTCTTATATCAGACAACTATATTAAAATCAACACCACCACTATGTCAAAAAGGAAAAAGAGTAAATGTATAAAGAGAACAGGAAAAAAAGTGTGCATGTAAATGAGCTAAAACAGAAAAATAAAAGAAGATCCACATTGTTATTCTTTTCATAAGTTGAAAGTCCTTTTACTTAGACATTATTCTTCAGGGAATTTAGATCAGAAATTATTTTAAAATATACTCCTTAAAGTTTGGCTAATTAAATAATGTCTGTATTTTATTGCCCAACCAAATTCAGACAGCTTTGTTGGGTCTTTTTCAATAACCAATGGCACTGCATTTTCCTGTTTATCACCCTATAAGTATCTGATCATTTGGAAAAGTCCCTACCTATTTTATTCTCTACTAGAGGCCCAGTGCATGATTGAATCATGCACGTGTAGGGTCCCCTACACGCTTTCCCTTTCGATCACGGGGAGCTGGGTGCCTGTCCGCTGGTGCACCAGGTGCCGGAGGCTTCTGAAAGGCATCCAGCTCCCACACTTTTGCTTTCGATCGCTGGTGCACCAGGCCTTTCAGAAGCCTCCGGCATGGCGGAGGCTTCTGAAAGGCCTGCTGCCTGAGCGGACAGGCACCCAGCTCCCACGCTTTTGCTTTTGATCACAGGGAGCTGGGTCCCTGTCCGCTGGTGCACCAGGCCTTTCAGAAGCCTCCGGTGCCACGGAGGCTTCTGAAAGGTCTGGTGCCTGAGTGGACAGGCACCCAGCTCCCACACTTTCGCTTTCGATCGCTGGTGCACCAGGCCTTTCAGAAGCCTCTGGTGCTGCAGAGGCTTCTGAAAAGCCTGGTGCCTGAGTGGACAGGCACCCAGCTCCCATGCTTTCCTTTGGATCACTGGTGCACCAGGCCTTTCAGAAGTCTCCGGCATGGCGGAGACTTCTGAAAGGCCTGCTGCCTGAGTGGACAGGCACCCAGCTCCCACGCTTTTGCTTTTGATCACAGGGAGCTGGGTCCCTGTCCGCTGGTGCACCAGGCCTTTCAGAAGCCTCCAGTGCCGTGGAGGCTTCTGAAAGGTCTGGTGCCTGAGTGGACAGGCACCCAGCTCCCACGCTTTCGCTTTTGATCGCTGGTGCACCAGGCCTTTCAGAAGCTTCCGGCGTGGCAAGCTTCTGAAAGGCCTGCTGCCTGAGTGGACAGGCACCCAGCTCCCACGCTTTCGCTTTCAATCGCTGGTGCTCCAGGCCTTTCAGAAGCCTCCGGCGTGGCGGAGGCTTCTGAAAGGACTGCTGCCTGAGTGGACAGGCACTCAGCTCCCCTGCTTTTGATGGTCCCTGGGGCGGGATGTCAGCTCACTGCCCCAGAGGCCCCTTCTGTGCCGCAGCACAGCCATGGCGCAGACGCTGAGCTCGTGCTGCTGCTGGCGACGCAGCTCAGCATCCCGCCGGCCCAATCAGCTACCCCGGCCACCCCGGGTCCCACCCCCCCGCACCTCCTGGCCAATCATGGGCATAGCGAAGGTACGGTCAATTTGCATATTTGTCTATTATTAGGTAGGATTGTTTACTTGATAGTCTGTGAAAAACGATGTACAACTTCTTATCTTTCTAAATTTTTCATCCACTTTTCACCAGCACCTTTTAAACAAAATTCAATATATTTGCCAAGACAGGATTCTAAGTTTTTTCTGGGCATTATTTTGAACCGTTCTCACTAATCCCTGCTTAAATAAACTTGCTAGATTCTTAATAAGCTTATACTTTTTTTACTAAAGTAGTCATTGCAAAATAAAACACACCAAAACTGTTGCTTTAATTTTTGTTTATAGAATTCACTATGTGTATATGTATGTTTGTGTTGTTTATGTGTATGTGTGTGTATTTCACAATAGCTTTCATGAACTGGATAAAAAATATACAATATATGTATTATATATAATATACATAGTTATATACATATACATTTTTACTACAATCATACAATAGTGAAGTCTGTACAACAAAGCAGGCTAATACAGTTCTTTCACCAGCAACACTTAGTTTCTCCTCATTCTTAATGTTTCAATTAATAAAATTGTTTATTTTATCTATCATTCTTTGAAATCCATAATATTTTAAAATTAACATATTCAAATATGATCCTAGAATTCATACCAAAGTGAATAGTAAATGAGTATTTAGATATATTAACACCTATTTGCAATCTATGTTTTGCCACATAAAATCAGTCTGGTTAATTAGCTGCTATTAAATACATTATCTTTCATTTCCTCATTCAACAATGTTCTCGAGCACTTTGTACACACAAACACTTTTTTGATTTATTGTTTGAGAGGGTACTGTTAAGACTTACACAATAAATGACATTTATTATTATAGTCCTATGTTGATTTATATATTGTTCTTAGCTTCTCTGCCTGCTATATTTAATGCTGTTCTATATTTAGATCTGATTGAAAAGCTGTGATGGTCACTACACAATCCAAGTTTAGTATATGTAATTCTTTGGCATCCAAAAAAGTTCACAGACACAAAATATACTGAGAATAAAAATTGTGATATGACAAAAACAGAAAAAAACCTACTGACAAAAGTTCATCTGTTATATTTATGAAAATGAATATGCCAGGTTTATTCATAGTCAATGAGGAAAGAGTGACAATATATTTTAAAAGTAGATGAAATTGGAGATAATTATTACTATCTTAATTTCTGGGTGTAGAAAACAGAAAATCATAAACTTAAAAAATTATTTTAGATGATGCCTGAGTGACTTAGAACCATATAATCTTCATTCATCATAGACATGATACAGCTTCCTGCCTAGCATTTCCAACATTTTTCTCTAGATTCCTCCAGTCTTGTTATTAAAATCTTATAGAATGAATAAATATCTTAATTTAGTGCACAGTAATGTTACTTAAAGAGACAAAAATAGCATTTCTGCTGGTTCTTATTTATTGGATTCAATGAAAAGTAGTTTAAAACAAGCTTCTATATATTTCTGATTAATTTGTTGTTAAAATTAGCTTTGGGACTACTATACTTATTTATTCCTATTAATTTAAAAGGAATCAAAGAGCCTATCAATGGTCATATTTGGGTACATATATTAAAATTGGATCTATGTCACCCTAACTGGTTTGGCTCAGTGGACAAAGCATCAGCCTGTGGACTCAAGGGTCTCAGGTTCGATTCCGGTCATGGGCATGTACCTTGGTTGTGGGCACATACCCAATAGGGAGTGTACAGGAGGCAGCTAATCAATTTCTTTCTCATCGATGTTTCTAACTCTCTATCCCTCTCCCCCCCTCTCTGTAAAAAAAATCAATAAAATATATTTTAAAAAATGGATCCATGTTTACATAGGTATAAATGTTTGATTGGCTACCAGTGGTCGGCAAACTGAGGCTCGCGAGCTTTGTCCAGAAAGTGGCTCGCAAGCCGCGGTTTGCCGCTCTGTTGACTAATGAGTTTGCCGGCCACTGGGCTAACCAAAACGATGTTAGCATGCATCAATTTAATCCAAAGAAGACTGTGATTCCCTGCCTCAAAAACAAATATGTGAGACAAATAGAAAAATCCTGATGCAATAATATGAAGGACTGAATTTTTCAGGTGGTGGTTGGGAAAACAATAAGAGAATACTGTTTATGTCCAGTGACAAGCATTTGCAATTTACGCCAATTAATAGAAGGTCTGGGCTAATCAATACATAGATTAACCAAGCTTAGAATACATATAATTTAGAAAATGAATGATTTGTCTTAGTATGCTTCTCAAAATGAAAAAAACAATATACAAAAAGCAAGGCTGTAATGTCTTTCCTTTCTCCATCCTGTGGTTAATCTGCTATTTGTTAACCTTTCTTCCTTTATTAGACTGAATTATGTTTGGCTTATTGCCCATTTTGTGAGGTAATTTCTCAGTGTACATTCTTGGGTCTCCATGATTTATTGTTTGAGAGTAATTTTATTACATAGTGTTGCTATCTGTGTTACCTGCATAGAAACATTATGTTTTTGTTATCCATTTGACATATCAATAATACATTGTAAATCTCCCCTCTCCTCCTTCCCAAACTTCTTTCCTTTTTTTCTTTCTTCCTTCTCACTCTCTTTTTCCCTCTCTCTTTGTCTCTCCTTTCTTTTGGATGCAGAGTTATTAACATACATTATTATTCTAGTACTACTAGTTTGATATAATCGTTCCAGGTATTAGCATTATCCCAATAAGTAAAAAAAATTTGAGTGAACATTATTTTCTTGGTGACAATTAGCACAATCAAAAACTTATGTGCTCTGGTTTTTATAAACCACAAACTTTATAAATTATTCTTACTTTATTCGCAGCATAGAAAAGTCCCATTTTATTATCACAGTCATAGGTACTCACATATTATTACCTATAAGAGTTGTTAAATAACATACATAATGAAGAAATTTAATAATGTACATAATCTATAATAATAAAAGCATAATATGCTAATTAGACAGGACAGCCAAATGACCATCCGGACATTCTTCTGGATGACTTTCTGGACAAAGCCGGGGCTGCTAGGGCTGAGTGAATTGCATGAATTTCGTGCATCAGACCTCTAGTATTTAATAATACACATAATAAAAATATTTCAGAGATCAGATGATATGTGTTAATTTCATAAGTAAAGAATCTGAGACTTAGAGATTGCAAAATCACACAACTAGAGAATTTTCAGACCACAAAGAGAACCCAGGTCATTATTCTTTTAATTCTGTGCTTTTTCATTACAAATAAATGTACTGATATATTTATATTTTTGTTTGGCATACTTTATTTGCAGTAAAAGTCACCAATATTTAATTGCAAAGTGCTGGATAGAGTCATCAATTGATTTATTTTGAATAAACTAATAAAAATATTTCCACGTATCATATCATATTATATTATTGTTACACAATATTGTGGTATAGGTATTATTAATTGAATTTGATATATTGGGGAACTAAGGCTTAGGATGTCAATAAATTACCAAAGATTACTCAACTGCTAAATGGGGAATTCTGACTCTGAATATTTCTGATTCTCCTGTATTATGACATACATTGCACATTTGATCAAAATTTGATAACATCTCATTTATGTTTGCATAATGTGAAATAACATGACATTCATGTGAAACCCCCCAAATGGGTTTCTTACTTTAAACTTAAAATTTCACAGAAGCTTATTCAATATGTGAAAGCTAATCTGAGATGAGATTATGTATAATTTAATACAAAGTAATTTATTATAAGCTATTCTTCAGAATTAGATTTAGTTTTTTCATTGTTTTTAGCATTATCATTGCAGAAAGGCATAAAAGCAGTTACTAAGACACCATCCAGAAAAAAAAATAATTAAAATGAAGGAGGCAATGACATATATAATGATTTATCTATTGAAGTCACATTTTGTCAGGGAAGAGTAATTTTAAATAAAGATATAATCAATTGGAACTGAGTTTTAGACATCAGTGTTCATAACAAATATGAGAAATAACAAATTAATCAACTACACATTTATTGCTCAGCCCCATACTAAGTAATTTATGGCATAGGTTAAAGGGGAGAAATAACTCAAATCTGCAATTGTCATCTACAATAAACATATGAACATTGAACACTTTTATTTATAATAAAAAGACATTGTCCTTTTCATCCTTCCTTAATAAGCTATACTCAATGAAGTAACAACTCTTAGTGGTAATTATGTTTTATGTTTTATCCAAATATTTTTAAAGTTTTCTTTGTGACTAATAGTATTTTTCTTAAACACACACAGAGCTGATTAAATAAATGATGTTACATTATAAACTGAAAATTTGTTTTCATTAAAAAGAATGAATACTGGCATTGCTGAGTCAAAAGGTACTTCCATTTTTAATTTTGTTGAGGAAACTCCACACTGTTTTCCATAGAGACTGCATCAGTCTGCATTTCCACCAGCAGTATTCTAGGGTTCCTTTTTCTCCACATTCTTGCCAGTACTTGATTTATTGATAGTTGCCATTCTGACTGGTATGAAATGATATATCTCATTGTGATTTTTATTTGCATCTCTCTGATGATAAGTGACCTTAAGCATTTTTTCATATGTCTTTGGCCATATGTATCCTCTTTGGAGAAGTGTCCATTTTTTTATAGGATTGTTTGTCTTCCTATTGTTGAGTTGTATAAATTCTTTCTATATTTTGGAGATTAACCCCTTATTGATGAATCATTGACAAACATGTTGCCTCATATGGTGGGCTCCCTTTTCATTTTGTTGATGGTTTCTTTTGCTGTGCAGAAGCTTTTTAGTCTGATGTAGTTCCTTTTGTTTATTGTTTCCTTTTCCCTCAGAGATGTTTATTGTTTCCTTTTCCCATCTGAGAGATGTCTGAGATTTTATTGCCTGTTTTCTTATGGGTTTTTATGATTTTGTGACAACCCCAATCAGAAAGAATATATGCACCCCTATATTTATAGTAGGAATATTTACAATTGCCAAGATCAGGAAACAGCCCAAACGCCCATGAGCCAATGAATAGATAGAAAAGCCGTGGTACATTTACTCAATGCAATACTATGTGGCTGCAAAAAGGAAGGATCTCTTACCCTTTGAGACAGCATGGTGGACCTGGAGATTATTATGCTAAATAAAACAAGCCAGTCAGAGAAAGATAAATCTTACAAGATCTCACTTATATGTGGAATCTAAAGAACAAAATAAACTAACAAAATAAGAACTAGAGGCATGCATACATGGAACAGACTGACAGATCTCAGATGGAAGGAGGGAGGGGGGATGGGAAGAGATCAACCAAAGAATATATATAGATATATGCATAGCCCATGGTCTCAGACAACAATGTGAAGACCTAAGGTGGAGGGAGGCAAAGGGGAAGAAAATGAGGGGCAGCTGTAATAGAGTCAACAATCCTATATAATAAAAGGCTAATATGCAAATCAACCAAACAATGGAACGACTGGTCACTATGATGCACACTGACCACCAGGGTGCTCATGGCTGGAGAGTGCAGTGGTGGTGGCAGGAGCCTCTCCCACCTCCACAGCAGCACTAAGGACGCCTCAGGGGCCTAAGTAGGAAGTCGGACATCCCCCAAGGAATCCCAGACTGACGGAGGGTGCAGGCCGGGCTGAGGGATACCCCCGCCCCCCGTGCACGAATACCATGCACCGGGCCTCTAGTAAAAAAATAAAAAAAGAGAGAATGAGCAAACAGATAAAATGGATAATAGAATGACTTGCAAAGCATATTACTGAAAACAAACAAATGAGATAAATAAATGTGAGAGTGTATCACAGGTGTTAAAATGGAAGGGTAGAGGATATGCTTATATTCTATATATAAGCAGTGAATGTCTCTATAATGATACTTGTGAGACTGATTAGAGTTTCTGCCTTTTTGGGAGGAGGATAGGGCCAAGAAGAAGATAGATTTTTCTTTATATAACCTTTGTACTGTGAATTTTTTAACCATGTGCATAAATTATATTTAAAATATGCAGATTGTCAGTGCTTGCGATTCTTATAAAAGTTCCTCTTGTAGGAGCTCTGTCTTTTATCTGTGCACTCTCAGTGTTTGTCAACATTTCCAAGTGTTTCTGATATTATAAGTCAATTGAAAATGCTATGCTAAGTGAAATAAGCCAGTCAGAGAAAGATAAGTACCATATGATTTTACTCATTTGGAATTTAATGAACAAACTAAAATATCAAGCAAAATAGAGACAGACTCATAGATAGAGAATAGACAGACAGTTCTGGGGGTAAGGGAAAGTGTTGAGTGGTGGGGAGAGGAGGAGGGAGGGATTGAGCAAAGAAAGAAAGAAAGAGAGAGAGAAACTCATGGACATGGACAATCATGTAGTGATTGGGAAGTGGAGGTCAATAAGAGCATAGAGGGAGTAAATGGTGTTAGAAAAAAAATAAATGCTGTAAGAGCAAATCATAATAATTTTTTTCAAAAATCCTATGATCTTAATAATATTTTTATTCGAACAAGCCTTATAACTGGATGGCTTTCCAGTTATCCTCCTATATAATAAAGAGCTAATATGCCAATGGTCATGACGCCTTCACACCGTAACAACCATTCAGCAGGAGGCTGCATGAGTAGCGGGGCAGAGCCGTCGCATTGCTCCGGAGATGGGGTTGAAGCAGGGAGGCACCTGGAGGAGGCAGGACCATCCTGTGGTGGGGAGGGCAGGAGTGAGAGCCCATAGCACCCCCCTCACCAGTCCTTCGCCATCCACCACTCTCACTCAGAGAGCCCACCTGCCGCCCACCTGCCAGGGGAAGGACCACAGAGCATACACTGCCAGGAAGTGGCGCTCAAAACTCTGCAGCAAGCACAAGGCTTCTACACTCTCCTCCAGCTCCATAATGGGACAGAGCTGCCGCGTTGCTCCAGAGACAGGGCAGAAGTGAGGAGGCTTCTGGAGGAGGCGGGACCAGCTCGAGGCAACTCGTGGGACCGAGGGCAGGGCTTCAAGCAGCCAGAGAAGGCCAGAGGGGCCAGGGGTGGGGCCAGGCATGCTCGAGCTCTAGGTGGAGAGGTTAGGGTGTCAAGGAGGGGCAGCGGGCAGGTGGACGGGGCTGCATGATTTTGTGCACTGAGTTACTAGTATATAATAAAAGCCTAATATGCTAAGTGTCCCATCGACTTGTCAGCGTTCAACCAATCAAAGCGTAATATGCTAATGATATGTTGAGGCCACTCAACTGCTCTCTATGACGTGCACTGACCACCAGGGGCAGATGTTCCAACCTGTAGGTTAGCTTGCTGCTGGGGTCTAGCTGATCAAGACTGAACAAGATGGGCCGGACATGCCCTGGAACCCTCCTGCGGTCCCTTCCTGGCTGGCTGACCTCCCACATCTCTCCCTGGCCCTGATTGTGCACTGGTGGGTCCCTCAGCCTGTCCTGCACCATATCACAATCCAGGACCCCTCAGGGGATGTTGGAGAGCCAGTTGGCCCGATCCCACAGTGGGAGCACCATTCAGCCAGAGGCTGGGCTCATGGCTGGCGAGTGCAGCAGCCATGGCAGGAGCCTCTCCAACTTCTGTGGCAGTGCTAAGGATGTAAGACTGATGGCTTAGGCCTGCTCCCTGTGGAAAGCGGGCCGAAGCCATCAGTCAGACATCCCCCGAGGGTTCCTGGACTGCGAGAGGGTGTAGGCCAGGCTGAGGGACCCGCCCCAAGTGCACAAATTCATGCACCATGCCTCTAGTATTACTATTATAATATTTTATGTGGGAATATATTTATAGTAATATTTATAGTAATATAAATATAATTTTAAAAATATAGCCTGTAAGAAAATTTTAATTTTCCAAAATTCCTTGTCAGTGTTTGATATATTTTTTTTTTTTTTCATTCAACTTCAGATCAGGTTTCTCTTAGGATTCAATATGGCAATTTGGATGCCAGTCCTATTTTGGACATTAATCAGAAGGAAGTGGATTTATGAAAGAATGAAAATGTAATAAAGAATTTGAAAACTTAATTTCATTTTTTATTAATATTTTTATAATCTATTACTATTTTATTTTGTTGTTATAATGTTTTCATTATCTTAATTATTTATTACTACTTGATTCTTAAGAAATAGTGATATGTTCTTAGAGATAAATAAAACATATTTTTCAATCATTTATTTGAAGAACAAAGCCAATTAATCCCTATGTAACCTGCTACAAGTACCTTCTCACATGCTGTTTTTAGGGGAAGGAATTCCTGAGTACTGGTATAATACTACTGAATTTGAGATTACTCCTGAGAGAAAGTCCTAATCTCAGTGACGGTGTCATGTTTGCTCTCATTAGCCCTGTTGAGGTAGCTGTATCAGTTTCCTGGTATGTTGTATTAAATTACAACAAACTTAGTGACAACACAAATTTATTTTCTTATAGTTCTGGAGGTCAGAAGTCTAAAATCAGCCTCCCTGTGCTAAATCCAGGGCATCAACAAGATTGGTTCCTTTTGAAGGCTCTGGAGGGAGAATCACTTTTCTTGCCTTTTTTTTTTTTTTACTTCTAAGATAACCTGGATTCCTTAGCCTCTTTCTCACATCACTTCAACCTCTTGCTCCTGTCCTCACAGCTACTCTTTCTATGACTCCTCTTGAAGTCCTCTTATAAGAACTCT
Organism: Ia io; assembly: GCA_025583905.1. NCBI lineage: Eukaryota > Metazoa > Chordata > Mammalia > Chiroptera > Vespertilionidae > Ia > Ia io. The sequence goes on along the minus strand of JAJQQW010000003.1, from coordinate 31,581,959 downwards.
TGTGATTACATTGGGCTCACCAGAAAAATCCAGAATAATCTCATTTCAAAATCCTTAATTTAGTCACATCTGCAGTCTTTTTTGCCATATAAAGTAATACTCACAGGTTGCAGGGGTTAGAAAGTGGGCTTCTTGGGGGTCTGTTGGTTCAGCTACCACAGTCGCCTAAGTACAAGGGTCTTGGAAAATGTCTCCACATAGGCCAGTACCTGATATTCTTCTTCTTGGGTAGGAGACATGAGTTAATACATCCCCCAAATTATTTTTCAAATGTAAGTTAATCCTACTATTAGCTCATTATGTAGTTCTGGCTTTCATCTCATCATCTTATAGAATTTTGTCTTGAACAGTCATAATGGGTAATAAACTGCTTTATTACCTTCTTAAGTCACAACCACCGTTTTTATGGTAATTTAAAATCTCATAATCTTTTCCTCTATAAATTACATTGAGTTTTTAACAAGGCCCAAGTTTAATGTTTCTTATAGATACCTATTATACTAAATAAAGGACTTTGAAAAAATACAGACATGTGGTTTTCTCGGATTACAATATGTCCTAGTGACTTCCCATCATGAGCAAGAACTAATCATCACCCATTCTACATCAGCGGTTTCAGAATTAAAAGGAAAAGTTCAGATTATTTATTATTATTTTCTAAACATAAAAATAAATACTTCTGTAGAACGGGTTCATATCTCTCTAGATGTTGTGATATATTAAAAAGCAGTAACCATCTCCCAACTTGCAATAAAACTTGTAGATTAAAGAGCTTCCATTTTAAGAAGACACCTGTAAGATAAAAGAGACTTCTTCAAATATGTTTCATATAGATAGATGTTTTGATATTGATTTGGAACTAATTTTAAAGTGGCTTTTAATGAATTAATTTTTTCAAGTGTATGCTACTATTGAAACAAATATATTATGTATAAATTTGTCATCATTTTTTATAAATTCTAATTTTAAAAATTCATTGATATTTACTTTGTTATCTATATTTTATATAATCTCTGTCTTATTTTATTATTTTTCTTTGTTTTATCTTGTTTTGAATTTGGATTGCTATTGGTTTTTTTACTCCATAATAATATATATCTGCATGATATATAGTTTATATATGGTTTATTATTTTTTCTATTAGTCTTACAAGCAATATAACATGTTAAAATATATGCTTCAAACTAATTTTCTCCCACTTTAATGACAACTTTTAACATATCCTATCTAATAAAACAGTAATATGCAAATTGACCGTACCTTCGCTATGCCCACAGCCAATCAGAGCAAACAAGATGGCAGTTAATTTGCATATGCTGAGAGAGGAAGGAGTGAAGAAAGCAGAAAGCATGGCGGCTGCGTGGGTGGGCAGTGGCGCAGCTGTGGAGCACGCGGCCATGGTGGCCTCTGAGGTGGTGGCAGGCAGTGTGAGCGGCAGCGATGCGGCCACAGTGGTGGCGGTGGTGGAGGTGGGCGGGGCGCGCAGTGGAGGCGGCAGGCGGGGCATGGCGGGCAGTGTGCGAGGCCGCAGTGGCCTTGGAGGTGGTGGTGGCTGCGGGCGGGCCGTGGCGAGGCGGGTGGGGCGCGCAGCAGCAGCTAGCGGGGCTGAGGAGGCGGCGGCAGCGTGCGCTGCAGGTCGGGGTGATCAGAGGCGTCCCGCCTGTTCGGCCCGCCCCGCCCCGCCCTGCCCTACCCGCCGCAGCGGGAGAGGTGGGGGGGGCAGGAGGAAAGCCCGCCGCCAGAAGTCTTGCAGGAAATATTCCTGCAACGGGTCCCTAGTATATGTATATATAGGCAGATACAAATATACTTGTATATAAACATGTATATTTATGAAATTAAATTATTGCTGAAACTAAAGTACATAAGTTTTAAAAATATAGAAATCTATTAAATAAATTTCACATAGAAAATTTGTTGTATGTAAAGCATTGTTAACTCAACTTTTTTTCAAGATTTACTACTCAGATTTTTCTTTATCTTGTGTTTTATTTAAAAGACAAATTTCCACAAAGAATATAATACTAACTTAGCATTTCTAATTCTAAAAAATGCAACTAAATAGGAAAATTCCACCAGTGAAAACTGTTCTTCCATCATATTGGTTGGCAACATTTGTTCTCATTGTATTGTTATCTGAGTTTGTTTAGCAGCCCTTTGTCCATCTTATGTGCTGGTTGTGATGAGTTGTCTATTATTGTAGTTTTAGAAAGACCCCTTCCAAGGCTATTAAAGTCCTTTACAGTTTCCTTGTACACAAATACAATGTTCACGGAAAAGGCAGCATTCCATTCTCTGTGCCATCCCTTTGTTGTCTCTGAGTTGACTCAGTGACCAGGGTTATGCTTCCCAAGCATCCCACTCTTTCAGGGGCCGTTGGGATGGCAAACACCTGGTCCAGGGGCCAGAAGGTCTGGCCCCACACTTTGCTGCTGTGATCCCTCAGCTCTGCTGGGAAGCCACTTTGTATACCCTATCTAATAAAGAATGAGTATGCAAATTGACCATCACGACATAACATGATGGCCACACCCACATTGGAGGCTGAGTTCCCATAAAGAGCCTTAACGAGCAGTCAGCAGGGACCTGAGGCTGCGTGGCACTGGGCTGGGGTAGGGGACCTGAGGCTGCACCCCCCAACTGGTGGGGCTTAACAGGGGACCTCAGGCTGTGCGTCCCACCCTGGCCTGGGCTGGGGGACCTCAGGCTGTGCCCCCTGCCCAGCAGGGCTTGACAGGGATGGGGCCGGGCGGGTCTGGATCTAGCCCAATGGGGGTAGGGCTGGCTGGGTCTGGGTCTCGCATGATTTAGAGGCGCACATGGGTGGTCAGGGGCTTGACACTGGGTCCTGCGGCATGTCCCAGACTCTGATAGGAGGAAGATTTTCATATACATTTTAGTAATTTTCTTTCATCTCTGACACGTCTATTATAGAGAAAGGGCAAATAGCAATATTAAAATATTTCCTCTAATTAATTCCCTTTTAATGTGCATGAATTTTATGCACAGGGTCACTAGTATGTAATAAAAAGACAAGGACAAAGGTTCACAAGTATTTATATAACTGTTGCTATAAAATGGAAGTTAAGTCTATCTTGCTCTATATTTTGTGTTTGATACAAAGAATTTTTCTCTAATATTGAAAGTTCTGTTTTAATACATCTAAGGACTACTGGTTTGTCATCTTGAGAACATTTTGTAAGAAGGAACTACATATTAAAATATTTGTGGAGTAAATGTTTCTTAATTTAAATGTGTAAACTATTCTTGGCATTAACTTGCTGACTGGAGACATACTGGTTTAGTTCTGAAAACAGAGTATGAATATGTCTGAAATCAGTTCTCTTTGAAAAATCTATTTTGGCATTTAAGTAAACTTTATAACATGATGAAAAAACATAATGCTACCACACTACTGCAATTCTGTAATGACAATGAAGGCATTCTCATGGCTTTTTGTTGTTGTTGTTGTTGTTCAAACTCCATTTCCCAGGTCCTATTTCTCATACCCTTCACCACATCTTGGTTTATGTAATTGCAAGTATTAGTTTTCTGTTGTTGCCATAACAAATTACCACATACTTGGTGAGCCATAAACTTGGTGTCTTAAAGCAACATGAATTTATTACCTAACATTTTGATAGGCTAGAAATCAAACATGGGTTTCACTGGAATAAAAACAAGTTGTTGTCAGGGATGCATTTCTTTCTGGAGTCTCAAGAGGAGAATCTGCTTCCTTGACTTTTCCAGCTTCCGGATTCCATTTATATTCCTAGGTTAAGGCCCCCTTCCTCTGCCTTCAAAGTCAGCATCATCGTATCTCTCAGACTCCAGTATTGCATCCCCCTGACCACACCCAGGAAGGATGAATTGATTCTACCTACTAAGATAATCCAGGATAATAGTCCCATCTAAAGTTCCTTAACTTAATCACATCTGCAAACTTCCTTTTTTGCTATTTATAAATTCATCTCCAATTAATATACACTTATTCATTCCTGACAAACCTGGTGTATACAGTTACTTATCAGATGGGATCAAGGTAAACAAGGAGCTAAAAAAGTGTTCATTATAATCACTACTAGGAGGCACTCTTACAAAACATATTAGTAGAGTTTGATAACAGGTGACTCATACCTAAAAAATACATTTCAGACCTTTTAGTATGAAGGGCAGACAGAATCTCTAGATCCAACTACCTCATTAATATCACCTTATGCTTGTTTCCGTATCAGCTTATGGAACTAGATATATTCCCTCAAAAATGTCTCACCTTTATGTCTGGAGCTGTCAATTATGTATATGCCCCAAACAATTTCTTCTTCTAATTTAACCTAGTACACTTAGAGCCACTATATAGGGAAGAACACCCAGCTTCTCATTTTACCATTTCACCACTTTATAGCAATACTAGAGGTCCAGTGCATGAAATTCATGCATGGGGGGGATGAGGGAGTGCCACAGCCCGGCCTGTACCCTCTCGCAATCCAAGACCCCTTGGACATCCCTCTTGCAATCCGGGACTGCTGGCTCCTAACTGCTCACCTACCTGCCCTCCTGATTGCCCCTAACTACTCACCTGCTTGGCTGATCATCCCTAACCTCCTCTGCCTCGGCTCCTGCCATCATGGCTTCATCCAAAAGGACATCCAGAATAATGTCCAGAAGGTCATTCGGCTGTGCCATCTAATTAGCATATTATGCTTTTATTATTATAGATGGAGATTGGTACCCATTGCAATAATGACATAACCCTGTGAAGGGTTTAAAATTTAGGAGCAATTGTAATGACCAAGCCAATAAGCTAGGCTCCTTCTGAAATCAAATTTAGATAATGCAATAACAGTTTGTCATTCATTTGCAAAGATATTACAGAAAGTGCTAATTAAGTGTGGATATGTAGACAGTAAACTATTCAGCCATGAGTGAATCTCCAGATAGTTCCATCAGTTCCTCATAATTATTGTTATTGTTATTATAATTATAATTATTTAAATTCCTGATCATGTATGTGCCCCACACCAGTAGATTTCAAACTTTTTGGCCTCAGGATATCTTGACACCCTTTACATTATTGAGGAGCCTAAAGAGCTTCAATAATATGGGTTAGATCAATAGTCACTGCTTTAGAAAATAAAACTGAGAAATGCTTCAATGTTTATTTTTCTTGAGGTATAGTTAACATACTATAAAATTTAGCCTTCTCAGTTATACAGTTCACTGGTGTTAGTATAGTGAGAAGGTTCTATAACCATGAACACTCTCTAGCTCCAGAACATTTTCATCACTCCAGAAAGAAGCCATGAACCCATTAGCAGTCATTCACCTTTATTTCTCCCGCCAGTCACCAGAAGCCACTGGTCTTTCTGTGTCTACAGATTTTAATATACTAGATATTTCACATAAATGGAAACATACTAAATGTTAATTTTTAAATTCATTTAAAAATTAGAACAAAACCCTATGGCATAATAGCTATAAGTTTTAAAAAATGTAATTTTCACTTGATCAAATTATGTTATTGAAACAAAAGATGTCTGTTAAAATGACAAACTCACATCATTTATTTTTGAGGAAATGTTTGCCAACATCCTAAGTAAAACTAACCATATAGTTTGTCAGTTGTTGTCTTAAATTGGTGTTTTATTGAAAAAATATATATAAATAATCTCCTAAATGCTTTTCCTTTAGATAACCATAGTACCTACATAGTACAACCATATGCAGCAAGAATACTTTGAGATATGCCTCATTTTATCAGTGAGATATTAAAGAATTGTACATTTTATTCAACATTTAATAAGATTAATAACTTCTATTGCTTTATTAATTTTTCTATGAGTGAAGAGCGCTATGAGTACCAACGAGTACAGTTTGGTGTCACTGTTTTAATTAGTGCTAAAGTACCAGCACTTTTACCCCTCATTGGTTTTACACCATCTGTGCAAATGCCTACATGGTGAAAACAACAAATGTCTTGGTGTTATTGTGAAAATAGTTTTAACGCATGCCAATGCCCTCCCACCCCCAAAAGGGTCTTGAAGCTTCCCAGAAAACTATGGACTACATTTAGAGAGGACACTGCTTTTAAATTAAAGAGTATATGGTCCAAGTAAGAGAAATAACCCAAGTAATATATTACTTAAATGATATTTCTCCAGCCAAAATGTCTTTCTACAACTGCCTCTGCAAAATGTCTTAGTTCAACTCTTAGAAGGCCTTGCTCAAGTGAATTTTGTATTCTGTAATTTTTACTTTTTCATAAGTAGAGTTAACTCTAGGGGTTGAAATTTTGCATATGGGAATAAAACATAAAATTGTTTTAAATAAAGATTAGGCAGTGTTTTCAAAACTCAGAGCACAAGAAAACTCAGCTGCAGCTTTTTTGATATCTGTCATTACCAAAGAAATATCATCATTACAACCTGTTTAGCATGCTTACAAGTATGTTGTGAGGTTGTTGTGACAGACAGCACTTCAAAGATTCAAAAGCTATATGATGTTTTTTCCTCTGAGCCTGCATTAAATTACCCAGCCTACTATTTTAAAGAAGAAAGTTTCATATCACTGCATGCTTTGTCAAGGGTGCAGTTGGATGGTGAGGCTTAAACATCCATTTTAGCTGAAGAATTACACAGCAGCATAATCTTTTAGAATGAAAGATCCATGTATATACCGATAAGTTATTTTCTCATGTATAATGCTCAAATACCCAGTCCTTCAGAAAATATTTCCAAAAGACTTTATTGTACTGTGAGGTATAAAAACTAATGCTATGCATCATCTCCAGCCTATATTATTTTTCTTCTATAAGTTTCTTCACAAATTTCTGATGTGGTTAATATAGATAACTATTAATGTTTTAGTTTCAATGTAAAATATAAGAAGAGTAAACTTTTTTAATTAATTGGATAGACTGTTTAACAAAATTATACAAGTTTCAGGTGCACATTTCTACAACACATCATCTATACACTATATTGTGCATTCACCACCACAAGTCAAGTCTCCTTCCATCACTATTTATCCCCTTTTTTACCCTCGGCCTCCTACCCCTACCACTTCTCCCCCCAGCAATCAATCCCCTAACTCTTTATTTTCCATAGTCCATTGTCAAGAGAGTTGATTCTATAATTGAAATGGATGTTTTACACTATGTCACATAAAACTAAAAATTACAATATCTGAAAAATTTTAATTCTGTGATTTAAAGTTATATGTTACTTTTAACGTTATAAAATATACTTTTATTAATAGAATTCCTGATGCTTCCTTAGGAAAAATATAATTAAGAAAAAAATACGGCTTTTATTTATAAAAGTTTGAATAGAAAGAGAAACTGTAACCTCTCTTGGCAATTGAAATGCATACCTCTATATGCTACAGGAATATGTGTATTTTTTAAGGAATAAATTTAGAATTAACTTATAAGCTTCAGATATACAAAGTATCTATACCCTAAATTGTGCTTGCTTTGATAGAACTTATTAAATACATTAACTTCAAATTTTTTGCTTTTCAGACTATAAGGCTACTCAATGTTTGTTCACAAATATGTGTTGAACACTTACTATATTTAACACTCTGTGCTAAGTAATCTCAGGTTGCGAAATCGATGTGAAAGGTGGAGTTTCACCCTTGCAGGAAGTAAAGAAAATAGCATCTTATATTACATCATAGATTATACTCTCATGCATTGTTCAAAGACTACAAGGTTTTAACTTGTTATGGTATCCATGGGTGAACCTGATTTGTCTAGGAGTCAGAATAAGTTTAGCTGTCTGGCCACAATAATTGATTCAAGGAACCTAGACCCAAGTCAATCAGTAAATGGCAAGTAATCAGTAAATCAGTAAATGATGCCCAAGGGCATCAGGGTGGTTCAACACAGGTGTAACTCAGAATACAATTTGATGGTAAGGGGAGAGGGAATGTCCTCCTTCCTGGCTATGAATGATGAAGAATATACTTGTGGTTGATTGATTTTTGTGGCTATTTGTGAAGCCAGTGTAGCACTGATGCTGACACACCTGGAAGGCAGAGCCTCCAAAAACTTAAAGAACTAGAGCCAAAGGATAAAAAAAAGAAATGTATGAGCCTACCTCACTATTGAATTTTCAGAAACAAATCAGTAAATTCTTATATTTGTTAGGTTTTTTTTTTTCAAATTGCACTAAAACATCAAAAGCCAAAGATAGTTGAGAGAATGAATTCAGGCAGAAGAAATGTAGTGGAACAAGAGATCAAATGAGAGTTCTTATTTGCTAAGTCAGGGTTGCAAATTCAAATGTTTCAGGGACAACTCAGGAAATTAATGAAGTAAATCAGGCGTAAGATAAAACATTGTGGATAGTGATCATTTTTATTTTATTTTTAGTTTTAGGTACTACTGATGTGTTAATTTAAGTCCAGTGCTATTAGATATTTTTATTTTCAACATTTTAGAAGGTTAAATAAGATATTGTTTGGATGATGCTTGTGACAGTGTCTTATAGACACAAAATAAATAAATGGTCACTTACTATTTTTGAGAATGATAGCAAAATGTGTGGCATTCAACAAATTTTAGCTTGCCTCTTTTTTTCTGTTTGACAGGGGATTTATGACTAGAGGACAGTTGGATATAGGACTTAAAAAACAGGTGAGCCTCAGATGAGCTATAGTTAACTAAAGGTGACCTTAGAAGACTGAAAGACAGTTGAGGGGTCAGAGTGATATGCATATTTGAGGAAAAAATATAGAACATTATTTATTGGCCAAATATAGTAGTAACTAAAATGAATGTATTTGAATATAGATAATTTAAATCCAACCTCTACCATGTCATACCTCTGCAACCTTATCCAAGGTAATTAACCTGTGTATCAAATATTTTCATCTGCAATATGAAAACACTAATCTCAACCTTTTCGTAGGGTTTGTATGAGGTTAAAGGAAGTGCATATAAAACATAAAGTTCAGTCTCTGGCATAAAATAGGTGCTTAATAAATATTACTACATTTATAGATTGAGTGGAGAATAAAACAGAAGAACTAGTGAAAAAGGATGAGAAAAAACAAAATTGAAAAATGAAAGACAGTATGAATTTTTCAGAGTAAGAGAAAATTTATGGTTTCAGAAAATGTCAAGGATAAAGAATATAGAGAACAAATAATTGTGCTTAATAAGCATCAGCAAGTTACAGAATATTTTCACTGAAGGTGCAGTTCTCACTTTGGAGGTAGAGGAAGAAGCACATAGTAAGAGACTAAGAAATGTACTGGTAGTACATTTACATCTATAGAATGTAAGTGATTACTTGAACTAAATAGAAAAAGCAAGGGAAAATATATCAGACAATCCTGAAGGTTTTTGATTTTGTTTTTTTAATATAAGGGATATATGAACATATTTGAATGTAGATAGGAGAGGTCTCAGGAGGGTTTCAGGAAAAAGAAAAGGAATAATGATGTAAGTCCCAGAATGTGCAATAGTAGAAAATGAAATAGATATTAACCTTCATTAGGAATAAAAAACACCTCTTTCTCTAAAATAGAAATAATGGGAGAGGGGAAATATTTAAAGAGATTAGAGGATATGGTGACAGCTATAAACTGAGACTAAAACTCATATTTCTTACTAGTCTTCTCAGTAAATTATAACGTTTGGCCTATTTTTTAGCATCTACACTAATAAAAGAGAAACATGCAAATTGACCATACCTCCGCTACACCCACCAGCCAATCAGGAGTGAGTATGCAAATTAACCCAACAAAGATGGCTGCGGCCATGGAGCTGGAGTGAGCAGGAGGCTTGGGTTGCCACTGGCGATGGAAGAAGCCAAGCTTCCTGCCCGCTCTGGCCTCCGCTCAAAGAGTGGCTGAAAAAAAGGAGTGGCCCTGGCCTCTGCTTAAGGAGTGGCTGGGGGCCTGGGTCGCCAAGGGAAACCCAGGCTTCCAGCCAGCCCTGGCCTCTGCTCAAGGAGTGGCTGGGGTCCTGGGTCGCTGAGGTCAACCTTAGGCTTCCAGCCTGCCCTGGCCTCTGTTCAAGGAGGGGCTGGGTGCCTGGGTCGCCGGGGGGTGTGGCCAGTCTGAAAATGGCCCTCAGCGCCTTACCCAGGCTGGCCACACCCCCATGGAGTAAGAGTCTCTGCTGGGGGGCGTGGCCAGCCTGCAAATAGCCATCAACCCCTCACCCAGGCTGGCCATGCCCCCCCAGCAGGGACTCTTATCCCATGGGGGCATGGCTGGCCTGCAAACCACCACAGGCCCCTCGTCCAGGTCACCCCATGCCCCAAGGGAACCCCCACCCTGATCCAGGACACCCTTCAGGGCAAACCTGCTGGCCCCCACCCATGCACCAGGCATCTATCTATAGTAATAAAAGGGTAATATGCTAATTAGACTGGGAGACCTTCCAGGAGATGTTCTGGACATTCTTCTGGATAAAGCCATGCTGGCGGGGCTGAGATAGAAGTGGTTAGAGGCCAAGAGGAGAGGGCAGTTATGGGTGATGAGTCTGGTGTGGGGGGCATTGGGGGTAATCAGGCCGGTGGGGTGGGCAGTTTGGAGTAAGCAGGGAGACAGTTGGGAGTGAGCAGGTTAGTGGGGAGGGCAGTTAGGGGCGAGCACATTGGCATGGGGGGCAATTGGGGGTGAGCACGCCAGCAGGCAGAATGGTTAGGGGTAATCAGGCAGGCAGGCAGGTGAGCAGTTAGGAGCCAGCAGTCCTGGATTGCGAGAGGGATGTCCGACTGCTGGTTTAGGCCCGATCTCTGTAAACCAGCAGTAGGACATCTTTCAAGGGGTCCCAGATTGGAGAGGGTTCAGGCCGGGCTGAGGGACACCCCCTCTCCCCCCCGTCCAGGCCACTAGTCTATATTAATAAAAACATCCCTCTAGAGGTCCTAGGTTGGAGAGGGTGCAGGTCGGGCTGAGGGACACCCCCCCTGCACGAATTTCTTGCACCAGCCACTGTAATGCATATAAAAGAACTGGAAGAAATGCTTTGGAAATAAACAATGGTGTTATCAAAATAGATGAATAAAGGGATACAGCTCTGAGGGCTAAACTGGAGTATTATAAATGGCATTTGATTTATTTAGTCTTGTTTAAGATTTTGTTGCAGAAACTCTTTGTTTCTTTATTGGGTACAGGAGACAAAATGTTGGAAGTTGCCCGATATTAACATTGGTATGAGGAGAATTGTGGAGTTACAATCAAAATGATTAGTTTTCTTGAGGCATCATAGTTGGCTGTGCTGAAATGATTGAATGTAGGATTCAGACAAGCTAGAGCAGCACATGAATGCTACGTGCTAAAAATTTAGAGAAGGGAAGTGCAAAAGAAATAAAATGGAGAACTGAAAAAGTTCTAATGGTTGTGAGAAATACATGGAAATAACAAATAAAAATATTAGTATTTGTGGTAGAATGTTTTCAAAATGGCCTGGGTCCTCCCTTATTCCTGCATCCATGTCCATCACAATGTGATTTTATTGTATCTGCCATCAAGAACTTGAGCCACTTGTTGTACTCTCTCTGTATTTGAGATAGCCCTGTGATTCTCTTTAGCCAATAGAATGCAGCAAAAATGAAACTATGCCAGTTTTAAGCTTACATCTTAAGTAATCTTACATGCTTTCATTTTGTCTCTGGTTCCTGTGCCTTCACCATGATAACATGTCTGGCCTTTCTAAAGATTAGGCACATGGACCAGGATAGTCAGCCCAGATAACCTCACTGAGGTGCAAGATATAGGAAGAATCCCAGTCAAAATGAGCAGTGCTGCTTTGTCAATCCACAGCTGAACCCAGATACATGAGAGACTTAATCAAGACCAGTTCAGAACAGCAGAACCACCCAACCTACCATAGATTCAGGACCAAACTAATTTTCATTGCAGTATATCACTAGGTGTTATGGATGCTAATTATACAATATAATATTATAAAAAATGATTCACTATTTTTCTTTGATAAGTAAATATAGACTATTATTTTGCAGTGTATTTCATATGAAATACTTGCTTACCATTTCCTCTAAACACTCGGTGTGTCAGATTTGTTCTTAAAGTATGTCTCTTGGAATGTATATAAGATGTGGTACCAACAGTTCAGGGTATCTTTCTATGGATTTAGTAATTTTGATGTGTTCTAGGTTTGATTAGCCATTTGGCAACAACTTCCTGCTATTGGGATTCCTATAGATAAAAGGATAAGCTGATAAGCTCTAAGGCACGAGCTGTTGTTTTCTAGCTCCTGCTTTAACTAAAGAAACACATAACTGCCCTAACCAGTTTGTCTCAGTGGATAGAGCGTTGGCCTGTGGACTGAAGGGCCCCAGGTTCAATTCCGGTTAAAGGCATGTACCTTGGTTGCGGGCACATCCCCAGTAGGGAGTGTGCAGGGGGCAGCTGATCGATGTTTCTAACTCTCTATCCCTCTCCCTTCCTCTCTGTAAAAAAATCAATAAAATATATTTTTTAAAAAAGAAACACATAACTTAACCATTATGCTGAAAATCTTCCCGTGAGCTTTTTAAATAGATACCCTATTTGAAGTGAGGAAGACCTGGACAAAAGTTTCAGTTCTATCACATATTTTTATATAACCAAAGTAAAATCAGTTTATTTTTTGACCATCAGTTTCTCAACTACAGATGATTGAGGTTTGACTAGCTCAATTTCAGCCACAAAGTAAACAATCAATATATGCTAAGTATAATTTTGTTAATGATACATCTCATAACCTTCAGTGATTTTTGTATTACATTCTAAATTTAATTTTTATTTTTTAAATACATTTTTATTAATTTCAGGAGGAAGGGAGAGGGAGAGAGACATAGAAACATCAATGATGAGAGAGAATCATTAATCTTCTGCCTCCTGCACCCCCACTCCCTCACTGGGAATGTGTTCTAACTGGGAATCGAACCATGACCTCCTGGTTTAGCTGGTTCAGAGGTGGACTTTCAACCACTGAGCCATGCTGGTGGGACCTCAATTTAATTTTTTATACTACTATACTTTCCAAAACACACACACACACACACACACACACACACACACCACACACACACACACCTTTGATCAGCATTTACTATATATTTTATAAGTTCAGTTTTCCAAGGACTTTGTTAAAATTTAGAATATACCTATATTTGTTGTTAATACTATTTATATTGTTATTTAATTATGTCCTTTATTATTCTAGAGAACACTAAGAAGGTTCATAAAATAGCAAAACTCCAGCAAAATAAAGTAGAAACATGATGCAAAGATTTCACCAACACAGAGGTACCAATAAATCTAGAAATGAGGCTAAAACACAAAATGTTTTGTCTCTAACTTCAATAGCAGACAATTAGAAGAGAAAATAGGTTAAGTGCATGATTTATAATGTCTCTAAGATAAAAACAAATTAATTTCCCCAAGTTCTTCTCAGAGAGGACACTGTAACCTAATAAAAATAATTCTCAGCCACTTCTGGTTAACACAGCTTTGAATTGCATAGGGCTATTTTGTATAAAGTCACTCAGTATAAACTAATGAAATTACACCAAATCACAATTTAATAATGGTATAGTTCTACAGGGCACTTATACAATAGACTTCAGGTATACCACTACGTGATGGGCTAAATAAACACATGGGTTACATGATATGTAGAGAAACAGACTTTTTATATTGGGCAGTAGTGAGTTTAATTTTATACTAGTATACCATGACAAAAATCTAGAGTACAGGTCATTCAGTGTTGGCTGCTAAATATTATCTGTTGTACTTGTTATTGAGCCAAAATTGATATGGGGTTACTGAAAATGAAGAAGCCATCAAAGACATCTTCTAATACACAGAGCCACCCCAATACTCTCAGGGTCAAATGGAAGGAAAACCGGCTGACAGCTCCCTTTCGTTATTAATTTTGGATCCACATATTTCTTAGGAAGATGAAAAACAATTTTTAACACAGAGTCATTCCCTATGTCATTTGTTTATATAAAATAAAGAATATTTCAGGATCATTTGAATATTAGCTCATAAAGAAGAAAAAATAGTATATTTCTCATTCCTTTGAGCTTATTAATGTGAACATTTTTTCCTTTCCCTTGTTCTTAGGTAGTCTTCTTTCTCCCCATTATTCTCCAATTGCTTTTCTTCTGATCAAAGGAATTTATTAAATGTCCATGTCTATGTGGCTCCCTGCCAAGCTCTATAGAAACAGTCCCTGCCTTTTAGAGCTTGTGTTGTGAGACAGACAATGACAATGTCAATAGCCACATCTAAGGCAGATGTTAAACACCACTATGCTTTCAAATACTGGTAAGCAGTCCTTTCTTTAGAACTGTTCTCTCTGAAATCCACTTTTCTTCCTCTTACATTTCTGATGCTTTCCATTTCAAGTCAATATTGCTGAATCTCTCCATAAACTGTGCTTTGCTTGAGACATCCTCTAGATTTTTAAATTAGTTCAATCAATGCATCCTATAAATTGAATTATTTTTACAGAATATTTATACATTTATAATCCATGGCATAAGCAAAGGTTGCCACTGCCCCTCTAGGCATAGCCCCAATAATCTGAACCAGATTGTTTATCCTACTTACGTCGAGGTAGGAAAATCTTATTTAATAGTCCTTAGGGGTCTGAGAAATGAAGGCAATTTAGTAGCAGAAATTCTGGATGTGCTGTAGTTCAGGCTGTAAAATAGATTCCTGTATACAATCTACATGAACTGCAGCTGCTCCGCGGCTTTTTGCATGCATACTGATCCATCTGCAATTTTATAATGTCTGTATTTGGAAAAATGTGACTACAAAATCCTCAAGTATTTACCAGGATAGGAGTTGTAGATGTAGGGGAAGTTCATGTACAATGTCTCTGAATTGTAAAGTTAAAACAAATCAACAAATAAACAACAGCTTATTTTTCCGTATTCGCAGCCTCATGCCCATAATATAGATCAAACAACCTGCTTGGTTGCCAACAAACACATAATTTATAAGGAAATATTGAATTGGTCATAACTGCTCTGTAGGTGTCTGAATGTCAATGTTTAGAAGTATATTGTAACAATACCATTCTTTCTATTTATTCAATGAGGAAACTAATGTACACGAGGACAAAATGCAAATAAGGTATGCTAAGTTTTATTTGACTTAAAGCATCATAAATGAAATTAAAGCAAAGTTTATTATTTTTTACATTGTCATTCTGCTCTTCTCCCAAAGCAATCACTTTACATTAAAATAAGGGCCATGTGCTAAAATATTTATTATTCCATAACATATGGACATCTTACTATTAAAACTTTAACAGTTGCAAGTGAATAAAATCTATTGCAAAATGGCTTAAAATCTATCTACCTATCTATCTGTCTGCCATCTATCTATTTATCTCATCTGTCTTATGTGGAAAAACCACAAAACTGAACAATATACCTTCTGGGGCCTTATCTTTGTCCCAGATCACATTTATTGAAGATGGAATCAGAGTTGTTAGCAGAAGAATAGGGATATAGATGCTGAGAATATAAGCAAGTATCCACTGTATTGGTGAAATTTGGAAAAGTGAATAGAGAATTCCCACTGGAATATCCTAGGCAGCAGCATAGAATAAAGCATAATGTAACAGCAAATATCTTCTAGGAACACAGATCTGTGTTCAAGGGTTAATATATACTTATTCTTATCATCCCTAATTCCAGAAGAAATTACATTCTAGAAGGACCCTCAAGTATCTAGAGAATTGTTGTATCTGACTCTATTAAAATTTAACTTTTTATATAAGTTCTATTAAAACATAAATTTATTCTATAATCTCTAGAGATGCAGAATATGCATTACACTACTAATAAGAGTCAAATAAATTTATGAAAAATGTCTGAATAATCAATCAAGAATTCTATATAAAGTTATGCAAATTTTCCAAACTTTGATGTAAAATCTGAGAAGTATCCTTAGGAATTTTCTTTATTATGTTAATGGTCAATATCAATTGAAATATGAAATGTACGGAGATTTGTGGACAAGGCAAAATACATAATACAAGCCATATAGATTTGGATTTAATATGTAGAAGTTGGGAGAAATTTGGCTACATTGAGTCTTTTTTTTATAGGAGGAACTTATCAAGAAACATTATAAACTCTAAACTGACTTCTCAAAGATTTTAAGCTGTGGGTTTAATTAAGGTGACCATATACCAGTTTGCCTAAGATGGACTCAGCCTATATCCGTTGTCCTGGTACCACATCCTGTCTGTTTTAAACTGTTCTAGAGTTGTTGGAGGTGGTTTTATTTGTTTGTTTGTTTTGGTAATGAAATTCTAATAATAGTTGCATTAAACTAAGCCTAATATTGGTTTATTTGACCCCCAATTTTTACCTTTTGTTTCTGCCATGTACTCTACTAATAATATGGGAGATGCTTGTGCAATTAACAGCATTCTCTAACATAAAATCTGAAACACAATAAATGATAATTACTATTTCCTTTTATAACCCTTTTCAGATAAAACATGGTTAACACCTTCCAATCATAAAAAGCGTGCAATGCGCTCTCTTTTAAAAGAGAGTGTCCCTTCTCAGTCTTCCATTTTGTGCCCCTGGTAGTTTGTTGTACCTTGACCCATGTGGTGGCCTGCTGAATGCAGGAAGACTTCAGGTTCCCATTTAACAAGATAAACATTAAGCCTTAGAAATATGTGGAATATATGAAAATGTCCTTGGAATTGCCTTTAGTGCAAGCATTCAAAAAAAAATCTGTGATATTTCAATAATCAGATAAAAGCTGTTGTTTTCAAAATTTACAGTATTTTATATTTTAATTGTATTTTTGTTTAAGATATAATTTATTTTAATGTTCAACAAATGAAGCACACAATTCTTCAGTTTAGAAATTTTAGTGGATTGCAGTTATGAAAAAGTATTGCAAACTGGAAGACCTTAGAATTTATTCCTATAACAGCAAAAGAGGAAAACAATACATTAAGTTATGCTAGTGCAAATGGACTTTAAAACTTAGTTTTGAAGTTTATATTATTATTTGCAATATATTGACTTCTAGAATTTATTCCTATAACAGCAAAAGAGGAAAACAATACATTAAGTTATGCTAGTGCAAATGGATTTTAAAACTTAGTTTTGAAGTTTATATTATTATTTGCAATATATTGACTTTTGATGTAACATATTTTTAATTAGATATACTTATATTTTTTGCTAAAGTGAAACAATATTGATGAAGTCTATAATTTACACTATTTAAATTTAGAAAACATAAAGCTGTCATAAGTAGAAACAACTTATTTTATGTGAATTTTCTTATGGAAATGATTTATAAAAGATAAATATTTTGAATGGAGGCAGTCAATCTTTTGAAAAGTATTTGGACTGAAATACTTATACATTTCAATATGAAAAATATAAAAAATTGAGAATATCCTTTTTTTACAGAATTTTATTTGATCTTAGTAAGCACCTCGGCATTCATAGAGAAAATATTTTCTTCACTAAAATATTTTACAATATTATGATCTAGAGAGAAAAATCATTTGGAGATAGAGGCAATTTTAAATTTGTTGACATGAAATGAAGCTTTGAAGATAACTTATGAAAACAGTTATAACAATTGTATTAAAAATTCTTAAGAAAAGGTGTTTAACACTTGTAAGAGAGACATATTAGCCACTATAACCTAAATTTGTATAAAACCTAAAATGTAAAAAAATCATTCCACTAATATATTTTTAAATTTCAGAAAATCAATCCACAGATTAATTTTTATTTAAAATAATTGATACATTTCTTTAGAAATAATTTTTGCTTTAAAAATATAATAAAGCTATTTTATAGATCCACCAAGATTTTTTAAAAATTTGTAAAAGACTATTTTAAATATTCTGGCTTTATCTAGGATTAGATTTCAGAACAATTCAACAAATGTATATCAATTATTCAAAGCAAGCTTTTCCTCTTTTCCTCTTGATGTAGATATCTAGATCGATCTATGTATCTATCTATCTCTCTCTCTACCTATCTATCATCTATCTATCTATCTATCTATCTATCTATCTATCTATCTATCATCTATCACCTACCTACCTACCTATCTATCATACTCACTGGCAAATGTCTGGAACAAACTAAAAGGGGAGCAGTTGATTTAGGGAGAGATGAATATCTTTTTGTATATAATACTAGAGGCATGATGCACGAAATTTGTGCACTGTGGAGGGTGTCCCTCAGCCCAGTCTGCACCCTCTCCAATATGGGACCCCTCGGGGGATGTCCAACTGCAGGTTTAGGCCCGATCCCTGTGGAATCGGGCCTAAACCTGCAGTTGGACATCCCTCTCACAATCTGGGACCGCTGGCTCCTAACCGCTCACCTGCCTGCCCCCTAACTGCTCACCTGATTGCCCCCGCCCACCTGCCCCCTAACTGCTCCCTTGCTGGCCTGATTGACACCTAACTGCTCCTCTGCAAGCCTGATTGCCCCAAATACCCTCCCCTGCTGGCCGAATCACCCCCAAGGCTTTTATTAGTATAGATATAACCCTGCACAGAAAATTTTACTAACCCTGCTTTACAATAAGGGCTTGACGATTGAATCATTAGGACCAGACACCAAGATTTCCTTCCTTTGAATAGTGGAGGGAATAATTATCTTATCTTTAAGTTGCCTGGAAATTAAAATGAGATAATGACTTAGAAAAGTATAAAAGTATAAAAGCACCATATAAAGACAACTGTCTTTTTAATGAAGTGGTAAAATGAAAAACACTATTTTTATTTTCCCCTTCCTTCCTTTACAGCTTTTATTTAAACTTTGAAATTTATAAAAAATTCACTCCAATTTTCATTTCTTTACATTCAATATTATTTTGTATTGGTTTCAGGTTTTATATTAATTACAGAATAGTGGTTAGACAATCATATACTTTACAAAGTGTTCCCCGATATTTCTAGTACCCACCTGGCATCATACCATCATTACAACACTATTAACTATATTCCCTATTTAAGTGACAATGGGTTTACAGGTTCCTTTCAGTCTTTCTTTTGTGTTGCTTGTTCTTCCTTTTCTTTCTCACTTCTTCCTTCATTTTCTTTATATAGTATCTCAATTGGCCATCAAAGCTCAGTAAAGGCACTGGAACACGCTTCATCCATTTTACAGACCAGGAAACTGAGGCCGATTCCAGTTGGCTGTGGAACTTGACTCAGCACACAGGAAGCCCTCAGAGCCATGCTCTTTGCACTTCCTAAGAGGTGGCTGCCCGGCAAACAGAACAAACCTTCCAGTCAGGCTTCCGAGCCTCTTTCTGGAGCACCTCTTCATTGCAGACGCTCCACATTCTTTCCTCTCCCTGTCCCCTGCCCCCCATTCTTTACTGCCCCCTCTTCTCCAGAGCAGGTGGAAGACTTCACACTCACTGCCTAGACATGCTCTGCCATGGGGCAGGGCACCGCGGGCTTGCTTTTGGGTCAAGGCAGGAGCAGGAGTCACTGCCTCTGAAGTGTGAAGGCTGCCTGAGAAAGGCCAATTAGTACTGGGAGCTTCTCTGAATCACATCAGTCAGTCCAGTACCCTGCAGTGCAGCACCCCTCCACTGAGGTGGCACCACCCCTCAACCCCCGCCTCAGGGGTGAGGGTCCTTGCCCCTCTGCCAGGAGTCCTTCCATGCCCCTTGATCACTGGCTGGCCCACCCGCGTCTTGGGGCAACTGCAGAACCTCTGTCTCTCTGCAGATGAGGCAGATCCCTGCCTTCAGTCTCCACAAAGCTATGAATCTGTGGCTAGAGGCCTGGTCTGGGTCTCAGCAACCCCATGCCTGCAATGTTCCCAGGGACCCCGAGAGCAGCTAGGTGGGACCCCAGGGCGGCGATGTTCCCAAAGCCCCATGGGAGCGGCTAGGTGGGTCAGCCTTGCCTCCCCGGGGTGGCGATGTTCCCAGAAATCCCCAGGAGCGGCTAGGCAGGTCCGGCCTTTCCTCCCCGAGGCGGCAATGTTTCCAGGGACCCCTAGGAGCGGCTAGGCAGGCCGCTGCCTCTCCTGGGGCCTGCGATGAACCCGGACCCCTCCTGTGCCATCTGGCGCTGCACATCCTGCTGCCTCCCTGGCCGATGGGCTGGTACCTTGTGGGCGGTGTCTGGCACTGCCCGCAGGGCCTCCTCCACCCCCTATGGACCCGTAACCCTGGAAGCAGGCCAGGTGCTTTGTGCCCTGCCTTCATATGCAAATTAACCGCCATCTTTTGGTGGGTTAATTTGCATACTCACTCACTCTGATTGGCTGAGGGCATAGTGAAGGTACAGTCAATTTACATATTTGTCTATTACTAGGTAAGACTAGAGGCCCAGTGCATGAAATTCATGCATGGGGGGGTGTCCCTCAGCCCAACCTGCACCCTCTCCAATCTGGGACATCCCTCTCACAATCCAGGACTGCTGGCTCCCAGCTCTTGCCTGCTTGCCTGCCTGATTGCCCATAACTGCTTCTTCCTACAGCCTGATCACCCCTAACCACTCCCCTGCCAGCCTGATCGATGCCTAACTGCTCCCCTGCCAGCCCGATTGCCCCTAACTGCCCTCCCCTGCCAGCCTGGTCACCCCTAACTGCTCTCCCCTGCTGACCTGGTTCCCCCCAACTGCCCTCCCCTGCAGACCTGGTTCCCCCCAACTGTCCTCCCCTGCAGGCCTGGTCCCCCGCAACTGTCCTCCCCTGCAGGCCTGGTTGCTCCCAACTTCCCTGCCCTCCAGGCCTGATCACCCACAACTGCCCTCCCCTGCTGGACATCTTGTGGTAGCCATCTTGTGTCCACATGGTGGTGGCCATCTTGTGTGTTGGAGTGACAGTCAATTTGCATATTACTCTTTTATTAGATAGTATATTTTTATTGATTTCAGAGAAGAAGAAATAGGGAGAGAGAGATAGAAACATCAATGATGAGAGAGAATCATAGATTGGCATGCCCCCAACCCAGTCAAGCCCCCAACCTGGGCATGTGCCCTTGACCAGAATCGAACCTGGGACCCTTCAGTCCACAGGCTGACACTTTATCTACTGAGCCAAACCATCTAGGGTGAGAAGTGAACATCTTGAGAGAATTGGTGAGGAAAATAGGGATAGGTTTCTGAAGAGAATATTCCAGACTATTAGAGGGAGAACAAATACGTGGAATCTTTTCTTTTTTCTAATTAGAAAGGTGGGCATGAACATACTTGAAATATTAGGATTAGAGAATTAAAAAAAAAAAAACCCTGGGTTTAACTTGAGCAAATCTCTAACTTTGCATTGCACTTAGTTTATTAGAAATGGTCTTCCAACTGATTTACTGACCCATAGCTACATGTGAAAATGTAGAAATTGCCCAGCCTAATTTTTAAAGCCAGGAAGCAAGTCGAGCACTCATTTTCAAAATGTCATGCTTGAGCTAGATTTTCCCCTGAGTTTCAGTTGAATTTCTTCCTGTGTATATTTCCCCTTCAGGTGTCAGAACTTTATAGGCATGAGAGAGATGTTTAAGGAGGAAAGTGTTGTGGTGATACCTGATCATTAATACCAGTGTCCATGTATATTACAGTCTATTTCTGATTGTGAAAGTAGTCAAACAATTTTAGATACAATTATTTTCACACTTATCCTGAAAGTGCATATATTCAATAAATATTTTCTGATTTTTTATGTTAAAAAGTGTTTATATGTCTGTAGTATGAAAAGACCATGTGATAGCTGCAGTTATCTGTACTCTTCTGTTCATAATAATTATAAAATGAATCTCACTGAGGTGGCAGCTACACTATTTAGCTTTAAGTTACTTATGTAGCATTAATTTTTTGCATAGTTTCTTTAGGAGATTCTGGCAAAGTAATACAGTTTGTGAGAATAACTGGCCTATTGAGTAGAAGGTGGACCAAAGATGAAGTTATTTGAGCATTGCAATGATTCCATTATTAGAAACTCCTGCCTTTAGATTCTAAAAACATGTCAGCATTGATGATATTCTTTTTATGATGCCATCATATCTGTAAAAGGACTTGAGATGGTAAAGATCCAAGAGCTGCAGGTGGGATGGTGTTTTACACTTTTGATCCCTTTGTCTGCTTATCAATGATGACTGCATGAAGGGAGAGACTTTTTTCAAGGTAATCCTGAACCTGAAAATTGTTCTCTTCCTGTGGAAGTCATTGTGCATATATAATTGCTCATCCTAGAACTATGAATAGTGAAAATATCACCCATTTCCTGATATTTCTCAGGTGTAATGAAAATCTGAAGCGTATATATTAGCAGAGAAACCCATTTGTTGTACGTTTATGCACAAAGCGGAAAACAATGACTAGCTTATGGTTTTAGAACAATGTTGACTAAAACTCAAAATTTTTAATGTAAGCAATTATGAACAGAGACTTTTCAGATTCTCGTTAATGAGGATTATGGGAAAGCCAGTAAATGACCAGGAAATGAAAAGATTAACAAGAGGTAGCAATAAATTGATCAAAACCAGGGTAAAGATATTTCTGTATAGAGACACTTCCTTTAATCTCATTAAGCATATTAAGGGGGTAATACTAGATTCATATTTATTTGATCTGTATCTGGGTATTTATATATGTATGTGTATCTATTTATCATCTATCTGTACATCTATCTATCCATCTATCATGAATCTGAGCTATAATTTTTGTTCTCACTTAAAATGTACAATTTAAAGAGTTTTGACTAATGTATATCCTTGTGACATCATCACTTCAATGAAACTACAAAACATAGTCATCACCCTCAAGATGTTCTTTAACTATGGTACCAAGCAAATGATGATTTCCTTCTTGTCACTTGCTAATTTTCACTTTCTGGGATCTATCTATCTATCATCTATCTATCTATCTATCATCATCTATTTCTCTATCTATTATCAATTTATCTATATAGTAGATAGAATCATATAAGCTATTCTCTTTGGGTATGGCTTCTTTCACTCAGCACAATTTGAGATTCACTTATTTTGCTACATGTACCAGTAATTTCTGGTTGTTGTCTATTAATCATTGCATGAACATATCTTATATATTATGTATCCACTTACACATTGTTGAACATTTGGGTTGTTTATCAGTTTTTGGATATTGCAATTAAAACAGCTATGAACATTCATGCACAACTCTTTGTGTAGACATATGACAAACAACCTAATAATAATGATCTAAAGGTTTGAGCAGATACTTCATAGAAGAAGATATATCAATAACAACAAAACATATGCTCAAAATAATTTATCAGTAGGAGGATGCAATTTAAAAACTTAATCAGGTATCAATATATACAAATTAGAGTGGCTAAAAATTTAAATGATTAAAAATATTCAAGTTCTGGCAAAAGGTAGTGGTGCTGGAGCACTCATAAGCTGCTGATGAGAATGTAAAATTGTTCACTCACTTGGAAAATTGTATGAAAGTTTGTAAAATAATTAAAAACACATATATCATATAAACTAAGTTGAATCTCATCTAGGTATATACGCAAGAGAAATAGAATCTTATTTTAAAAGCAAAAGCAGAAATCTGAGCTTTGTTATTCTGACTGTGTGACTTTGGGCAGGTTGGTTAAATATCCTGAAATTTTAATTTTCTCACTGTTAAAAAATTAGGAATAAATAATATATATATTTAGATTTTACATAGCACCTAGAATATACCAATACTCAAAAACACTAGTATGCATATAGAGAATCCTCCATATGTCAATTGTTTATTTAACTCTAAAACATTCAACCTGCAGTGTGCATTCATTCTCTCTAAATTATTTTATCCACTTATCTGGAGTTTAAATCTCTAAAAGAATTATTGAGCAGGAAAATCTGAGCCCGGTGAATCTAACCATGGGACATGGTAAAGGTTTCATAGGATCAGGTAAGTTGTTTATTGTGTAGAATGTTGTCCAGCTACTGTCTTACAAAAATAAGACACCGAGTAGGAGAGCTCTTGAGATTTTGCTCCCTGGCATAAGTCATCAGCTTGGCTCAAATACACTCTTACAACAGGGAGATGGCAAGGCCACCAGCAAGCAAGTGCAGAAATACCTACCTCGTAACTCTTCCTGATGGACTCTCTGGTGACCTCTGTTAAGTACAAATTTAAAGACAATTAGAATGCATTCTCTACTTTACTTACACTATCCATATTTCAAAATTCATATAACTATTCAGATTTGCTAAATATATCACTAATTATTTAACCACTGAACATTTATTGAGTAACAAGGAAGTACTTGTAAGACCAAGCAGTAGGAGCAGTTGTTAGCTGCAGGACTTCACTGCAACCTCCAGGAAATGGGTCAGGAGTATGCAAAACATTATTAACTGTGAGCAGAGCGATATAGAAGTTGGAAGTTCAAAGTAATTCTCATGGAAAAGATATCAATGATAAGGAGTGTACAAAGACACAGCTAGGCATCTCAGATGTGTTTGATAGTCATTTTATGAGCAAGGAATAGGAGGTAGTAATGCTTTAAGTCAAACTAAGACAAAACAGAGCAGTCTGGTTGAAGTGGAAACTTTACATAATTGGGGAGGTTTCAAGAAGTGTAACAAGATAAGCATTGGCCAGAGTGTTACGGGGATAGCATTTAGACTTCAGTATTAAGGAGGTGTTGAACATTTTACTTGTGGCTTCAGTACAATAAAAAAATGTGTTTAAGAAAGAATAAAGCTATAGGCAGGTTAAGATAGTTTGAGCATCTGAGCATCTGCAGGTAGCACAGACACCAGGAGAATACTGAGACGGATTTGTGATAATCTAGGATCAATACTAATCTTTTAACTCAACACTCTTCATTCTATTCCTCCTCTGTGGCCTTTCGTAGTCCTAGCTTTGGAATAATCCTTACTCCCTTGACTTTGCAATGCACTTGGCTTATTGGTGCAAAAGCTGAATTATCAGGAATGTGAGTTAAGACTTGTTCACCTTAGAAAAACAAAATTAAGGACATGCAGTACTTTTTACAAGTGACAAAATGTGTGTATATAGAGAATTACCAACAGCGGTCATTTAGAAGGAAGATGTTTCTCTTTGTTGTTCTGTGTCCCCTGAGGAGCAGTTGAAGGTCATTCATGTTATTAAAAGTGCTGATAAAATATGCCCTGGCTGGTGTGGCTAAGTTGGTTGAGCCACATGCATCAAAAGGTTGCTGATTCAATTCCCTGTCAAGACACATGCCTAGGTTGATGTTTCTTCTTCTTCTTCTTCTTCTGCTTCTTCTTCTTCTTCTTCTTCTTCTTCTTCTTCTTCTTCTTCTCCTCTTCTCTCTCTCTCTCTCTCTCTCTCTCTCTCTCTCTCTCTCTCCCTTCCTCACTCTTTAAAGTCAATAAAAATAAAAAATATTTAAAAAGTACTGATATAATATTTGTGCTAGCTAATTAAATCTGTCGTATCAAGCATCATCTATTTTGCCTGACACTTTATTTCCTCTGTTTTTGCTGAGTAAAATATAGCAAATAAATAAATAAGTAAGTAAATAGATAGCTACATAGATAGATAATAATAATAAAAACCCTTAACTGTCAAGACTAAATTTACCTAAATGCTGCCATATAACCTTTTGTGTGCTTTACTGCATGTGTTAACTTAAAGTGAACTATTTATGGAACTATCTAATATTTGCAGTTATTTTATATTTATTAATAAGCCAAGAAGGAGAATAATTTAAAGGTAATGTCTTCGTTCTGGATTTGCTTTACCAACTGAATTATTCCTGACAACCATCAGGTTTCTCAAGTACCCTATACACTTGTAAACATTAAAGAAAACAGTGATGAAGAGGAACTTTTCTTTTAAGTACTATTACAGAGATGAAACTGGTTTTTCAAAATAGTTACCAAATTTAAGGTTTTGTTCTCATAACTTACTCTTGAGCAATTTAGAATTTCCAAATAATTACCACAGAATAAACTCTTGGAAATACTGGCCTGAGAGGGTCATACATAACAACCATACAAATGATAGTCACATTCTGATATTTCTAAAACATATCTACAGATTCTTAGTCAGTTCTGTTTTGGTGTTAACCCTCTGTTTTACCAAGTTGTCTCAAAGAAAGTTTTACAACCACCACTGTCAAAACAGTTTCCTAGGAATTAAACTCATAAACTACGTGACCCCACCCCTTTGAGATCCCTAAACTTTTACCAATAATTTTGTGGTGGTCTTCTCCAATGGAACGGCTTTCCCACATAATGTTTGCTAGCTTTCTTCTTTTTCAAGGAATTCAACTCCAAATAAAATAAACTAAAACTGAAAACAAAACTCTCACACAGGATGAAAGCATAGGCAATGTCTCTATTAGCATGATCTCTTAATTTTTATTCTTTCTTTCTTTCCACTGGGTGGATCAGCAGCACACTGAAGACAGCCATGGGCAGGACACGAAGGTGCTCCCTTTCACCTCCTTCCTAACTCTGGACTACTATTGACGTAAGCCTTCTTGTGCTTGATGACTATTATCATATTAACTTTTTCCAAGAGCAGCTGGTGTCATTTAGCAAACAAATAAAGCCAGAATTTAAGCAAGAGTTTAAAGAATGCCGGATATAAAATATAGATTTCTGGCTCCACATCTCCCCATTTCCAATAACCCTAATACTGAGCTACAGGCACATAATTTTCTTGAGGTGGACAAGACTATACTTGAATCAACATATTAGTAAATTATTTTTTTTTCCATTAGCATGTATTTTCTCATCTAAACCCACCTCTTATGCCCACACTAATCACATTGCCTCCCACTTAAACTAGTGGAATTAGCTGATAGTTTATAAGTTTGGTTTCCAGGCAGTATGAACCAGATCTAAAATTGTGTGTGCTTTTTTTTTTCCTTCCAATTTAATGTAACTTACAGCACTTAGGGGGAAGGGAAAAGTATATTGCCTCCAACAGGTCTCAGGCATTACACGTGACTGAAAACACAAATGATGTTTATGTTGCAAACATCTTAATTTACCATCCTAATGTGTAGTCTAAAATGACAGAAGATGAAATATAAGCTAGTTAATGACAAATCAGTTACTTAACATATAAAACTTAATTCACAATTATCTTTATTATGGGGAATTATTACACAATTCTTTACAACTTAGGAAAACCATAGTTTTTTCTTAAATATATTTTATTGATTTTTACAGAGAGGAAGGGAGGGGGATAGAGAGTTAGAAACATGGATGAGCGAGAAACTTCAATCAGCTGCCTCCTGCACACCCCCTACTGGGGATGTGCCCGCAACCAAGGTACATGCCCTTGACAGGAATCAAACCTGGTACCCTTGAGTCCGCAGGCCGATGCGCTATCCACTGAGCCAAACCAGTTAGGACAGGAAACCATACTTTTAAAATCAGTTTTTAAATTAAATCAAATATAACATACGAGTTTCAAATCATGAGGTTACCTCTGCTAGATTATATCTCCAAAGTTCTTTTATGGTCTTTGTTTCAACTCATGCTTTTAATTTTATCAGTTGCAATTCCAATTGCCCATTAGAAAGGAGATAAAAGCTTTACAATAGAACTCACGCAGTCCTTAAATGGGGTGTTTCAAAAATATTTTAATAAAATGAGAAAATCTCCATGTTTCACAAGTAGACAACTACATAAACAGTATAATCATGTACATCATGTACACATGTTAAATATCCTAATATATAAAAGAGCTAGGTGCCATCACGACAGAAGGGATGACTGCCCCCTGGCCCCCCTACCGCCCCCCCCCCCCCAGCAGCTCACCATGGGGGGGGTGGCGGTGGATGGGACCGGGGACTGTTGAGCAGTGACTGCGGAGGCTATGGCAGCAGGGGTGGGCTGCTTCGTGGGGCGGCAGCGAGCTTAGCGGAGCAGTCACTGATGGCAGCAAGCTTAGCGAGCAGTCACGGAGCGGGGGAGTTTCACAGAGCAGTTGCGGGGTGGGGAGAGCCTTGCAGAGCAGTGGCAGGGCCCGGGGAGTTTCGCAGAGCATCCAGCAGCGAGCTTTAAGGGCTGCAGCAAGCTGCTAGGAGCAGTCAAGGGGTGGGGGGAGGCTCGCAGAGCAGTCAAGGGGTGGGGGGGAGTGTCGTAGAGCAGTGGCGGGGCGCGGGGAGCCTCATGGAGCAGTTGGGGGGCCGTGAGCATTGCTTAGCGTCTCAAGGAGGGGAGCTTCATGTAGCGTCACAGGGCAGCAGAGGCCAGCAACGAAGGCCAGGCTAGGCCTAGGGACCCTAACCGCCCACGATTTCATGCATGCTGGGCCTCTAGTATCTATATACAATTATACATAAAAATATTAAAAATGGTTATATCTGAGCTTGGAGAAAATATTGATTACTTTTGGTTTTTATTTTGTAAATGTTTTCATCCCCATTTATTACAATGAACAATTACTAATATAGCATAAAGAAAATAACATCATAATTTTAGAAGAAACCATGAATGTGACATGCATCTCACACAATCTCACACATAGCAGGTATTCAAAGAAACATCAAATCCTTTCCATACTCAGAGAGTATCAAAGACATGGGTAAAGATATATTTTGTTATCAATCAAAATGTATTTAAATTGCCTACAAAACAATTGTACTTGAATATCTTACAGCCATGGCTAAGAAGAACAGCATAAAACTTAGAGACAGGGGTTAGCCCTGGGCATGAGGAGCCTTCTCAGGAGAAAGTTAAAATGACTCATTGATGCACTGGAGTCTAATTAAGCAAGTGAAACATGAGGGTGATATCATCAAAAATTGTTCTAACGGTAGGGAAGCGATTACGGAAACTATTGCAATGGTCAAGTTCACTTATAATGAACACATGAATAAGAAACTGTGCATTAGCCACTGAAAGCAAAGTTTATATCTGGACCATATTTTTTTCAATGATAACAAGCAAAGTTAATACTAGCTCCAATTTGCTTTGTGGAGAAAAATTGAAAGGTTAAGGTCTTACATGACCATAAAACTTTTAAAAAAAAAAATTCTGTCAGGCAAATACTGTGGTCAAGGCCATATAAACAAATTGAAAGTAAAATTTTTACTTAGGTAACAGTTTTGGCTTCACCTAGAACATATAGATAAACATAATGCAATTCAAGCAAAAGAATAATTGCATTTGTCTTTAATTCTCACACACTTCTTTTCACACATCTGACCTTCAGGGCTTTCCTATCTTATTATGGCCCATCTCACTAATAAATTAATGGAATGCAATAGTCAGAGGTAATTTCTTTAGCAGAATATCACTCCATTTATTTATGAGTTTGTTATTCATTTATTCATGGCATTTTTTTTTTTCCAAAAAATTTTGGAGCGCCTAATAAATGCTAGGTAGTATGCTAATTAATGGAGATATAATAGAAACAAAGCTAGAAAAGTTTCCACACTCCTAAAACTCATATTCTAGAAGAGGGGAGATAGACAATAAATAAGTAACTCCATTGAGCTCGGGTGTGCTGGTGCACATTTAACTCACACTGTTAGAAAGGCGTGTAAGGAATTGCGGTGTGGCCCCTACAGAGCCACTGCTAAGCTTCCCTCCTGACTCAGTGCTGCTGCTGGGTGTTAGATTTGTTCCTTGGCTTTAGGAATGGCTTCCAGGTAATAACGTCATTTTCTCTCAGCTGCCTACTTTAGTCTCCCCTCAGTCCTCATTGACTGGGGACAACAAGCCTCCTTCCCTCTTCTCTGTTCCACTCAGGCACCTGGAGGGTTTACCACAGCCTCTGTATGGACCAATCTCCTTCTTCCATTAGAGCCCCTAACAGAACCCAGTCTCAACTAAGTGATTTTCTCAATCAAGTGCTGAGAGTAACACAATCAGGCTAAACTGAAGGGCCTCCCTAATCAGGCTAAAATGTCAAGGTTATTTCGCTATGTCTTAGGTTGGATGTAGATATTGAGAGACAACATCAAGAGCCTTAGCTATCCTATTGCTATTTGAAAGCCAGGAGGCTCAATATAATAAAGCTGAAACTTTTCCTAACATAATCAATAACTTTAAAGGGATCTCAAATAAAAATAAGAGATTTTCTATTTGCAATATCTGAGTGTAAAGTTCATATGGAGAAATAAGCAAGCAAGAGTATTCATAAAGTTTCTGAAAATGAGTCATGCTGAAAGGTTAGCTCTACAATATTATAACGTATATTATACAATTATAATGTTTTTTAAAATCCTGTAATGTTGATGTACAAATTAAGATTTTTGTAGAAATAAAATATATAAATATGTCTAAACACATTTAGAAATTTAATAAAAGATAAACTTGGAGTTTAATTTTTGTAATGACTATTGCAACAATTCTGTAGATCCATGGAAAAACAAATACATGAATTTCACTTTTTCTCCAGAGAGGATTCCATATAGATCAAATCCATAAATATAAAAATTACAAAATTCCTGAAATAAACTATGAAAGAATATATTTTTAAAATATCTCAAAATAGAGAAGGGATTTTCTTCACATGACACAACCTCAGAATCCATAAGAGAAAAAAAATAAAACAAAGATATGTTTTTAATTTTCACAGCAAAATCAATATAATCAAAAGATAAATATTAATTTAAAAATATTTGCAACTCATATCACATAGAACTAATATCCTAACACATGAAAAGCTTCTCTAACAAATAAAGAATAAATACTTGGCAAATTAATAGTGTATAATGAACAGATATCTTCACAGAAAGTTAGTTACAAGTGTTTAATCCTATAAAAGGTGTGTAAAATGAATTTTTAAAAAGCTGCCCTTGCTGATTTGGCTCAGTGGATGGAGCATCACCCTGAGGACTGAAGGGTCCCAGGTTCCATTCCAGTCAAAGGCATGTACCTAGGTTGTAGGCTCATCCCTGGACCTGCTCAGGGCATGTTGTAGGAGGCAACCAATCAATGTGTCTCCTGCACATAGATGTTTCTCTTTTTTTTTTTATTTTATTATTTTTAAAATTTTATTTTTAATTTCTTTATTGATTAAGGTGTCACATATTTGTCCTCATCCCTTCATTCCCATCCCACACCCTCCCCGTGGATGCCCCCACCCCCCCTGTTGTCCCTAACCATTGGTTAGGCTAGTATGCATGCACACAGTCCTTTGGTTGATCTCTCCCCCCTATCCCCACCTTCCCCTACCCTCCCTCTGAGGCCCGACAGTCCAATCGATGCCTCCTTGTTTCTGGGTCTGTTCTTGTTCATCAGTCTATGTTTTTCATCATTTCCCCTAGATGAGTGAGATCATGTGTTACTAGAAATATACTTATAAGAACCAAATGTGAGACGAGCAATAATAGTTATGCTGACAGGCAAATGAATCAGTCTGTAGTGAGTTTCTGGACCAACAGTTCTTTTGAGACCCAATTTCAATGTCCACCAGTTCCTTATGTGTACATGTCGGCACTGACTTTTCAGCTCTGGATGGTGGACAAATGGTGGTAATGTAGGTCTGACTCCCTCTGGTTTGGTCTCGCCCGGACCAGGGGCACGGCTTCACCCGGACTCAGGGGCACGTGGCATCACCCGGACCCAGGTGCGCGTGGCCTCACCCGGACCCGGGACCCAGCCTCACCCGGGTCCAGGCGTGCACAGCCTCAACCGGACCCAGGGGCGCATGGCCTCACCCGGGCCCGGGACCCAGCCTCATCCGGACCCAGGGGCGCGTGGCCTCTCCCAGACCCAGGGGCATGGTCTCACCCAGACCTGGGACCCAGCCTCACCCGGACCCAGGGGCACGTGGCCTCTCCCAGACCCAGGGACATGGCCTCACCCGGACCCGGGACCCATCCTCACCCAGATCCAGGGGCACATGGCCTCACCCGGACCCGGGATCCAGCTACACCCAGACCCAGGGGAGCGTGGCCTCACCCGGACCCAGGGGCACACGACCTCACCTGGTCCCGGGATCCAGATTCACCCGGGCCCAGGGGCGCACGGCCTCGCCCGGACCCGGGGGCGCGTGGCCTCACCCAGACCCGGGACCCAGCCTCACCTGGATCCAGGGGCACACAGCCTTACCCGGACCCGGGATCCAGCTACACCTGGACCCAGGGGCGCGTGGACTTTCCCAGACCCAGGGGCGCATGGCCTTTCCCGGAACCAGGGGCGCATGGCCCTCACCCAGGCCCGGGACCCAGCCTCACCCGGACTCCGGGGTGTGCGGCCTCACCCGGACCCAGGGGCGCATGCCCTTTCCCGGAACCAGGGGCGCATGCCCTCACCCGGGCCCGGGACCCAGCTACACCCGGACCCATGAGCGCGTGGCCTCACCCAGACCCAGGGGCGTGTGGCCTCTCCCGGACCCAGGGGCACGGCGTCACCCAGACCCGGGACCCAGCCTCACCCGGACCCAGGGGCGTGTGACCTCACCCAGACCCAGGGGCGCATGGCCTTTCCTGGAACCAGGGATGCACGGCCTCACCTGGGCCCGGGACCCAGCCTCACCCAGACCCAGGGGCGCGTGGCCTCTCCCGTACCCAGGGGCACAGCCCCACCTAGACCCAGGACCCATCCTCACCTGGACTCAGGGGCGTGCGGCCTCACCCAGATCCAGGGGCGTGTGGCCTCGCCCGGACCCAGGGCCGCGCAGCTTCACCCGGACCCGGAACTCAGCCTCACCCTGACCCGGGTCCCAGCCTCGCCTGGACCCAGGGGCACGCGGCCTCACCCGGACCCGGGACCCAGCGGGGCTTCGTCTTCTTGATCCCAATTCCTGTCAGTCAGTTCCCTCTCAGCAATTCCTTCGGCCATTTTCTCAAAGCTCCGGGGCAGCTGCCATGGAATTCGTTGGGCGGCGGGCTCAGCGAAGCTCTGGTGCACGGTGGCGGGCTGGTCTGGGTAGCTGCATCGGCACTCGGGTCTGCAGCGGCGACCAGTCGCCCGGGCGAGCGCTCCTGGATCCAGGACCCAGCGGGGCCTCGTCTTCCCGATCCCAACTCTCATCGGTCAATTCCTTCTCAGCAATTCCTCCGGCCATTTTCTCAAAGCTCTGGGGCGGCTGCCGCGGAACTCACTGGGCAGCGGGCTCGGTGAAGCTCTGGTGTGCCTGGTCCGAAGTCGCTGGTCCGAAGTCGCTGTGTCGGCGCTCGGGTCTGCAGCGGCGGCCGGTCGCCGGATGTGCGCACCTGGCCACTTCCGGGGCACTGAGATTCTCGAAGGACTCAGAGGTCAGCAAGCGCGGGGTCTCCCACCCCATGTCTCCCAGGGACTCGTCTATTCGTGCTCGGCAGCGAGTGGAGCTGACCCCTCAGCCGGAGACCGCTGGGGGAACTGCGCTGAGCACGTTCCAGGCCGCCATCGTGTTGCCCAGATGTTTCTCTATCTCTTCAAGTATCCTGCGCCTTCCCTCACACTCTCTTCAAAAATCCATGGAAAAATATCCTCATGTGAGGATTAACAAAAAATAAAATAAAATAAAATAAAAAAAAGCCATGTGCATTATAACTACAATTATATTTCACCTGTTTTATTGGTAAAATAAAATACTGATCAGGATATGGAGATTTAAACACTATTGTATATTGCACAAAATTTAGCCTAGATACTTAAATATTTCTTCTTAGTCCTGGCATGCAAAAACGACCATGCTAGCTTTCTTACCTATTTGAGTCTTTTCTTGTCTTTCCTGCCCATTCTCCTTCATATTTAGTCATTCCTTCCTTTAAGCTATATAAAACTTGCTTACCATAGTCTATTCTCAATTATACATATTGTCAAATTATACTGTAAGCATTATGGAGTTTGAATCACATTTATTTCTTTAGTAAACCCAGTGCCTGAACTTTCTCTTTATAATAACAGAATATGTAATGGTATTAGATATGGCATTTTCACATATTTAAAATGATTTCTCATTTGGTGCCTTAATAACTTCCAGGTTTAAGCATCACTATTTACTTTATTCTACAGATAAAAAATTGAACCAGACAGAGCCCACAACATAGGCCTTTTGTGCTGGAGAGAGAGACAGATGGATAGATATCAATTCTGCCTCTTCTATGAGTGGTCATGTGAGATTTAGTAATTTAGTTAATGTTTAAACTGGCTTTCTTATCTATAAAATGGAAATGACAATAATAGTTACCTCAGCATTTTTAGAAATAATAAACAAGCATATAAAAGCAAACCATTTGGTGTATGACCAGTCACATAAAAAGTGCTCAGGTACTATGACAATTATAATTTTTTAATGACAAGCTTTTGTTAATTGTAGATTTATTTCTCTTTACAATGTGTCATTCTGATTCAGCCCCTTTGTAGGTAACTCAAAATGCTGGTGGTGGACCATATTTGATGATAGATTGATGGTGAATTCAATAATAAAAATATATTTAGTGTTTTACCAATGCATTTTTCTCATAGGTAATCCAATCAAAGAACCAATAACAATCAGGTAAAATGGGACTTGGCATTGAATAACTTTATTATCCATTATTACTCTAACATGAGCTATTCACATCTGTTCTTTGTTGCATTGTATGCAGTGCATGAATGATACTTTGTTTGATTAGTGTCTATTCATTTTTTCTAAGGCTTCATCAAAACATTTGTCCCAAATCAATATGGATTTCTCTCTCTTTTTGTTTTTGTATAAAATTTATTCTTGTTCATTCACACAGTTTAATTTTCTGAATTACCAGATCTTCCTGTCAAAGGTCTTAAACCCAATGAAATAATAGATCATCAATTCCTATTGTGAAGAGACTGGATTATGAAGTCACTTTAATTTAGATTTCTGTTGTTGTGAAAGAGAAAGTTTCTTTATCCTTTTTAGCTACAGAGTTATGGTTGGTATATACACAAATTCTGGCAAAAATATTAAACATAAAAATTTGGAGGCAGGGAATCTTTTTACTTCACTAATATTTCCCTTAAAATTATGAATAACGAAAACTAGAATTACACTATAAACACAATAGTTTTAGCAATAATTTAGGTATAATTTACTATATAATCATAATGAATACCCTTTCCAGGTTCAGAATAATTTTCTTTTTTAAAAATATATTTGATTGATTTTTTTTACAGAGAGGAAGGGAGAGGGATAGAGAGTCAGAAACATCGATCAGCTGCCTCCTGCACACCCCCTACTGGGGATGTGCCCGCAACCAAGGTACATGCCCTTGATCAGAATCGAACCTGGGACCCTTCAGTCCATAGGCCTACACTCTATCCACTGAGTCAAACTGGTTAGTGTGAGGATAATTTTCTTTTTAATTTGTAATTGAAAGGTAATGATTTCGTGTTTACAATAGCTTATAAATTAGATAGCTATGAACGCTCATAAAAAAGTTAAATAGTAAAAGTTGAAGAATAACATTGATACTTTACTAAAGAGATGTTTTGTATTTTTCTTCCATTATAGATGAGTAAAGTTCAATAAGACCAGAAGAAAGTAAAAATCTCTAATGAAGGCATGTAAATTAAAATATATCTTCATAGAAACAACTTTTCTAGGCCCAAAGGTGAAGTTCTGAAAATCAGAGGCATGATGATAGAATCCTGGTTCTAAATTGTCACAGGGTAGTGAGTTGTATGCTTAAATTGAATTATCTCACTACATTTATCCTTCAAAAACTGTGTTTTGAATATTTACTCTGCACTAGAGCACTGCCCTCAGAATAAAGAACACTTTAGTAAAGTGAGATCTAGTTTGGTTAAAAACATCTGTTTAGGAAAAAAATAACCGACATACTTCATTTATACTTTATAGTTATATTAGAGGCCCGGTGCATGAAATTTTTGCACTGGGGGGGGGGGATGTCCCTCAGCCCAGCCTGCACCCTCTCCAATCTGGGACCCCTCGGGGGGTGTACGACTGCCGGTTTAGGCCCGATCCCCTAAACCCCTCTCACAATCTGGGACTGCTGGCTCCCAACTGCTCGCCTGCCTGACTGATTGCCCCCTAACTGCTCCCCTGCTGGCCTGATCACCTCTTACTGCTCTCCTGCCAGCCTGATTGACACCTAACTGCTCCCCTGATGGCCCGGTCGCCCCCAAATGACCTCCCTGCTGGCTTGATCTTGCCCCTAACTGCCCTCCCCTGCTGGCCTGATGGCCCCAACTGTCCTCCCCTGATCTTGTGATGACATGGGGGTGGCCATCTTGTGATGACGTGGGGGTGGCCATCTTGTGATGACCCGAGGGCGAGACCCCCACCTAGGCTTTTATTAGTAGAGATCGCCTTAGTTATGCTAGGTAAACTGTGTTAAGTGCTTGATATAATTAAAGCAATGAATTAAGTACATAATTTATATGAAAATTTGAAACCCTTAGGTGGGCAGGATTGCCTTACTGATTTAAATAAGAAATGTGAAGTTTAGAAAGATTAGATAACATGATCTATTTTACCCAGTTAATCAGATTAAAAACTTGCAATTTGAATCCCAAGTTATTTCCATATGAAATTATATAAATGCTTCTATTTGCAATTATTAGTATACTAGTGTCCCAGTGCACAGATTTGTGAACATTGAAAGGAAATTAATTAGAAGAAATATTTTAATATCACTATTTGCCATTTCTTTATAATAGAAGTGTCAACCAAATTCACAATGGACAATGACAGATCAAAACACACATGTGCTATTGGCGCCAGTGAGAGCTTTATTTGTATCACACATGCACGAGTAAACTTAGCCTTTATAGAATAAACTTGCTTAATTAGACCTGCTTTCTGATTTAGCTAAACTTTTTCCAGCCCAGTGAAGCACCCCAACTTCTCTTTCAGGTAATTGTCAGCAACACAGCAGTAAATATCAACATGAAGCTGATTATTATTGTAGATCACACAGAGAGAACAAAGGGTAAAATATTTAACTGTACCAGTGAGAAAACCTGAAGTCATTTTCAAGGTCCACCCTTTCTTACTTCTTTTCAGTCGGGTTAAGTTTCTAAACT
Source organism: Ia io (assembly GCA_025583905.1). Lineage (NCBI taxonomy): Eukaryota > Metazoa > Chordata > Mammalia > Chiroptera > Vespertilionidae > Ia > Ia io. The sequence goes on along the minus strand of JAJQQW010000003.1, from coordinate 31,545,077 downwards.
TTCTAAATCTCCATTTCCTGACTAATGAAAAGAAAATAGGATTCCACTGAGTCTCCTATCTACCTACCCCAGGACTTCTGTGAGGATCAAATGAGATGAGGCACGGCAAAACACTTCACAGACATTTGGTTACAGTGTAAAATGTTTCCACCTGGCTATATAGCAAGTTGTGTTCTTGGGCTGAAGAAACTCCAAGGAGGCTAATCACTAGGGAGAGGAAGCTGGGCATTGCTACGTGATGTCATTACCTGGCGCCCACAGTGACAATTTCTGGGCTGTGCTGCGCTGTGGGCCACATTTTGTGCCATGGGGTCTTGGCAGCATTGGCTGCAATTTGGTGGCGTGTTGCTCCAGGGTGGTGGCGGGGCCTGTGTCCCACTTGGGGGAAGCGGAGTTTTGGTTTCTTGGCACCAGGTCCGTGGTGCCATTTATTTTCAAATGGCCAGTGTGTATCATGGCAGCTCCTGCATTGAGCGTCAGCCCCCTGGTGGTCAGTGCACATCATAGCTACCAGTCGGATGGACAGAAGGACACTTAGGCTTTTATATATATAGATAGATATATTAATAAAGAGAATTGTTATTTGTTGTTTTCTAGTTAGATGTGAACAGGTTAGCAGGGTCTATGCTTGAGTATTTTAAGCGTCTATAAAGAGTTGAGTCTCCCCAAAAAGGAGGTAGCCAATTCTAACCCCTATAGTTCTCTTTCTACCCTTACAGTACCTCTCTTTTTTTTTTTTTCTAGTAGCTCTAGCTATACTCATCCTACCTTTTCCCAAGAACATGCCTTGAATGATGTCATTTCCATCTTTTAAAGATTGTTAGGCAAATTGTAGAACCTGTTTTTAGGCTACTTTCTTCTCTAACTTGTGAACTAGGGCATGGCAGTTAAATTTGTATTTCAGATAAACAAGGAATACATTTTAACTTAAGTAAAGTAGATGAAAATTTTGTATCTGAAATTTCAATTTCAATGGGCATACTGTATTTTATCTGAGAATCCTAGTTCTGTATAATGTATATACAGAAGTGGACAAGGCCATTGATTAGGTTGTCAGCTTCAGGTCAGTTTGCAAGAGGTTTCTGCTTACTGTCAAATCCTTACTGAAGTTGTAGCCAATGCCCCTTCTGATAACCCCTGGGGAATATCCTGTAGTTGTTCTGCATGGCCCCATACAGAATATCCCTTATTAAACCAAATGTCTTAGATAAATTAATTCTAAGCATGTGTGAAACTTTTACTAACAACAGAACCAGCAAGAAGATTAAATTGTGAACAATTTAACAAAAGTCTGTGGAGAAAGAACATAAGAACCTGTGAAGTAAATTGCTTGCACAAGATCACAAGGATAGATCCATGCTGCTGGTTTACATTGCAGGACAGAAAATTATCCTACTGTACTGTTATATGGGTTAACCTAGGTTGGGGGAACTTACAGCCATAGCCTGAGGATGCCAGGTGTGGATAATTAATCAGAAATAATAAGCAATGATAAGGCTTTTAATCAGATGTAGTAAGCAACAAATAATAAGCAATGTAACTGTGGCTGTTGATCAGACACACTGAGCAAGAAAATTTCATTCCTAACAGTGTCAGGTAGGGGCTAATTAGTAGAGACGCCAGTTAAAAGTTTTGTTTTTTTTTTCTCCCAGCCGCAAGCAACTATCAAGAAATTCTCAAACATCATCAAAATTGTCAGTTCACATACTCTTGCTTATTTCTCAGGTTTGGAAAAATAGTTTTAATTTTCACTAGTTAACAGAAATACAAGTTGAAATGTTTATTTCTATAGGTATCCTGGAATTTACCAAAGTTGTATGGTACAGGGCAAAGATAAGTAGACAAATTAGACCCGGTTCTGCCTTGTTTTAATGTATCTCTAAAGACACAAAGGACTTAGATCTTCAGGATGAGACTCACATGCACGCTTCCTCCCTTTTTATTTATCCTTATTCCTTCTCTGAAAACATCCCCTTCCCTCCAAGGACCTGCCTATTTAAAGTTCTTGCTGACAGTTCCAAACATCCTTTCTCTAGAGTTTCAACACCCTGGTCCATTCTTTTGGCTAGAAAATTTGATACACTGTTTGTCACCTACATGCTAGTAGTTTTTGTAGCTCACTTATGATGTGGAAAGATGAGCGCCATTTCTGCCGATAGCATCAGAGAGAAATGCTGGGGAGAAAAAGTATCAATGATATCTCTAATAACATCAGCAAACATTTAATTCACTTCTTTTCCTTGAACATAAATTGCTTTTCATATTCTGGTATTATCTCCAAATAATATAAGTTCCTGTCAACCAAATACACCATTTAACAATCAGATTCATATGAAACAGACATTCTGAGAGGTGCAAATCATGTAGCTTTTGTTCTAAGCAAGCTGTTTGCTAGCACAGAAGGAAAACAAAAGTTAGTTAATTTCCTTCAAGGTGTCCCCTCTTTATATTACTGAGAGCCAGGGGAAATAGAAACACATTTTAGCCCTAATCATTTCATTTTCTTGTAATTGAAAAATGTTTTATTCTTTTTCATAAGGCAAGTGTATAATAAATTATTAATTCAAATTATGTATTAACATGGGCAGGACACTCTGGGGTTGGCATAGAAATAGAGGTAAATTTGAATAATTTCTTGCATAGGGGCAAAAGCCTAAGGAGATTGAAAATAAAAATCCAAACTGCATAGGTGTAATAATACATGTATTGATACACAAGCTTTATAGTTTTCAGATTTTAGTCACAAGAAATAAAGTTGTTACAATGTGACTTAAAATACTGTCTTATTTCACAATAGAATTATTGATATAATGTTAATACTATCCATTTAAATTATAGCTCATATTAATTATAGAACTAGTTTTGCATTAATAAATTCACGCTGAATGTTTACTATGTGAAATGCAAGTGGGTGTTTTGACCATGTGTTCAGAAAAAATAGGAATATCAGGTTTATTATAAATTTTTAAATGTCTTTTAACTCATCACAGACTTCATATTCATGGGTGGCAGCTGCCTTTCACACTCATATTTACTAAAGGAAGAATGTGTTAGATAAGACTCGGCAAGCAGCCTAGCCATAGAAATTTGCATGCTGGTGTTAGATGAGGGTTGAAATCCCTTGCTTTGTCATTATCTAGCTGTGTAATCTTCCATTTGATATTAACTGTTCTAAGCCTTTGTTTCTGCATTTATAAAATGGAAATAATAGTAATATTGCACATTTAATTTATACTATATCATAAGATTGCAAATGAGGATTAAATAAAACAATATATTAAATGCTTCTATAATAGCCCAAATGTAATAAACACCAACTAAATATAAATAATTTTACTATTTATTAAAGGTCTAAATTTACCTGTTGCTATTGCATATATGAAAATGCTTTTTATTTTTATCTTAACTTTGTTCTCAGTAGTTTTAAAGTGCATTTAAAAAATAAAATATATGAAAGTGTGCATTTTAAAGATTTTCTTTTCAAACATCATTTGAGACCCTTATTTAGGAGATTCCTTAATTTAAACAAATCCAAATTTTTCAATAGTTTCGAAAGCCCATCAACCTGTTTATTTAAATAATTTCTGTATTCAAATTAGTTCCCTTTCCATCACAACCCTTCACTGCTTCCCCTGTTTTTATTATGTCTACCAAACCAGCATATCCAGTAGAACTTCCTGTGATAATGGAAAGGTGCTTGATCTCTAGTGTCCAATATATTAGCCATTAACCCCATATGGCTATTCAAATTTAAGTTAATTAAAGTCAATAAAACAAAATAATCTGATTCTCATGTATGCTAGCCAGATATCAAATGGTCAATAGTTACATGCAAGTATTGTCTACTACTTTGAATAGCACAGTGACAACTGCTCCAGCTGTCTCTACAATCAAATCCATTCCACAACCTGGCCAGTGTGTTTCAGTTGGTTGAGCTTTGTCCCATGCACCAAAAGGTCGCCAGCTTAATTGCCAGTCAGGACACATACCCAGGGTTCAGGTTCAATCCTGGTCCAGGTGTGTGCTAGAGGCAACCTATCAATGTTTCTCACATGGATGTTGCTCTCTCTTTCTCTCTCCCTCTCCCTTCTTCTCTCTCTAAAATCAATAATAATTAAGAAAACATATTAACAAAATCCATTCCACAGAATAATTCTGGTTTAATATTAATACTAGAGGCCCGGTGCATGAAATTCATGCAAGGAGGGGGGGTGTCCCTCAACCCAGCCTGTACCCTCTCCAATCTGGGACCCCTTGAGGGATGTCCTACTGCTCGTTTAGGCAGTCGGACATCCCTCTCACAATCCAGGACTGCTGGCTCACAACCGCTCGCCTGCCTGCCTTCCTGATTGCCCCTAACCACTTCTGCCTGCCAGCCTGATCACCCCCTGACCACTCCACTGCCAGCCTGATTGATGCCTAACTGCTCCCCTGCCAGCCTGTTTGCCCCCAACTTCTCTCCTCTGCCAGCCTGGTCACCCCTAACAGCCCTCCCCTGCAGGGTTGATCTCCTCCAACTGCCCTCCCTTGCAGGCCTGGTGCCTCCCAGCTGCCCTCCTCTGCTGGCCATCTTGTGGTGGCCATCTTGTGTCCACATGGGAGCAGCCATATTGTGTGTTGGAGTGATGGTCAATCTGCATATTACTCTTTTATTAGATAGGATAGAGGCCTGGTGCATGGGTGGGGGCCAGCTGGTTTGCCCTGAAGGGTGTCCTGGATCAGGGTGGGGGTTCCCTTGGGGCATGGAGCAGCCTGAGCGAGGGGCCTGTGGTGGTTTGCAAGCCAGCCACGCCCCCTGGTGACCCAAAAGGAGGTCCTGGTATCTGGAATTTATTTACCTTCTACAATTGAAACTTTGTAGCCTGGAGCGGAGCCAAGCTTCCGGCTCGCTCCGTGGCCGGCAGCCATTTCTTTTGGGGTTTGTGTACCTTCTATAATTGAAACTTTGTAGCCTTAAGTGGAGGCCTGGGCCGGCCAGGGTGTGCGGAAAGCTTTGCTTCTTCCATTGCCAGGGGAAACTCTTGCTTCCTGCTCTTTCCAGCTCCCTGGCTGCTGCCATTTCTGTTTGGATTTGTTTACCTTCTATAATTGAAACTTTGTAGCACTGAGAGGAGGCTTAGGCCGGCAATGGAAGAAAAGGGCAGGAGGAAAGCTTGGCTTCCTCTGTTGCCCGGGAAACCCAAGCCTCCCTCCCGCTCTCTGTGGCTGTAGCCATCTTGGTTGGGTTTATTTGCATATTTGCTCCTGATTGGCTTATGGGTGTAGCTTGTGGGCATGGCTTGTGGGTGTAGCAGAGTTAGGGTCAATTTGCATATTACTCTTTTATTAGGTAGGATTGAATAATTTTGATTATATTATTCCCATGCTCAAATTCTCTTTGGTTGAGAGCATGCAATTAAAAATATATAATCACATGACTGGAAATCAAACCCTCAACCTTGTGGTGTAGGGGATCACACTCCATCCAAGTGAGCCATCCAGCCACAGTCCTTCTTAGATATTTTATTCTAGTTGAGATAATACATTTTGTTTTATTTTAATCCAGGGTGAGTTGGGCTTTCAATTACACATAACCAAAAACTTCCTAATGGATTCTGATCCTTACAATTTGAAGTTACAGTTACCAAAAATGATTGTGATTTTATTTTTGTATGGCTGTTGTTACATCACATTTCTGCATCACTGCTGGTGACATAAATTATTTGAATGCAACCACATAAATATAAAATTTTTAAAACATGTTTCATTAAAATCACAAGAGAAATATAGTTCTAGGTAATGGTAGGAGCATATATTTTGTAGTAAGAAGACCATGTCCCAAACCTAGTTTTACTACTTTCATGGGTGAATGGTGTTAGTCAAGATTTCTAACTTGTGGGAATTTGGAACTTTTCATCCACAAATGGATGGACAAAAATAATAACTAATTTATAAGTCCATTAAAAAGGTGAAAAGACAATTTATACTTTAGTCTAGCAAATTGTGTGGCATTAAGTTTTGTAACAACTATATTTTAGATCTCTTATCTTCTTTTGTTGGTTTGAGCCTAGTATGCTGAAATATTTTTCTGAATTTGGGCTCTTCTATTTAATCACTTTAATCAGCTTTTTTAAATTTAAAATTGTCTTAGTTTGCTTATATAATTTTAAACACTGATAAAATTTGAAAAGAATCAGGTGGGAGATTCTGGGTAAGAAAACATTTGAAGACCTTTCATTGTTATGTATCTATCAACTGGCATTCTGGTAATTTGTCTCCAACTAATATTACCCTATATTTTTTTAAGGATGTCAATGAAAGAACATTACTGAAGATAAATTTAGCTTTGCTGAAATCAACAAAGTTCAGCTATAAAATTCATCTAATTTGCCAGTCTAGCAACTCTATAAAAACAAAAGTTATTTTTTTGTGAGCCCATGCTGGCTCCTAATGATCATTGCTTTTCCTCCCAAATGCTCTTAAAACATCTGTTTAATAACTTCAAGAATTTCACTAAGTCCTTTCATGTCATGCCAAGGGGTTTGGATTTTATCCTATGTATAAGGGGAGAGTGTCTGTATTTTTATATTTTTGTATATCTAATTCTCTCATTAAAATAAGTTTCTTGAATTTAGGGGTTATACTTATTTATGTGGCAATCTAAGTAGAAATACATAAATCATAGGACCCAATAACTATTAAAAGAATTAAAAACTAATGAAAGTAATTGAAATATTTTGAGTAGATGAGATAAATAATTAAGCATTTATTTACAAAAATATTATTTTATATATATGGGAGTTGCAAAATAAAAAGGGGTGAGGCTATAGTAAGGGAGACCACTTGAGTCCATTAAAAACATTTAGGTAAGGAAATGGATCCCGTGCCAGTGTTGCTCAGTTGGTTGGAGTGTCATCTTATCCTCTCATACACCAAAAGGTGGCTGGTTCAATCCCCAGTCAGGGGTGTATGTAAGAGGCAACCGATGAATGTTTCTCTCTCCCTCTTCCTCTCTTTCTTCTCTCACTCACCCCAATCAATTAATTTTTTAAATGGAGACAAAGTAAATGATGATGAGGATCTAAAGAGAAAATATGTGGATAAATAGAGAGAGACAGATGTGTGTATGCACACGGACATGTGTACCTACATCTATATCACTAATTAGATCAGAGAGATGCAGAGGTCCATAATGACATCCAAGTTTGGGCTTAGCTATCTGTATTTTTTAGGGTAATAAAATTTATAGAGTCCTTTAAATTACTAGAGGTATAAGTAAATAGAAGGTTATTCTTTTCTCATAAAATGGAATTATGTGCAGCAGCTCTCTTTCAAAATAGTCATTCAGGTCCCTAAACTGACATATATTTTCCAAAATTTTAATTAATAGCAGTCAAGTTTGTATCAAGGTTTATTCAAGCAGAAAGAAAAAATTGGATGAAGGAACATAGATGGGAGTTGAATTGAGCCATTTGTGTAAGTAGAAAATATTATTTCCTCTCCTATTCCATCTATTGGAACTCAGCCCTATGACCACACCTAAGAGCAAGGGAGGCTGAAACATATATTTTTTAATATGTTTAATAATGAGGAGAGGAATATGAACTTAAGTGAGTACCTGTCATTAACATGACCATAAGAATGGAAGGAGGATTTACCCAAGAAGGTGCTATAGGGCTATGAATGCATTTTAAGCAAAAGCTTAGATACTAAATATCATATAAAGGTATATCCATTAAGGGGACAGAAATACAATGCTTGAATTAAGTTAGAGGTTTGCTTGGAGTTGCAGATTTAGAACTCCCTGGTTTATCAGTTATTGAAGTTTTGAATGACAGAAGCTCTTCTAATAAAAGTGCAAACTGAAATTAGACTGGATGAAAAGAGCAAAACAAAGAAGGAGGGAAAAGGCAATGGTTAAAACTTAGAGTAAAAAAAAAATTCATGTAAAATACCCAGTGAAAAACAGAAAAGGCAGAAAAATGAGTGGAAGACAAACTAAGGAACAAAGAACAAGAGCAATAATCAGAAACAGTGATAAATATGGTAGATATTAATATAACCATATCTATAATCACTTTGAATATCAATGGTAAACAAACAAACAAAAACTAAACCCGTGTAGTCAGAAAATAACTCTAGAAAGGAAAGGAAAATTCCGGAATATGATGTAGCAGCTAGAAAACACAGATGATAGATAATAGTGTGAAAAATGAGAGTGAGCTTCAAACTAATAGAGAGATTAGGTAAGAGTGGGATCAAAATGCATTTCTTGTCTTAGCAATGATGAGATATTCATGCACTACAACAAATCAGCTCCAATGGTGTTATGAAGGAAAAGTCAGATTAAAAGCTTAATTAGAAAAAGGAGTTAGATTGAAGCCAGAAGGATGAGAAAAAGGGAAGCACTTTGGTTTTGATGTTGTAGTTAAAATTGAAGCATCTTGAGCAATTTTACATATTGAAAAAAGAAATGAATTATTAGAACTGAAAATAATTTAGATACAAGGTATGAAATTTCAAGGATAACTTAGAAAAATTTTTATACAGGAGAGTAGGTCTCTCTTTAAGTAGTAGGGAAGATTAGTACTCTGAGTAACTAGTTTGGTTTTTTAACTTGGGTTGACTTAAATAGCTTGAACTATATTTTAAAATTAGAATTATATTTTACTCTCACACCAATTTTCTATTTCATCCATTCTTTTTGTCAATAACTTCAGTCAATAGTTATACATTAAATGCTTCACTGTTAATAATGAGCTAAGATTTTTTTAAAACTACAGAAAATATTTCAATTACTATTATAAGTATATACAGTTATGAGGTATACATATTAAACAGTAATATAAAGATTCAGTATGTGCATATTTATATTAATGTGGATTTGATTATTATATTCCTTCATATTTTTATTGTTAACAAAGTATATATTTACAATGCCTACATTGGATTCATGCTATTGAATTTTTCAACCACCTCTTATAGTCTGTTCTTATATTTATTCAGTTCAGTCAAATCCAATTATACTCACAGTAGTAAAGAGAAAACTAGCTAATTGTTGGGTGTGAAACTTAGAAATTCCCACTTTTTATAGTTACCTGGGATAAACAACATAATGAGCTTGGTTCTCTCCACCCCAGGGTGCATGGACTTGAACCTGGGGAGAAAAAGAATTTTTAGCATCATAGTAAGTTAGATATCTTTATAATCATCTTGTTTAGCCATATTTCCAAAAAAGTCTGGTGTTCCTGAAAAAGTTTGAGGGGAAAAAAAAAAAAGAGCAGCTTCAGTCTGTTTCTTGATAGCAAGAAACAGAGGCAGGATGGCTTTCTGGGACAGAAGGACTTTGGAAACTGTTCTGGTTCTTTCTCTCTGCCCCCTTTAGATGGAATTTGAAAGAGAAGAGAATTACACTTTCTCAAAAACTGCTTTCTGAAACTAAAACAATGGTAAATTGGCGTGATGGTCATCATTAAATTGTAGATTTCTGCTTTTAGCTTTCTATATTTTTCTCCCTCCCCCACATATGCTGACCTTCACTTTCTCTTCACATATATTAAAGAACATCTATAATACTTCTACAAAGAATGTCCATTCAGACTGAACAACGGCCAATCAAGTTTCTTCATTTACGTGCATACTCTCAAAATACTGTGGCAAAGGAACTTATACTTGTAGCTAAGAAATAGCTCAAAGACAAGAAAGATGATTTGACTTTCCAAAAAATGTTTTAAAAACAAACAAAAATGGAACACATTACTCCTACGGACCAAATTTCCACCTGAGAGTTATGATTGCCAAAGCAGCTTAAAGTTCCAGTCTTCTAGTAAATGCACTGTCAAAGTAAATTTTGATTTCAGGATTGGTAGATTTCTAATATCATAATCATTAAAATGATTCAAAACTTGTTTTAATTTTACCAAATCAGGGAATGCTTTGGTTTGTAGCTGTCAACTAGAATTTAATAATGGCAAAGTCAATGCAAATATTCACCCCAGGCAAAGGCAACAGAATTCTTCCCTGTGGCAGAAACCAATACTTTTTTAATTATGCTTATGTGACTCTAAACCTCTAGCCACACAATTGGATTACACAATTTTAAGAATTCACAAAATATTTATTTCTGATTTTACTAAGAAAAATTTTGTTACCAAAATGTGGTTAAATTTTAGAGAATATCAATATTAGAATGACTATTAAATATTAAACTTACTTTTTAAAAATAAAATAACTCATGAATGAACTGCAAAATCTTTTGTTTTACATGTATTCATTAGTTATGACTGATAGCAAGATAAGAAGAAAATCTAAAATATACAAGCAAAACTATGCATATGATATCATCATATGCTTAGATATTTTATTTATAATCTATTGATTTATATTCATAGTTGTAATGTAATACATAAAATATTTACTTATTTAGTTATATATTTATGGGATGAAATGAAAATAGGTTTCTAGTGTCTACCAAAATATCTTCTCTAATAATTTTAGAACACATTACAATGGGAAATCTAATGCAAAACTTATAACATGAAAGATAAAACTTTTTACCTCCATGTTTACTTCCATAAAAAAGGAGCACTTTAATAGTAATAGGAAAGCAATAGAAATATTATTTTACTTATTGGCAATTCATATTTCAAGGAAATAACTTTCTTTGTTTAAAAATAAATGGAAAAACTTGAACAATTTGAAAGGGGAGATAATTTTTCTTCTTGGTTAATAAAGGTCAATGTATCAAGATACTCACTAAACAGATTACACTTATCTATTTAGTTTCGGTCTGATCCCCAAGAGCCAGGCCAAGGAACTTCACTGGTGTGTGAATCCATGCACCGGGCCTCTAGTATGCATATAAGATCTTTGGTTCCTCTCCTCCCACCCTCTCCCCTTCCCCCTTCCCTCTGAGATTCATTAGTTTGTTCCATGTTTCCATGCCTGTGAGTTGAGCACCTGCCCCCTGGTGGTCAGTGTGCATCATAGCTACTGGTCCAATGGTCAACTGGTCAAATTGTTGCTTAAGCTTTTATATAGAGAGAGATATATTGTTCTAAATTTACCTATACAGATATAGCTATAAAATGTTGTATTTATGTATTTATATACATTTATAATTAAAATATATAAATGTGTGTTTACCTATATCTACAGATACACATAAACACACACACATATACCTTATAACCTTTTTTATAATCCCCATGATATATTTTTTCTTCTACCAGACTCATTCAACAGCTATATTACTTGAAGCTTCTGTTCCATTTCCCTGTAACCCTCATTCTCTCCTCTACTTCTTCAAGTGTGCCCCTTGCCCCCACACTCCCTACTAAAAACTGAGTCTTGAGGGATCAGTGCTCCTCTGGGTTATCTTACAGAATCAGACAGCCCTCCCCAAATATAAGTCCTCATTCATAATTTAGCTTAAAAATATGATACTTTTTATGCTTGTGGAAATCAAATGCCAGAAGATACAATTTAAAAATTATCCTATCTAATAAAAGAGTAATATACAAATTGACCACATTCCAACACACAAGATGGCTGCCCCCATGTGGTCAAAGATGCATGCCCCCATGTGGACTCCAGATGGCCACCACAAAATGGCCAGCAGGGGAGGGCAGTTGGGAGGGACCAGGCCTGCAAGGGAGGGCAGTTGGGGGTGATCAAGCCTGCAGGGGAGCACAGTTAGGGGTGACCAGGCCAGCAGAGGAGGGAAGTTGGGGGCAACTGGGCCTTCAGGGAAGGGCAGTTGGGGGGGACCAGGCCTGCTGGGGAGGGCAGTTAGGGGTGACCAGGCCTTCAGGAGAGGGCAGTTAGGGTTGACCAGGCCTTCAGGGGAGAGCAGTTAGGGGTGACCAGGCAAGCAGGGGAGGACAGTTAGGGGCAATCAGGCTGGCAGGGGAGCAGTTAGGCATCAATCAGGTGGCAGGGGAATGGTTAGGGGGTGATCAGGCTGGCAGGCAGAAGCGGTTAGGGGCAGTCAGGAAGGCAGGCAGGTGAGCAGTTGTGAGCCAGTAATCCTCGATTGTGAGAGGGATGTCCGACTGCCTGTTTAGGCCTGATCCTACTGTGATCCTAAACGGGCAGTCGGACATCCCTCGAGGGGTCCCAGATTAGTGAGGGTGCAGGCTCAGCTGAGGGACACCCCCCCCCCCCATGCATGAATTTCATGCACCGGGCCTCAGGTCAAATGATAAAAAGACTCTGTAAGGATATTGCGAAGAAGAGCATATAGGCAACAAGGAATATGAGGCATGACCAGAGTGGAGAAATGTACTATGATGGTGAAGCTTCAAGGCTGTTGAGTTTTGCAATGTACTCTGAGGGAAAACATAATAAAGGTAAGGGGCTTTAAAACTGCATCAAAAAGGAGAAAGAAGGAATAGATATGCTTCCTGGAGCTAATGATTGAATGTTGATAAATGACAAAGAGAAGGCAAAAGCACTCAACTCTGTTTTACTTGTCTTCTCTGTCATTGTGAGTGCTCCAGGAACTAAAAGGATAGATTGGATGTTGTTCAGAGGGATTTAAGTTTAAAGTGGGTGAAAAGATTCTACTAGTATCTCTGAGTAAGTTCAGCTCTTCTGGCTCAGATAAAATATACTCCAAAACAACGAAGGAGTTTGCCCGTGAGACTTTCAGACCACTATAACTGGTATTTGAAATTTTAAGGAGCCAGAAAAGAGCTGAAACATTAGTGAATACTCCTCCAACTAAGAATAAACAATTTATAAAATAAAGAGGAGGAGGGCAAAAGAAAAGGACTGCTTTATAATCAGTGAGCTTAATGTTGATGTGTCCAAATCCAGAACCAATTTTTAAAGAATGGATAATGGCAAGTAACAACTATTCAAATCCATCATAGATTCACTGAGATACAATATTGTGGAATGACTTTTGTGATCTCCTTTCAGGGAAATGAAAGAATCTTGATTGGGTGTACCTTGCAAAAATAAGGTGTTTTTCTTCTTTAATTTTTCCCTTTGGCAATCTTGAAAAGCTAAAAATTAGGGCAAATTTATGAATACAGTATACCTAAATTTCAGATAAGTTTTTGTTGTTGTTTTTTTTTCATAAATTTTCATGATGTCCTGGAATAAAGAATTAAACATAGAGTGTAGTATGATGTGGGAAGTGAATCAATCTAGTTAGCAGACAATAAAAAAAGGATTCAGACAGTGTTACACCTAACCAAGTCAGATTATGGTTAGTTTTTAGCCATTCTGAACAGATAGAGTTGGGAGGAAGACAAGTCCCAACCATGAATGAAAAGTAGCAGCACCCATCTTGGTGGTCATAAAAGGAGGAAAAGTAATACTGAAGCTGGCTTCACAGTGCCTGTAGTCTGTGGGCTAGTTTCAAACAAGGTTAAAAAAAACAAAAATAAAACAAAAGGGTAGCAGAACCAAGTCTAGAGAAGCAGAGACCAAGGTACCAACCGCACAGCCAATGTTGCCATCACACAGTGAGCACTCAGACACAGAGCTTGTGGAGAGAGGATAAGCTTAGCAGAGGGAGAGAATAAGGTTGGTCTAAGGCTTGTCTTGAAAACTCCAGATCGCAGATCTCCTGTCTTTTTGTTTGTTTTTAGCTACATTCTCATATGTAATTGATGAGGTAGAGAAGTGTCTTAAAGGTCTGGATTTCTAAGGACCCATGACTAAAAAGAAAATTCAGGTAGTCAGGCAATATGTCATGATGTCTAGAGACTGTGGCAACCTGTCATACTGTAAAAAACTGTCAATTCTCTCTTAATCAATGGGGCACCTAGAGCCAGTATTGGGGATTACAAATAATTATAGATTTTGGGAATTTAGGCAGCAGCAAAATTATATTTAATTTGCATAGAAATATAGTGCTTTGGTTGGAAACATGGGTATGTATTATGGAAATGGATAATGGCAAGAACCAATAGGACTTTACTGTTATTAAATGTATAATAGTAATAGAAAAAGTGGGAGCAGAAGTAGTTGTGGCATCAGGCTAATAGTATCACTACTAACAGGAACCTGGGATTCTAGTCAGGACTTTGTACTCAGAGAAGAATATTGAGTATATTAATCAAGTAACTCTACAGAGATGATTCAGGCCAGAAACCTAGTCATTTGAACTGGACCGACATGAGGAAAGAGTGCAATAGGATTTACTAGTTCAGAATTTTGAGGCCATCCAAGAATCCAGCTCTTATCCATATGTGCTAGCTCTAAAGCCGGGAATGAGGCATATGGAAATTGGATTATGGACCAAGCTCTAATAATTGGGTTGTGCTCTCTCAGCTTGTAGGTTCACTTAATTTTACACTCAGATGAGAAGGAACTGGTATGAGAACATAATTATGTATATTGTTTATATTCTTTTGTTTCAAATACTGGGGAAGACCTAAAACCAAGGTGAAGAGCATCAGTACTTCTAATTGCAATGAAACCTAAAAGGCTCAGGCAGGTGTAGAAAGAATAGATTCCACCTCTACCACTTATTAACTTAAAGCAAGTTGCGGCTATTTTCAGTTTCACATCCTTATATGCAAAAAAAGGAAATAATTATCTTTATTTTACTTTAATGATAAAATAAGGTCATATGTGTTAAAGCACTACACAAAGCACAAAGAACACATTTTTTTAGTGTTGCTCAGAGTCTAGCATATGATATAAAGCAATTGAAATATTTGTTAAATTAAGGAGCTCTCTTCTTTTCAGAATTGCTAAAGAAATATTAATATGAAATTAGAGACTGCATTTTTAAATGTGCAGATATAACATATTTAACCATCACACTAGGGCTTTGGAGAGGCAGCATTGCATGCAGGAATCATATGGTCTTTGAAGTATAAACAACAAACAGAAAACTAGGTGCTACTCTGGCTCCATCCTGAACTGGTCCTCTAACCTTGAGCAGTTTGCTAAAATACTTGGAGCTAGCTTCAAGGTTTTACTTTTTTGGTAGTGCATTTTTCAATGGATAGGTGATTTAATTATGTGTTTTTTAAGAGTTGTTTTCAAACCTGAGATTTTATGTTCCTAATTTTGTATTTTTTCCAGGTTTTGACAAAAATGAGAAACATTAATGATTTTAATGAATTAAATAATTCTAAAAAGAAGGGGCTTTTCTTCTCTGTGATAGGGCATGCCTCATAGGTATATGAAGCTATGTACATTATTAGCTAGATACATGTTTATGCCTAGTTATCAGGCAAGTGTTGAAAAGTTTTCTTGGGAGATATAACCTTACTACATTCCTTGATACTGTTTTCTTTATATGTATGCATGAACCTTATGTCACCTGTTTGTATTTGTTCATATAACTGAGACTTTGAGAGAAAAAAATACAGAATGAACTTTCTTATATAAAAAAAAACTGAAAATATGATGCTAATTCATAGTAATCATGATAAATCAAACCCTTCTATATTCTACTTTCTATAAATCTGCTTAGTTGTTTTGAGGTTTTTATTTATAGTGTCATCACAACTCAATATCTTACCTTGAAGAATGATGTCAGTTCCTCCACTGATTTGCAACAATTATTCAATTATATCTGGCAAAAGAGGAGTCTATGTTTATATGAAATTAAATGTTATCACATCAAACTCATTGAAAACATTGAGAAAATTCTTACATTGAGAAGCATACTTTTTTCTTAATCTGGTAAATCTAAAATATTGATTGGAAAATGCTTCACTTGTAAGTAGGTTTTGTTAATTATGTATATTGACTATATTAAAAAATAAAAAACCCAGAAACATTAAAACTACATTAACAACATGGCTTGAACTGAGAAAGCTACATAATTTTAAGCTGACATGGAATCAATTATTTATAGCAGTTCCTAACCATGAAGAACTAACTCCCTTTGAAATCATGGTGACATTTTCTGCTGTAAGCACTGTAGAATCAAGACATTCAACAGGTCCATGCAGTGCATGGAATCTAAAAGAGGGCAGGTGTTTTTTGTGTGTGGTAACAGTGGGCTAATTGAAAGATGATGATGTTACAAATTCAGAATTTCTCAAACACTTAAACTTTTACATGGCATTGTTGTTATTTGTACATATGAGCGAAAAATTCACATTTAAAAGTGAAGTCCTGGAGAAACATCTATCAGCTGCCTCTTGCACAACCCCTACTGGGGATGTGCCCGCAACCAAGAAAACTCCTCCAAGCCTGTGTGGATTACTGCAACAATGGATCCCAGAGAGAAACTGACCAGATTGCTCCAGCCACAAAGACAAGAGGAGAAACAGTCCAGTGATGGAAGACGCTGAAAACGCCTTGCCATGATAGCAGCCAGCAGCTATGTGTCGCTGCATGTTGCCCAGGACCAAGCCAGAGAAGGTCAGACCTGCATTGCCACCATTTGCCTACCATCCAGAACTAGTATATCATTGCTGACATGTACACAAAGGGAACTGTTGGAGATTGAAATTGGGACTCAAAAAACTGTTGGCTCAGAAAGAAACTTACTACAGACTGATTCATTTGCCTCTCAGCATAACTACTGTTGCTTGTCTCATTTTTGTGCTCATATGTTTATTTCTAGTCTGCAGATGTGGAATGAAGAGTCTTAAAAGGACTCGAACCCTTCAGGCAGCATTCACTTTTCAAGATTTTTTTTAAGGAGACAAAGGAGGACCAAGATGGAGGCATAGGGCGGACGCCTGATTGTTGCCTACCACAACAATTTTGAAACTACAACAGGAAAACAGAGCAGACACCACCCAGAACCACCGGAGAGCTGGCTGAGCAGATGCTCTACAACTAGAATAAAAGAGAGGGGTACGCGGGAAGATGCTGATGACGGTGAGCCAAAGATCACACTTTAAGAACTACGGCTCTGGCGACACAATGGCAGTCTGGAACGTGCTCGGCGCAGTTCCCCCGGCGATCTCCAGCTGAGGGGACAGCTCCACTCGCTGCCGAGCACAGACAGACGAGCCCCTGGGAGACATGGGGTGGGAGACCCCGCGCTTGCTGACCTCCAAGTCCCTCGAGAATCTCAGCGCCCCGGAAGCGGCCAGGTGCACACGCCCGGCGACCGACCGCCGCTGCAGACCCGAGTGCCGATGCAGCTACCCCGGACCAGCCCGCCACCGTGCACCGGAGCTTCGCTGAGCCCGCCGCCCAACGAATTCTGCGGCAGCTGCCCCGGAGCTTTGAGAAAATGGCCGAAGGAATTGCTGAGAGGGAATTGACCGACAGGAATTGGGATCAAGAAGACGAAGCCCCACTGCGTCCCGGGTCTGGGTGAGGCTGCGCACCCCTGGGTCCAGGCGAGGCTGGGACCCGGGTCAGGGTGAGGCTGAGTCCCGGGTCCGGGTGAAGCTATGTGCCCCTGGGTCCGGGCGAGGCCACGCGCCCCTGGATCTGGGTGAGGCTGCACGCCCCTGGGTCCGGGTGAGGCTGGGTCCTGGGTCTGGGTGAGGCCACACCCCTGGGTCCGGGTGAGGCCACACACCCCTGGGTCTGGGCAAGGCTGCGCGCCCCTGGGTCTAGGTGAAGCTGGGTCCCAGGTCCGGGTGAAGCCGTGCACCCGTGGATCTGGGTGAGGCCACGTGCCCCTGGGTCTGGGTGCAGCTGGATCCCGGGTCCAGCTGAGGCTGTGTGCCCCTGGACCCGGGTGAGGCTGGGTCCCGGGTCCGGGTGAGGCCGCGCACCCCCGGGTCCGGGCAAGGCTGCGCGCCCCTGAATCCGGGTGAAGCCGTGCCCCTGGGTCGGGGCGAGACCAAACCAGAGGGAGTCGGACCTACATTACCACCATTTGTCCACCATCCAGAGCTGAAAAGTCAGTGCTGACATGTACACATAAGGAACTGGTGGACATTGAAATTGGGTCTCAAAGGAACTGCTGGTCCAGAAAGAAACTTACTACAGACTGATTCATTTGCCTGTCAGCGTAAGTATTATTGCTTGTCTCACATTCGGTTCTTATAAGTATACTAAAGGCCTGGTGCACGAAATTCGTGCACTGGGGAGGGTGTCCCTTAGCCCAGCTTGCACCCTCTCTAATATGGGACCCCTCGAGGGATGTCCAACTGCAGGTTTAGGCCCGATTCCACAGGGATCGCGCCTAAACCTGCAGTTGGACATCCCTCTCACAATCCGGGACTGCTGGCTCCTAACCGCTCACCTACCTGCCTGATTGCCCCCTAACTGCTCCCTTGCTGGCCTGATTGCCCCTAACTGCTCCTCTGCAAGCCTGATTGCCCCCAAATACTCTCCCCTGTTGGCCTGATCACCCCCAAGGCTTTTATTACTATAGATATGACCCTGCACAGAAAATTTTACTAACCCTGCTTTACAATAAGGGCTTTACGATTGAATCATTAGGACCAGACATCAAGATTTCCTTCCTTTGAATAGTGGAGGGAATACTTATCTTGTCTTTAAGTTGCCCGGAAATTAAAATGAGATAATGACTTAGAAAAGTATAAAAGCACCATATAAAGACAACTGTCTTTTTAATGAAGTGGCAAAATGAAAAACACTTTTTATTCTCCCCTTCCTTCCTTTACAGCTTTTATTTAAACTTTGAAATTTATAAAAATTTCACTCCAATGTTCATTTATTTACATTCAACATTATTTTGTATTGGTTTCAGGTTTTATATTAGTTACAGAATAGTGGTTAGACAATCGTATACTTTACAAAGTGTTCCCCGATATTTCTAGTACCCACCTGGCATCATACCATCATTACAACACTATTGACTATATTCCCTATTTAAGTGACAATGGGTTTACAGGTTCCTTTCAGTCTTTCTTTTGTGTTGCTTGTCCTTCCTTTTCTTTCTCACTTCTTCCCTCATTTTCTTTATATAGTATCTCAATTGGCCATCAAAGCTCAGTGAAGGCACTGGGACACGCTTCATCCATTTTACAGACCAGGAAACTGAGGCCGATTCCAGTTGGCTGTGGAACTTGACTCAGCACACAGGAAGCCCTCAGAGCCATGCTCTTTGCGCTTCCTAAGGGGCAGCTGCCCAGCAAACAGAACAAACCTTCCAGTCAGGCTTCTGAGCCTCTTTCTCAAGCACCTCTTCATTGCGGATGCTCCACATTCTTTCCTCTCCCCCCATTCTTTACTGCCCCCCCTTCTCCAAAGCAGGTGGAAGGCTTCCCACTCACTGCCTAGGCATGCTCTGCTATGGGGCAGGGTGTAGCGAGCTTGCTTTTGGGTCAAGGCAGGAGCAGGAGTCACTGCCTCTGAAGTGTGAAGGCCGCCTGAGCGAGGCCCATTAGCACTGGGAGCTTCTCTGAATCACATCAGTCAGTCCAGTACCTTGCAGTGCAGCACCCCTCCACTGAGGTGGCACCGCCCCTCAACCCCCGCCTCAGGGGTGAGGGTCCTTGCCCCTCTGCCAGGAGTCCTTCCATGCCCCTTGATCCCTGGCTGGGCCCACCCATGTCTTGGGGGGCACTGCAGAACCTCTGTCTCTCTGCAGATGAGGCAGATCCCTGCCCTAGGTCTCCGCGAAGCTATGAATCTGTGGCCAGAGGCCTGGTCTGGGTCTCATGCAACCACATGCCTGCAATGTTCCCAGGGACCCTGGGAGCAGCTGGGCGAGTCCCGCCTCACCTCCCCGGTGTGCCGATCTCCCCAGGAACCCCTGGGTGAGGCTGGATGGGCCCGGCCACGCCCCCACAGGTTGCCTATATCCCCAGGCACACCTGGGAGCGGCTGGATGGGCCGACTAGGCCCCCCGGGTTGCTGATCTCCCGGCCACGCCCCCCTGGGTTGCTGATCGCCCCAGGGACCCCCAGGAGCAGCTGCATGGGCCTGGCCATGCCCCCCCGGGGTGCCGATTGCCCCAGGGACCCCCGGGAGCGGCTGCATGGGCCTGGCCACGCCCCCCCGGGGTGCCGATCGCCCCAGGGACCCCCGGAATTAAGAGGACTGGGCGCCGCCATCTTGATCTTCTCAACGGCCGGATAGGCCACCCAGAGTCCTGCCCCCCAGCCTCCCGCCGGCCCAATCGTGGGCGCAGCGGAGGTGCGGTCAATTTGCATGTTTCTCTATTATAAGGTAGGAGATCTAGTAACACATGATCTCACTCATCTAGGGGAAATGATGAACAACATAGACTGATGAACAAGAACAGACCCAGAAACAAGGAGGCATCGATTGGACTGTCGGGCCTCAGAGGGAGGGTAGGGGAAGGTGGGGGTAGTGGGGAGAGATCAACCGAAGGACTTGTGTGCATGCATACGAGCCTAACCAATGATTAAGGACAACAGAGGGGTGGGGGCATCCGCAGGGGAGGGGTGTGGGATGGGAATGAAGGGACGAGGACAAATATGTGACACCTTAATCAATAAAGAAATTAAAAAAATAAAATAAAATAAAATAAAAGTGAAGTCCTTTACAAACTGCTTGTCTTTGATCTTTGTCCTCCAGTCTGCCCCAAATGTCACTGTGAGCATATCACTTCCCTGCCTGTGCCACTTTAAGGATCCCAATACAGAGACAAGGTTGCAGCTATTTTTTTTAATTGTCATAATCAATTATGAATATCTAATCACAAAAATAGTAACAATTAGTATGAATAATTCCTCTTAAAAACAAATGTATCCCTCAATAATTATAATTTTGGAGATACAGTTATTATAAATATCAATAAGTAACTTATATTGAGAGATTGCTTTGTGCAAAGCATATTGTTGAGTAGTTTACAATCTTTTACTAATTATATGAGGGATCCTATGTCAAATTTATACCATTATAACTCACCTAGAACTTTCTTTAGCTGCATACTAAATTAATATAACTTTTAGAAACACATGCATGGCAAATTAATCATGTTATACATCAGGTGCCTCTTATAGTTAAAAGATTGACTGCATCTAATATAAATGAGTTTGTTAATTGGTAAGAAAAGACAAGATAATGAAATAATTTAAATAATAGTACCTAAGTTAAAATGTAGTTGATTATGTTTCTGTG